>JBBDGP010003748.1:0-234879 GCA_037952835.1 Lithobates septentrionalis
CCTCTGGAACTCACTACCATAATCTGTCCAGAGCCCCTCCCATCCTCTGGAACTCCCCACCCCAATCTGTCCAGAGCCTCTCCCATCCTCTGGAACTTCCTACCCCAATCTGTCCAGAGCCTCTCCCATCCTCTGGAACTCCCCACCCCAATCTGTCAAGAGCCTCTCCCATCCTCTGGAACTTCCTACCCCAATCTGTCCAGAGCCTCTCCCATCCTCTGGAACTTCCTACCCCAATCTATCCAGAGCCACTCCCATCCTCTGGAACTCCCCACCCCAATCTCTCCAGAGCCCCTCCCATCCTCTGGAACTCCCCATCCCAATCTATCCAGAGCCCCTCCCATCCTCTGGAACTCCCCACCCTAATCTATCCAGAGCCCCTCCCATCCTCTGGAACTCCCCACCCCAATCTATCCAGAGCCACTCCCATCCTCTGGAACTCCCCACCCCAATCTCTCCAGAGCCACTCCCATCCTCTGGAACTCCCCACCCCAATCTATCCAGAGCCACTCCCATCCTCTGGAACTCCCCACCCCAATCTGTCCAGAGCCCCTCCCATTCTCTGAAACTCCCCATCCCAATCTATCCAGAGCCCCTCCCATCCTCTGGAACTCCCCACCCCAATCTGTCCAGAGCCCCTCCTATCCTATGGAACTCCCCATCCCAATCTATCCAGAGCCCCTCCCATCCCCTGGAACTTACCACCCCAATCTGACCAGAGCCCCTCCCATCCCCTGGAACTCCTTACCCCAATCTGTCCAGAGCCCCTCCCATCCTCTGGAACTCCCCACCCCATGTGTCCAGAGCCCCTCCCATCTTCTGGATCTCCTTACCCCAATCTTTCCAGAGCCCCTCCTATCCTCTTGAACTCCCCACCCCAATCTATCCAGAGCCACTCCCATCCTCTGGAACTCCCTGCCCCAATCTGTCCTGAGCCCCTCCCATCCTCTGGAACTTCCCACCCCAATCTATCCAGAACCACTCCCATCCTCTGGAACTCCCCACCCCAATCTCTCCAGAGCCCCTCCCATCCTCTGGAACTCCTTACCCCAATCTGTCCAGAGCCCCTCCCATCCCCAGGAACTCCTTACCCCAATCTGTCCAGAGCCCCTCCCATCCTCTTGAACTCCCCACCCCAATCTATCCAGAGCCCCTCCCCATCCTCTGGAACTCCTTACCCCAATCTGTCCTGAGCCCCTCCCATCCTCTGGAACTCCTTACCCCAATCTGTCCTGAGCCCCTCCCATCCTCCGGATCTCCTTACCCCAATCTGTCCTGAGCCCCTCCCATACCCAGGAACTCCTTATCCCAATATGTCCAGAGCCCCTCTCATCCCCTGGAACTCCCCACCCCAATCTGTCCAGAGCCCCTCCCATCCTCTGGAACTACCCACCCCAATCTGTTCAGAGCCCCTCCCATCCTCTGGAACTCCCCACCCCAATCTGTCCAGAGCCCCTCCCACCCTATGGAACTCCCCACCCCAATTTGTCCAGAGCCCCTCCCATCCTCTGGAACTCCCCACCCCAATATGTCCAGAGCCCATCCTATCCTATGGAACTCCCCAATCTGTCCAGAGCCCCTCCAATCCTCTGGAACTCCCCACCCCAATCTGTCCGGAGCCCCTTCGATCCTCTGGAACTCCCCGCCCCAATCTATCCAGAGCCTCTCCCATCCTCTGGAACTCCCCACCCCAATCTGTCTAGATCCCCTCCCATCCTCTGGAACTCCTTACCCCAATCTGTCCAGAGCCTCTCCCATCCCCAGGAACTCCTTACCCCAATCTGTCCAGAGCCCCTCCCATCCTCTCGAACTCCCCACCCCAATCTATCCAGAGCCCCTCCCATCTTCTGGATCTCCTTACCCCAATCTGTCCTGAGCCCCTCCCATCCTCTTGAACTCCCCACCCCAATCTATCCAGAGCCCCTCCCATCCTCTGGAACTCCCCACCCCAATCTGTCCAGAGCCGCTCCCATCCCCAGGAACTCCTTATCCCAATATGTCCAGAGCCCCTCTCATCCCCTGGAACTCCCCACCCCAATCTGTCCAGAGCCCCTCCCATCCTCTGGAACTACCCACCCCAATCTGTCCAGAGCCCCTCCCATCCTCTGGAACTCCCCACCCCAATCTGTCCAGAGCCCCTCCCATCCTCTGGAACTCCCCACCCCAATTTGTCCAGAGCCCCTCCCATCCTCTGGAACTCCCCACCCCAATTTGTCCAGAGCCCCTCCCATCCTCTTGAACTCCCCACCCCAATCTGTCCAGAGCCGCTCCCATCCTCTGGAACTACCCACCCCAATCTGTCCAGAGCCCCTCCCATCCTCTGGAACTCCCCACCCCAATCTGTCCAGAGCCCCTCCCACCCTATGGAACTCCCCACCCCAATTTGTCCAGAGCCCCTCCCATCCTCTGGAACTCCCCACCCCAATTTGTCCAGAGCCCATCCTATCCTATGGAACTCCCCAATCTGTCCCAGAGCCCCTCCAATCCTCTGGAACTCCCCACCCCAATCTATCCAGAGCCTCTCCCATCCTCTGGAACTCCCCACCCCAATCTGTCCAGAGCCTCTCCCATCCCCAGGAACTCCTTACCCCAATCTGTCCAGAGCATCTCCCATCCTATGGAACTCCCCACCTCAAGCTGTCCAGAGCCCCTCCCATCCTCTGGAACTCCCCACCCCAATCTGTCCAGAGCCCCTCCCATCTTCTGGATCACCTTACCCCAATCTGTTCAGAGCCTCTCCCAACCTCTGGAACTCCCCACCCCAATCTGTCCAGAGCCCCTCCCATCCTCTGGAACTCCCCACCCCAATCTGTCCAGAGCCCCTCCCATCTTCTGGATCACCTTACCCCAATCTGTCCAGAGCCTCTCCCAACCTCTGGAACTCCCCACCCCAATCTGTCCAGAGCCCCTTCCATCCCCTGGAACTCCCCACCCCAATATGTCTAGAGCCCCTCCCATCCTCTGGATCTCCTTACCCCACGCTGTCCAGAGCCCCTCCCATCCTCTGGAATTCCCCACCCCAATCTGTCCAGAGCCCCTCCCATCCTCTGGAACTCCCCACCTCAATCTGTCCAGAGCCCCTCCCATACTCTTGAACTCCCCACCCCAATCTGTCCTGAGCCCCTCCCATCCTCTTGAACTCCTCACCCCAATCTATCCAGAGCCCCTCCCATCCTCTGGAACTCCCCACCCCAATCTGTCCAGAGCCGCTCCCATCCCCAGGAACTCCTTATCCCAATATGTCCAGAGCCCCTCTCATCCCCTGGAACTCCCCACCCCAATCTGTCCTGAGCCCCTCCCATCCTCTTGAACTCCCCACCCCAATCTGTCCAGAGCCCCTCCCATCCTCTGGAACTACCCACCCCAATCTGTCCAGAGCCCCTCCCATCCTCTGGAACTCCCCACCCCAATCTGTCCAGAGCCCCTCCCACCCTATGGAACTCCCCACCCCAATTTGTCCAGAGCCCCTCCCATCCTCTGGAACTCCCCACCCCAATTTGTCCAGAGCCCATCCTATCCTATGGAACTCCCCAATCTGTCCAGAGCCCCTCCAATCCTCTGGAACTCCCCACCCCAATCTATCCAGAGCCCCTCCCATCCTCTGGAACTCCCCACCCCAATCTGTCCAGAGCCTCTCCCATCCCCAGGAACTCCTTACCCCAATCTGTCCAGAGCCCCTCCCATCCTATGGAACTCCCCACCTCAAGCTGTCCAGAGCCCCTCCCATCCTCTGGAACTCCCCACCCCAATCTGTCCAGAGCCCCTCCCATCTTCTGGATCACCTTACCCCAATCTGTTCAGAGCCTCTCCCAACCTCTGGAACTCCCCACCCCAATCTGTCCAGAGCCCCTCCCATCCTCTGGAACTCCCCACCCCAATCTGTCCAGAGCCCCTCCCATCTTCTGGATCACCTTACCCCAATCTGTCCAGAGCCTCTCCCAACCTCTGGAACTCCCCACCCCAATCTGTCCAGAGCCCCTTCCATCCTCTGGAACTCCCCACCCCAATATGTCTAGAGCCCCTCCCATCCTCTGGATCTCCTTACCCCACGCTGTCCAGAGCCCCTCCCATCCTCTGGAATTCCCCACCCCAATCTGTCCAGAGCCCCTCCCATCCTCTGGAACTCCCCACCTCAATCTGTCCAGAGCCCCTCCCATCCTCTGGAACTCCCCACCTCAATCTGTCCAGAGCCCCTCCCATCCTCTGGAACTCCTTACCCCAATCAGTCCAGAGCCCCTCCCATCCCCAGGAACTCCTTATCCCAATATGTCCAGAGCCCCTCCCATCTTCTGGATCTCCTTACCCCAATCTGTCCTGAGCCCCACCCATCCTCTGGAACTCCCCACCCCAATCTGTCCAGAGCCCCTCCCATCCCCTGGAACTCCCCACCCCAATCTGTCCTGAGCCCCTCCTATCCTCTTGAACTCCCACACCAATCTGTCCAGATCCCCTCCCATCTTCTGGATCTCCTTACCCCAATCTGTCCAGAGCCCCTCCCATGCTCTGGAACTCCCCACCCCAATCTGTCCAGAGCCCCTCCCATCCTCTGGAACTCACAACCATAATCTGTCCAGAGCCCCTCCCATCCTCTGGAACTCCCCACCCCAATCTGTCCAGAGCCCCTCCCATCCTCTGGAACTCACTACCATAATCTGTCCAGAGCCCCTCCCATCCTCTGGAACTCCCCACCCCAATCTGTCCAGAGCCCCTCCCATCCTCTGGAACTCCCCACCCCAATCTGTCCAGAGCCTCTCCCATCCTCCGGAACTTCCTACCCCAATCTGTCCAGAGCCCCTCCCATCCTCTGGAACTCCCCACCCCAATCTGTCCAGAGCCCCTCCCATCCTCTGGAGCTTCCTACCCCAATCTGTCCAGAGACCATCCTATCCTGTGGAACTCCCCACCCCAATCTGTCCGGAGTCCCTCCCATCCTCTGGAACTTACCACCCCAATCTGTCCAGAGCCCCTCCCATCCCCTGGAACTCCCCACCCCAATCTGTCCAGAGCCCCTCCCATCCTCTGGAACTCCCCAGCCCATCTGTCCAGAGCCCCTTCCATCCTCTGAAACTCCCCACCCTAATTTGTCCAGAGCCTCTCCCATCCTCTGGAGCTTCCTACCCCAATCTGTCCAGAGACCATCCTATCCTCTGGAACTCCCCACCCCAATCTGTCCGGAGCCTCTCCCATCCTCTGGAACATCCCACCCAATATCTGTCCAGAGCCCCTCCCATCCCCTGGAACTCCTTACCAAAATCTGTCCTGAGCCCCTCCCATCCTCTGGAACTCCCCACCCCAATCTGTCCAGAGCCTCTCTCATCCTCTGGAACTTCCTACCCCAATCTGTCCAGAGCCCCTCCCATCCTCTGGAACTTCCTACCCCAATCTGTCCAGAGCCCCTCCCATCCTCTGGAACTCCCCACCCCAATCTGTCCAGAGCCTCTCCCATCCTCTGGAACTCCTTACCAAAATCTGTCCTGAGCCCCTCCCATCCTCTGGAACTCCCCACCCCAATCTGTCCAGAGCCTCTCCCATCCTCTGGAACTCCTTACCAATATCTGTCCAGAGCCCCTCCCATCCCCTGGAACTCCTTACCAAAATCTGTCCTGAGCCCCACCCATCCCCTGGAACTCCCCATCCCAATCTGTCCAGAGCCCCTCCCATCCTCTGGATCTCCCCACCCCAATCTGTCCAGAGCCTCTCCCATCCCCTGGAATTCCCCACCCCAATCTGTCCAGAGCCCCTCCCATCCTCTGGAACTCCCCTCCCCAATCTGTCCAGAGCCTCTCCCATCCCCTGGAACTCCCCACCCCAATCTGTCCAGAGCCCCTCCCATTCTCTGGAACTCCCCATCCCAATCTGTCCAGAGCCTCTCCCATCCCCTGGAACTCCCCACCCCAATCTGTCCAGAGCCTCTCCCATCCCCTGGAACTCCCCACGCCAATCTGTCCAGAGCCCCTCCAATCCTCTGGAACTCCCCACCCCAATCTGTCCAGAGCCTCTCCCATCCCCTGGAACTCCCCACCCCAATCTGTCCAGAGCCCCTCCAATCCTCTGGAACTCCCCACCCCAATCTGTCTAGAGCCCCTCCCATCCTCTGGAACTTCCTACCCCAATCTGTCCAGAGCCCCTCCCATCCTCTGGAACTCCCCGCCCCAATCTGTCCAGAGCCCCTCCCATCCTCTGAAACTCCCCACCCCAATCTGTCCAGAGCCTCTCCCATCCTCTGGAACTCCCCACCCCAATCTGTCCAGAGCCCATCCCAACCTCTGGAACTTACCACCCCAATCTGTCCATAGCCCCTCCCATCCTCTGGAACTCCCCACCCCAATCTGTCCAGAGCCCCTCCCATCCTCTGGAACTTACCACCCCAATCTGTCCAGAGCCCCTCCAATCCTCTGGAACTCCCCACCCCAATCTCTCCAGAGCCACTCCCATCCTCTGGAACTCCCCACCCCAATCTATCCAGAGCCACTCCCATCCTCTGGAACTCCCCACCCCAATCTGTCCAGAGCCCCTCCCATTCTCTGAAACTCCCCATCCCAATCTATCCAGAGCCCCTCCCATCCTCTGGAACTCCCCACCCCAATCTGTCCAGAGCCCCTCCTATCCTATGGAACTCCCCATCCCAATCTATCCAGAGCCCCTCCCATCCCCTGGAACTTACCACCCCAATCTGACCAGAGCCCCTCCCATCCCCTGGAACTCCTTACCCCAATCTGTCCAGAGCCCCTCCCATCCTCTGGAACTCCCCACCCCATGTGTCCAGAGCCCCTCCCATCTTCTGGATCTCCTTACCCCAATCTTTCCAGAGCCCCTCCTATCCTCTTGAACTCCCCACCCCAATAAATCCAGAGCCACTCCCATCCTCTGGAACTCCCTGCCCCAATCTGTCCTGAGCCCCTCCCATCCTCTGGAACTTCCCACCCCAATCTATCCAGAGCCACTCCCATCCTCTGGAACTCCCCACCCCAATCTCTCCAGAGCCCCTCCCATCCTCTGGAACTCCTTACCCCAATCTGTCCAGAGCCCCTCCCATCCCCAGGAACTCCTTACCCCAATCTGTCCAGAGCCCCTCCCATCCTCTTGAACTCCCCACCCCAATCTATCCAGAGCCCCTCCCATCTTCTGGATCTCCTTACCCCAATCTGTCCTGAGCCCCTCCCATCCTCTGGAACTCCTTACCCCAATCTGTCCTGAGCCCCTCCCATCCTCCGGATCTCCTTACCCCAATCTGTCCAGAGCCCCTCTCATCCCCTGGAACTCCCCACCCCAATCTGTCCAGAGCCCCTCCCATCCTCTGGAACTACCCACCCCAATCTGTCCAGAGCCCCTCCCATCCTCTGGAACTCCCCACCCCAATCTGTCCAGAGCCCCTCCCACCCTATGGAACTCCCCACCCCAATTTGTCCAGAGCCCCTCCCATCCTCTGGAACTCCCCACCCCAATATGTCCAGAGCCCATCCTATCCTATGGAACTCCCCAATCTGTCCAGAGCCCCTCCAATCCTCTGGAACTCCCCACCCCAATCTGTCCGGAGCCCCTTCCATCCTCTGGAACTCCCCGCCCCAATCTATCCAGAGCCTCTCCCATCCTCTGGAACTCCCCACCCCAATCTGTCTAGATCCCCTCCCATCCTCTGGAACTCCTTACCCCAATCTGTCCAGAGCCTCTCCCATCCCCAGGAACTCCTTACCCCAATCTGTCCAGAGCCAATCCCATCCTCTTGAACTCCCCACCCCAATCTATCCAGAGCCCCTCCCATCTTCTGGATCTCCTTACCCCAATCTGTCCTGAGCCCCTCCCATCCTCTTGAACTCCCCACCCCAATCTATCCAGAGCCCCTCCCATCCTCTGGAACTCCCCACCCCAATCTGTCCAGAGCCGCTCCCATCCCCAGGAACTCCTTATCCCTATATGTCCAGAGCCCCTCTCATCCCCTGGAACTCCCCACCCCAATCTGTCCAGAGCCCCTCCCATCCTCTGGAACTCCCCACCCCAATCTGTCCAGAGCCCCTCCCATCCTCTGGAACTCCCCACCCCAATCTGTCCAGAGCCCCTCCCATCCTCTGGAACTCCCCACCCCAATTTGTCCAGAGCCCCTCCCATCCTCTGGAACTCCCCACCCCAATTTGTCCAGAGCCCCTCCCATCCTCTTGAACTCCCCACCCCAATCTGTCCAGAGCCCCTCCCATCCTCTGGAACTACCCACCCCAATCTGTCCAGAGCCCCTCCCATCCTCTGGAACTCCCCACCCCAATCTGTCCAGAGCCCCTCCCACCCTATGGAACTCCCCACCCCAATTTGTCCAGAGCCCCTTCCATCCTCTGGAACTCCCCACCCCAATTTGTCCAGAGCCCATCCTATCCTATGGAACTCCCCAATCTGTCCAGAGCCCCTCCAATCCTCTGGAACTCCCCACCCCAATCTATCCAGAGCCTCTCCCATCCTCTGGAACTCCCCACCCCAATCTGTCCAGAGCCTCTCCCATCCCCAGGAACTCCTTACCCCAATCTGTCCAGAGCCCCTCCCATCCTATGGAACTCCCCACCCCAATCTGTCCAGAGCCCCTCCCATCTTCTGGATCACCTTACCCCAATCTGTTCAGAGCCTCTCCCAACCTCTGGAACTCCCCACCCCAATCTGTCCAGAGCCCCTCCCATCCTCTGGAACTCCCCACCCCAATCTGTCCAGAGCCCCTCCCATCTTCTGGATCACCTTACCCCAATCTGTCCAGAGCCTCTCCCAACCTCTGGAACTCCCCACCCCAATCTGTCCAGAGCCCCTTCCATCCTCTGGAACTCCCCACCCCAATATGTTTAGAGCCCCTCCCATCCTCTGGATCTCCTTACCCCACGCTGTCCAGAGCCCCTCCCATCCTCTGGAATTCCCCACCCCAATCTGTCCAGAGCCCCTCCCATCCTCTGGAACTCCCCACCTCAATCTGTCCAGAGCCCCTCCCATACTCTTGAACTCCCCACCCCAATCTATCCAGAGCCCCTCCCATCTTCTGGATCTCCTTATCCCAATCTGTCCTGAGCCCCTCCCATCCTCTTGAACTCCTCACCCCAATCTATCCAGAGCCCCTCCCATCCTCTGGAACTCCCCACCCCAATCTGTCCAGAGCCGCTCCCATCCCCAGGAACTCCTTATCCCAATATGTCCAGAGCCCCTCTCATCCCCTGGAACTCCCCACCCCAATCTGTCCTGAGCCCCTCCCATCCTCTTGAACTCCCCACCCCAATCTGTCCAGAGCCCCTCCCATCCTCTGGAACTACCCACCCCAATCTGTCCAGAGCCCCTCCCATCCTCTGGAACTCCCCACCCCAATCTGTCCAGAGCCCCTCCCACCCTATGGAACTCCCCACCCCAATTTGTCCAGAGCCCCTCCCATCCTCTGGAATTCCCCACCCCAATTTGTCCAGAGCCCATCCTATCCTATGGAACTCCCCAATCTGTCCAGAGCCCCTCCAATCCTCTGGAACTCCCCACCCCAATCTATCCAGAGCCTCTCCCATCCTCTGGAACTCCCCACCCCAATCTGTCCAGAGCCTCTCCCATCCCCAGGAACTCCTTACCCCAATCTGTCCAGAGCCCCTCCCATCCTATGGAACTCCCCACCTCAAGCTGTCCAGAGCCCCTCCCATCCTCTGGAACTCCCCACCCCAATCTGTCCAGAGCCCCTCCCATCTTCTGGATCACCTTACCCCAATCTCTCCAGAGCCTCTCCCAACCTCTGGAACTCCCCACCCCAATCTGTCCAGAGCCCCTTCCATCCTCTGGAACTCCCCACCCCAATATGTCTAGAGCCCCTCCCATCCTCTGGATCTCCTTACCCCACGCTGTCCAGAGCCCCTCCCATCCTCTGGAATTCCCCACCCCAATCTGTCCAGAGCCCCTCCCATCCTCTGGAACTCCCCAACTCAATCTGTCCAGAGCCCCTCCCATCCTCTGGAACTCCCCACCTCAATCTGTCCAGAGCCCCTCCCATCCTCTGGAACTCCTTACCCCAATCTGTCCAGAGCCCCTCCCATCCCCAGGAACTCCTTATCCCAATATGTCCAGAGCCCCTCCCATCTTCTGGATCTCCTTACCCCAATTTGTCCTGAGCCCCTCCCATCCTCTGGAACTCCCCACCCCAATCTGTCCAGAGCCCCTCCCATCCCCTGGAACTCCCCACCCCAATCTGTCCTGAGCCCCTCCTATCCTCTTGAACTCCCACACCAATCTGTCCAGATCCCCTCCCATCTTCTGGATCTCCTTACCCCAATCTGTCCAGAGCCCCTCCCATGCTCTGGAACTCCCCACCCCAATCTGTCCAGAGCCCCTCCCATCCTCTGGAACTCACAACCATAATCTGTCCAGAGCCCCTCCCATCCTCTGGAACTCCCCACCCCAATCTGTCCAGAGCCCCTCCCATCCTCTGGAACTCACTACCATAATCTGTCCAGAGCCCCTCCCATCCTCTGGAACTCCCCACCCCAATCTGTCCAGAGCCCCTCCCATCCTCTGGAACTCCCCACCCCAATCTGTCCAGAGCCTCTCCCATCCCCTGGAACTCCCCACCCCAATCTGTCCAGAGCCCCTCCCATCCTCTGGAACTCACTACCATAATCTGTCCAGAGCCCCTCCCATCCTCTGGAACTCCCCACCCCAATCTGTCCAGAGCCCCTCCCATCCTCTGGAACTTACCAACCCAATCTGTCCAGAGCCCCTCCCATCCCCTGGAACTCCCCACCCCAATCTGTCCAGAGCCCCTCCCATCCTCTGGAACTCCCCAGCCCATCTGTCCAGAGCCCCTTCCATCCTCTGGAACTCCCCACCCTAATTTGTCCAGAGCCTCTCCCATCCTCTGGAGCTTCCTACCCCAATCTGTCCAGAGACCATCCTATCCTCTGGAACTCCCCACCCCAATCTGTCCGGAGCCTCTCCCATCCTCTGGAACATCCCACCCAATATCTGTCCAGAGCCCCTCCCATCCCCTGGAACTCCTTACCAAAATCTGTCCTGAGCCCCTCCCATCCTCTGGAACTCCCCACCCCAATCTGTCCAGAGCCTCTCTCATCCTCTGGAACTTCCTACCCCAATCTGTCCAGAGCCACTCCCATCCTCTGGAACTTCCTACCCCAATCTGTCCAGAGCCCCTCCCATCCTCTGGAACTCCCCACCCCAATCTGTCCAGAGCCTCTCCCATCCCCTGGAACATCCCACCCAATATCTGTCCAGAGCCCCTCCCATCCCCTGGAACTCCCCACCCCAATCTGTCCAGAGCCTCTCCCATCCCCTGGAACATCCCACCCAATATCTGTCCAGAGCCCCTCCCATCCTCTGGAACTCCCCACCCCAATCTGTCCAGAGCCTCTCCCATCCTCTGGAACATCCCACCCAATATCTGTCCAGAGCCCCTCCCATCCCCTGGAACTCCTTACCAAAATCTGTCCTGAGCCCCTCCCATCCCCTGGAACTCCCCATCCCAATCTGTCCAGAGCCCCTCCCATCCTCTGGATCTCCCCACCCCAATCTGTCCAGAGCCTCTCCCATCCCCTGGAATTCCCCACCCCAATCTGTCCAGAGCCCCTCCCATCCTCTGGAACTCCCCTCCCCAATCTGTCCAGAGCCTCTCCCATCCCCTGGAACTCCCCACCCCAATCTGTCCAGAGCCCCTCCCATTCTCTGGAACTCCCCATCCCAATCTGTCCAGAGCCTCTCCCATCCCCTGGAACTCCCCACCCCAATCTGTCCAGAGCCTCTCCCATCCCCTGGAACTCCCCACGCCAATCTGTCCAGAGCCCCTCCCATCCTCTGGAACTCCCCACCCCAATCTGTCCAGAGCCTCTCCCATCCCCTGGAACTCCCCACCCCAATCTGTCCAGAGCCCCTCCAATCCTCTGGAACTCCCCACCCCAATCTGTCTAGAGCCACTCCCATCCTCTGGAACTTCCTACCCCAATCTGTCCAGAGCCCCTCCCATCCTCTAGAACTCCCCGCCCCAATCTGTCCAGTGCCCCTCCCATCCTCTGAAACTCCCCACCCCAATCTGTCCAGAGCCTCTCCCATCCTCTGGAACTCCCCACCCCAATCTGTCCAGAGCCCATCCCAACCTCTGGAACTTACCACCCCAATCTGTCCATAGCCCCTCCCATCCTCTGGAACTCCCCACCCCAATCTGTCCAGAGCCCCTCCCATCCTCTGGAACTTACCACCCCAATCTGTCCAGAGCCCCTCCCATCCTCTGGAACTCCTCGCTCCAATCTGTCCAGAGCCCCTTCCCATCCTCTGGAACTTACCACCCCAATCTGTCCAGAGCCCTTCCCATCCTCTGGAACTTCCCACCCCAATCTGTCCAGAGCCCCTCCCATCCTCTGGAACTCCCCACCCCAATCTGTCCAGAGCCCCTCCTATCCTCTGGAACTCACTACCATAATCTGTCCAGAGCCCCTCCCATCCTCTGGAACTCCTTACCCCAATCTGTCCAGAGCCCCTCTCATCCCCTGGAACTCCCCACCCCAATCTGTCCTTAGCCCTTCCCATCCTCTGGAACTTACCACCCCAATCTGACCAGAGCCCCTCCCATCCTCTGGAACTCCCCACCCCAATCTGTCCAGAGCCCCTCCCATCCTCTGGAACTCCTTACCCCAATCTGTCCAGAGCCCCTCTCATCCCCTGGAACTCCCCACCCCAATCTGTCCTTAGCCCTTCCCATCCTCTGGAACTTACCACCCCAATCTGTCCAGAGCCTCTCCCATCCCCAGGAACTCCTTACCCCAATCTGTCCAGAGCCCCTCCCATCCTATGGAACTCCCCACCTCAAGCTGTCCAGAGCCCCTCCCATCCTCTGGAACTCCCCACCCCAATCTGTCCAGAGCCCCTCCCATCTTCTGGATCACCTTACCCCAATCTGTTCAGAGCCTCTCCCAACCTCTGGAACTCCCCACCCCAATCTGTCCAGAGCCCCTCCCATCCTCTGGAACTCCCCACCCCAATCTGTCCAGAGCCCCTCCCATCTTCTGGATCACCTTACCCCAATCTGTCCAGAGCCTCTCCCAACCTCTGGAACTCCCCACCCCAATCTGTCCAGAGCCCCTTCCATCCTCTGGAACTCCCCACCCCAATATGTCTAGAGCCCCTCCCATCCTCTGGATCTCCTTACCCCACGCTGTCCAGAGCCCCTCCCATCCTCTGGAATTCCCCACCCCAATCTGTCCAGAGCCCCTCCCATCCTCTGGAACTCCCCACCTCAATCTGTCCAGAGCCCCTCCCATCCTCTGGAACTCCTTACCCCAATCTGTCCAGAGCCCCTCCCATCCCCTGGAACTCCCCACCCCAATCTGTCCTGAGCCCCTCCTATCCTCTTGAACTCCCACACCAATCTGTCCAGAGCCCCTCCCATCCTCTGGAACTCACAACCATAATCTGTCCAGAGCCCCTCCCATCCTCTGGAACTCCCCACCCCAATCTGTCCAGAGCCCCTCCCATCCTCTGGAACTCACTACCATAATCTGTCCAGAGCCCCTCCCATCCTCTGGAACTCCCCACCCCAATCTGTCCAGAGCCCCTCCCATCCTCTGGAACTCCCCACCCCAATCTGTCCAGAGCCTCTCCCATCCTCTGGAACTTCCTACCCCAATCTGTCCAGAGCCCCTCCCATCCTCTGGAACTCCCCACCCCAATCTGTCCAGAGCCCCTCCCATCCTCTGGAGCTTCCTACCCCAATCTGTCCAGAGACCATCCTATCCTGTGGAACTCCCCACCCCAATCTGTCCGGAGTCCCTCCCATCCTCTGGAACTTACCACCCCAATCTGTCCAGAGCCCCTCCCATCCCCTGGAACTCCCCACCCCAATCTGTCCAGAGCCCCTCCCATCCTCTGGAACTCCCCACCCCATCTGTCCAGAGCCCCTTCCATCCTCTGGAACTCCCCACCCTAATTTGTCCAGAGCCTCTCCCATCCTCTAGAGCTTCCTACCCCAATCTGTCCAGAGACCATCCTATCCTCTGGAACTCCCCACCCCAATCTGTCCGGAGCCTCTCCCATCCTCTGGAACATCCCACCCAATATCTGTCCAGAGCCCCTCCCATCCCCTGGAACTCCTTGCCAAAATCTGTCCTGAGCCCCTCCCATCCTCTGGAACTCCCCACCCCAATCTGTCCAGAGCCTCTCTCATCCTCTGGAACTTCCTACCCCAATCTGTCCAGAGCCCCTCCCATCCTCTGGAACTTCCTACCCCAATCTGTCCAGAGCCCCTCCCATCCTCTGGAACTCCCCACCCCAATCTGTCCAGAGCCTCTCCCATCCTCTGGAACATCCCACCCAATATCTGTCCAGAGCCCCTCCCATCCCCTGGAACTCCTTACCAAAATCTGTCCTGAGCCCCTCCCATCCCCTGGAACTCCCCATCCCAATCTGTCCAGAGCCCCTCCCATCCTCTGGATCTCCCCACCCCAATCTGTCCAGAGCCTCTCCCATCCCCTGGAATTCCCCACCCCAATCTGTCCAGAGCCCCTTCCATCCTCTGGAACTCCCCTCCCCAATCTGTCCAGAGCCTCTCCCATCCCCTGGAACTCCCCACCCCAATCTGTCCAGAGCCCCTCCCATTCTCTGGAACTCCCCATCCCAATCTGTCCAGAGCCTCTCCCATCCCCTGGAACTCCCCACCCCAATCTGTCCAGAGCCTCTCCCATCCCCTGGAACTCCCCACGCCAATCTGTCCAGAGCCCCTCCCATCCTCTGGAACTCCCCACCCCAATCTGTCCAGAGCCTCTCCCATCCCCTGGAACTCCCCACCCCAATCTGTCCAGAGCCCCTCCAATCCTCTGGAACTCCCCACCCCAATCTGTCTAGAGCCCCTCCCATCCTCTGGAACTTCCTACCCCAATCTGTCCAGAGCCCCTCCCATCCTCTGGAACTCCCCGCCCCAATCTGTCCAGAGCCCCTCCCATCCTCTGAAACTCCCCACCCCAATCTGTCCAGAGCCTCTCCCATCCTCTGGAACTTACCACCCCAATCTGTCCAGAGCCCCTCCCATCCTCTGGAACTCCTCGCTCCAATCTGTCCAGAGCCCCTTCCCATCCTCTGGAACTTACCACCCCAATCTGTCCAGAGCCCTTCCCATCCTCTGGAACTTCCCACCCCAATCTGTCCAGAGCCCCTCCCATCCTCTGGAACTCCCCACCCCAATCTGTCCAGAGCCCCTCCTATCCTCTGGAACTCACTACCATAATCTGTCCAGAGCCCCTCCCATCCTCTGGAACTCCTTACCCCAATCTGTCCAGAGCCCCTCTCATCCCCTGGAACTCCCCACCCCAATCTGTCCTTAGCCCTTCCCATCCTCTGGAACTTACCACCCCAATCTGTCCAGAGCCCCTCCCATCCTCTGGAACTCCCCACCCCAATCTGTCCAGAGCCCCTCCCATCCTCTGGAACTCCTTACCCCAATCTGTCCAGAGCCCCTCTCATCCCCTGGAACTCCCCACCCCAATCTGTCCTTAGCCCTTCCCATCCTCTGGAACTTACCACCCCAATCTGTCCAGAGCCTCTCCCATCCCCAGGAACTCCTTACCCCAATCTGTCCAGAGCCCCTCCCATCCTATGGAACTCCCCACCTCAAGCTGTCCAGAGCCCCTCCCATCCTCTGGAACTCCCCACCCCAATCTGTCCAGAGCCCCTCCCATCCTCTGGAACTCCCCACCCCAATCTGTCCAGAGCCCCTCCCATCTTCTGGATCACCTTACCCCAATCTGTCCAGAGCCTCTCCCAACCTCTGGAACTCCCCACCCCAATCTGTCCAGAGCCCCTTCCATCCTCTGGAACTCCCCACCCCAATATGTCTAGAGCCCCTCCCATCCTCTGGATCTCCTTACCCCACGCTGTCCAGAGCCCCTCCCATCCTCTGGAATTCCCCACCCTAATCTGTCCAGAGCCCCTCCCATCCTCTGGAACTCCCCACCTCAATCTGTCCAGAGCCCCTCCCATCCTCTGGAACTCCTTACCCCAATCTGTCCAGAGCCCCTCCCATCCCCTGGAACTCCCCACCCCAATCTGTCCTGAGCCCCTCCTATCCTCTTGAACTCCCACACCAATCTGTCCAGATCCCCTCCCATCTTCTGGATCTCCTTACCCCAAGCTGTCCAGAGCCCCTCCCATCCTCTGGAACTCCCCACCCCAATCTGTCCAGAGCCCCTCCCATCCTCTGGAACTCACAACCATAATCTGTCCAGAGCCCCTCCCATCCTCTGGAACTCCCCACCCCAATCTGTCCAGAGCCCCTCCCATCCTCTGGAACTCACTACCATAATCTGTCCAGAGCCCCTCCCATCCTCTGGAACTCCCCACCCCAATCTGTCCAGAGCCCCTCCCATCCTCTGGAACTCCCCACCCCAATCTTTCCAGAGCCTCTCCCATCCTCTGGAACTTCCTACCCCAATCTGTCCAGAGCCCCTCCCATCCTCTGGAACTCCCCACCCCAATCTGTCCAGAGCCCCTCCCATCCTCTGGAGCTTCCTACCCCAATCTGTCCAGAGACCATCCTATCCTGTGGAACTCCCCACCCCAATCTGTCCGGAGTCCCTCCCATCCTCTGGAACTTACCACCCCAATCTGTCCAGAGCCCCTCCCATCCCCTGGAACTCCCCACCCCAATCTGTCCAGAGCCCCTCCCATCCTCTGGAACTCCCCACCCCATCTGTCCAGAGCCCCTTCCATCCTCTGGAACTCCCCACCCTAATTTGTCCAGAGCCTCTCCCATCCTCTGGAGCTTCCTACCCCAATCTGTCCAGAGCCCCTCCCATCCTCTGGAACTTACCACCCCAATCTGTCCAGAGCCCCTCCCACCCTATGGAACTCCCCGCCCCAATCTGTCCAGAGCCCCTCCCATCCCCAGGAATTCCTTATCCCAATCTGTCCAGAGCCTCTCCCATCCCCTGGAACTCCCCACCCCAATCTGTCCAGAGCCCCTCCCATCCTCTGGAACTCCCCACCCCAATCTGTCCAGAGCCCCTCCCATCCTCTGGAACTTCCTACCCCAATCTGTCCAGAGCCCCCCCCCATCCTCTGGAACTCCCCACCCCAATCTGTCCAGAGCCCCTCCCATTCTCTGAAACTCCCCATCCCAATCTATCCAGAGCCCCTCCCATCCTCTGGAACTCCCCATCCCAATCTATGCAGAGCCCCTCCCATCCTCTGGAACTCCCCACCCCAATCTGTCCGGAGCCCCTCCCATCCTCTGCAACTTCCTGCCCCAATCTGTCCAGAGCCTGTCCCATCCTCTGGAACTTCCCACCCCAATCTGTCCAGAGCCCCTCCCATTCTCTGAAACTTCCCATCCCAATCTATCCAGAGCCCCTCCCATCCTCTGGAACTCCCCACCCCAATCTGTCCAGAGCCCCTCCCATCCTCTGGAACTCCCCATCCCAATCTATGCAGAGCCCCTCCCATCCTCTGGAACTCCCCACCCCAATCTGTCCGGAGCCCCTCCCATCCCCTGGAACTCCCCACCCCAATTTGTCCAGAGCCTCTCCCACCCTCTGGAGCTTCCTACCCCAATCTGTCCCGAGACCATCCTATCCTCTGGAACTTACCACCCCAATCTATGCAGAGCCCCTCCCATCCTCTGGAACTCCCCACCCCAATCTGTCCGGAGCCCCTCCCATCCTCTGCAACTTCCTGCCCCAATCTGTCCAGAGCCCCTCCCATCCTCTGGAGCTTCCTACCCCAATCTGTCCCGAGACCATCCTATCCTCTGGAACTTACCACCCCAATCTGTCCAGAGCCCCTCCCATCCCCTGGAACTCCTTACCCCAATCTGTCCAGAGGCCCTCCCATCCTCTGGAACTCCCCACCCCAATTTGTCCAGAGCCTCTCCCACCCTCTGGAGCTTCCTACCCCAATCTGTCCCGAGCCCCTCCCAACCTCTGGAACTCCCCACCCCAATCTGTCCAGAGCCCCTCCCATCCTCTGGAACTAAACACCCCAATCTGTCCAGAGCCTCTCCCTTCCTCTGGAACTTCCTACCCCAATCTGTCCAGAGCCTCCCCCATCCCCTGGAACTCCCCACCCCAATCTGTTCAGAGCCACTCCCATCCTCTGGAACTCCTTAACCCAATCTGTCCAGAGCCCCTGCCATCCTCTGGAACTCCCCACCCCAATATCTCCAGAGCCCCTCCCATCCCCTGAAACTCCCCACCCCAATCTGTCCAGAGCCCATCCCAACCTCTGGAACTCCCCACCTCAATCTGTCCAGAGCCCCTCCCATCCTCTGGAACTCACTACCATAATCTGTCCAGAGCCCCTCCCATCCTCTGCAACTTCCTGCCCCAATCTGTCCAGAGCCTGTCCCATCCTCTGGAACTTCCCACCCCAATCTGTCCAGAGCCCCTCCCATTCTCTGAAACTTCCCATCCCAATCTATCCAGAGCCCCTCCCATCCTCTGGAACTCCCCACCCCAATCTGTCCAGAGCCCCTCCCATCCTCTGGAACTCCCCATCCCAATCTATGCAGAGCCCCTCCCATCCTCTGGAACTCCCCACCCCAATCTGTCCGGAGCCCCTCCCATCCCCTGGAACTCCCCACCCCAATTTGTCCAGAGCCTCTCCCACCCTCTGGAGCTTCCTACCCCAATCTGTCCCGAGACCATCCTATCCTCTGGAACTTACCACCCCAATCTATGCAGAGCCCCTCCCATCCTCTGGAACTCCCCACCCCAATCTGTCCGGAGCCCCTCCCATCCTCTGCAACTTCCTGCCCCAATCTGTCCAGAGCCCCTCCCATCCTCTGGAACTTACCACCCCAATCTGTCCAGAGCCCCTCCCATCCCCTGGAACTCCTTACCCCAATCTGTCCAGAGGCCCTCCCATCCTCTGGAACTCCCCACCCCAATTTGTCCAGAGCCTCTCCCACCCTCTGGAGCTTCCTACCCCAATCTGTCCCGAGCCCCTCCCAACCTCTGGAACTCCCCACCCCAATCTGTCCAGAGCCCCTCCCATCCTCTGGAACTCACTACCCCAATCTGTCCAGAGCCTCTCCCTTCCTCTGGAACTTCCTACCCCAATCTGTCCAGAGCCTCCCCCATCCCCTGGAACTCCCCACCCCAATCTGTCCAGAGCCCCTCCCATCCTCTGGAACTCCCCACCCCAATCTGTCCAGAGCCTCTCCCATCCTCTGGAACTTCCTACCCCAATCTGTCCAGAGCCTCTCCCATCCTCTGGAACTCCCCACCCCAATCTGTCCGGAGCCTCTCCCATCCTCTGGAACTTCCTACCCCAATCTGTCCAGAGCCCCTCCCATCCTCTGGAACTTCCCACCCCAATCTGTCCAGGGCCCCTCCCATCCTCTGGAACTCCCCACCCCAATTTGTCCAGAGCCTCTCCCATCCTCTGGAGCTTCCTACCACAATCTGTCCAGAGCCCCTCCCATCCTCTGGAACTTCCCACCCCAATCTGTCCAGAGGCCCTCCCATCCTCTGGAACTCCCCACCCCAATTTGTCCAGAGCCTCTCCCATCCTCTGGAGCTTCCTACCCCAATCTGTCCAGAGACCATCCTATCCTCTGGAACTCCCCACCCCAATCTGTCCAGAGCCCCTCTCATCCTCTGGAACTTACCACCCCAATCTGTCCAGAGCCCCTCCCATCCCCTGGAACTTCTTACCCCAATCTGTCCAGAGCCCCTCCCATCCCCTGGAACTTCTTACCCCATCTGTCCAGAGCCCCTTCCATCTTCTGGATCTCCTTACCCCAATCTGTCCAGAGCCTCTCCCAACCTCTGGAAGTCCCCACCCCAATATGTCCAGAGCCCCTCCCATTCCCTGGAACCCCTTATCCCAATCTGTCCAAAGTCTCTCCCATCCTCTGGAACTCCTTACCCCAATTTGTCCAGAGCCCCTCCCATTAGAACTCCCCACCCCAATCTGTTCAGAGCCACTCCCATCCTCTGGAACTCCTTAACCCAATCTGTCCAGAGCCCCTGCCATCCTCTGGAACTCCCCACCCCAATATCTCCAGAGCCCCTCCCATCCCCTGAAACTCCCCACCCCAATCTGTCCAGAGCCCATCCCAACCTCTGGAACTCCCCACCTCAATCTGTCCAGAGCCCCTCCCATCCTCTGGAACTCACTACCATAATCTGTCCAGAGCCCCTCCCATCCTCTGGAACTCCCTACCCCAATCTGTCCAGAGCCCCTCCCATCCTCTGGAACTCCTTATCCCAATCTGTCCAGAGCCCCTCCCATCCTCTGGAACTCACTACCATAATCTGTCCAGAGCCCCTCCCATCCTCTGGAACTCCCCACCCCAATCTGTCCAGAGCCCCTCCCATCCTCTGGAACTCCTTATCCCAATCTGTCCAGAGCCCCTCCCATCCCCTGGAACTCCCCACCCCAATCTGTCCAGAGCCCCTCCCATCCCCTGGAACTCCTTATCCCAATCTGTCCAGAGCCCCTCCCATCCCCTGGAACTCCCCACCCCAATCTGTCCTGATCACCTCCCATCTTCTTTAACTCCCCACCCCAATATGTCCAGAGCCCCTCCCATCCTCTGGAACTTCCCACCCCAATCTGTTCAGAGCCCCTCCCATTCTCTGAAACTCCCCATCCCAATCTATCCAGAGCCCCTCCCATTCCCTGGAACTCCCCTACCCAATCTGTCCAGAGCCCCTCCCATCCTCTGGAACTCCTTACCCCAATCTGTCCGGAGCCCCTCCCATTCTCTGGAACTCACTACCCAAATCTGTCCAGAGCCACTCCCATCCTCTGGAACTCCTTACCCAAACCTGTACAGAGCCCCTCCCATCCTTTGGAACTCCCCACCCCAATCTATCCAGAGCCCTTCCCATCCTCTGGAACTCCCCATCCCAATCTATGCAGAGCCCCTCCCATCCTCTGGAACTCCCCACCCCAATCTGTCCGGAGCCCCTCCCATCCCCTGGAACTCCCCACCCCAATTTGTCCAGAGCCTCTCCCACCCTCTGGAGCTTCCTACCCCAATCTGTCCAGAGACCATCCTATCCTCTGGAACTTACCACCCCAATCTATGCAGAGCCCCTCCCATCCTCTGGAACTCCCCACCCCAATCTGTCCGGAGCCCCTCCCATCCTCTGCAACTTCCTGCCCCAATCTGTCCAGAGCCCCTCCCATCCTCTGGAGCTTCCTACCCCAATCTGTCCCGAGACCATCCTATCCTCTGGAACTTACCACCCCAATCTGTCCAGAGCCCCTCCCATCCCCTGGAACTCCTTACCCCAATCTGTCCAGAGGCCCTCCCATCCTCTGGAACTCCCCACCCCAATTTGTCTAGAGCCTCTCCCACCCTCTGGAGCTTCCTACCCCAATCTGTCCCGAGCCCCTCCCAACCTCTGGAACTCCCCACCCCAATCTGTCCAGAGCCCCTCCCATCCTCTGGAACTAAACACCCCAATCTGTCCAGAGCCTCTCCCTTCCTCTGGAACTTCCTACCCCAATCTGTCCAGAGCCTCCCCCATCCCCTGGAACTCCCCACCCCAATCTGTCCAGAGCCCCTCCCATCCTCTGGAACTCCCCACCCCAATCTGTCCAGAGCCTCTCCCATCCTCTGGAACTTCCTACCCCAATCTGTCCAGAGCCTCTCCCATCCTCTGGAACTCCCCACCCCAATCTGTCCGGAGCCTCTCCCATCCTCTGGAACTTCCTACCCCAATCTGTCCAGAGCCCCTCCCATCCTCTGGAACTTCCCACCCCAATCTGTCCAGGGCCCCTCCCATCCTCTGGAACTCCCCACCCCAATTTGTCCAGAGCCTCTCCCATCCTCTGGAGCTTCCTACCACAATCTGTCCAGAGCCCCTCCCATCCTCTGGAACTTCCCACCCCAATCTGTCCAGAGGCCCTCCCATCCTCTGGAACTCCCCACCCCAATTTGTCCAGAGCCTCTCCCATCCTCTGGAGCTTCCTACCCCAATCTGTCCAGAGACCATCCTATCCTCTGGAACTCCCCACCCCAATCTGTCCAGAGCCCCTCTCATCCTCTGGAACTTACCACCCCAATCTGTCCAGAGCCCCTCCCATCCCCTGGAACTTCTTACCCCAATCTGTCCAGAGCCCCTCCCATCCTCTGGAACTCCCCACCCCATCTGTCCAGAGCCCCTTCCATCTTCTGGATCTCCTTACCCCAATCTGTCCAGAGCCTCTCCCAACCTCTGGAAGTCCCCACCCCAATATGTCCAGAGCCCCTCCCATTCCCTGGAACCCCTTATCCCAATCTGTCCAAAGTCTCTCCCATCCTCTGGAACTCCTTACCCCAATTTGTCCAGAGCCCCTCCCATTAGAACTCCCCACCCCAATCTGTTCAGAGCCACTCCCATCCTCTGGAACTCCTTAACCCAATCTGTCCAGAGCCCCTGCCATCCTCTGGAACTCCCCACCCCAATATCTAAAGAGCCCCTCCCATCCCCTGAAACTCCCCACCCCAATCTGTCCAGAGCCCATCCCAACCTCTGGAACTCCCCACCTCAATCTGTCCAGAGCCCCTCCCATCCTCTGGAACTCACTACCATAATCTGTCCAGAGCCCCTCCCATCCTCTGGAACTCCCCACCCCAATCTGTCCAGAGCCCCTCCCATCCTCTGGAACTCCTTATCCCAATCTGTCCAGAGCCCCTCCCATCCTCTGGAACTCACTACCATAATCTGTCCAGAGCCCCTCCCATCCTCTGGAACTCCCCACCCCAATCTGTCCAGAGCCCCTCCCATCCTCTGGAACTCCTTATCCCAATCTGTCCAGAGCCCCTCCCATCCCCTGGAACTCCCCACCCCAATCTGTCCAGAGCCCCTCCCATCCCCTGGAACTCCTTATCCCAATCTGTCCAGAGCCCCTCCCATCCCCTGGAACTCCCCACCCCAATCTGTCCTGATCACCTCCCATCTTCTTTAACTCCCCACCCCAATATGTCCAGAGCCCCTCCCATCCTCTGGAACTTCCCACCCCAATCTGTTCAGAGCCCCTCCCATTCTCTGAAACTCCCCATCCCAATCTATCCAGAGCCCCTCCCATTCCCTGGAACTCCCCTACCCAATCTGTCCAGAGCCCCTTCTATCCTAAGGAACTCCCAAATCTGTCTAGAGCCCCTCCCATCCTCTGGAACTCCTTACCCCAATCTGTCCGGAGCCCCTCCCATTCTCTGAAACTCACTACCCAAATCTGTCCAGAGCCACTCCCATCCTCTGGAACTCCTTACCCAAATCTGTACAGAGCCCCTCCCATCCTTTGGAACTCCCCACCCCAATCTATCCAGAGCCCTTCCCATCCTCTGGAACTTCCCACCCCAATCTGTCCAGAGCCCCTCCCATCCTCTGGAACTCCCCACCCCAATCTGTCCAGAGCCCCTCCTATCCTCTGGAACTCACTACCATAATCTGTCCAGAGCCCCTCCCATCCTCTGGAACTCCTTACCCCAATCTGTCCAGAGCCCCTCTCATCCCCTGGAACTCCCCACCCCAATCTGTCCTTAGCCCTTCCCATCCTCTGGAACTTACCACCCCAATCTGTCCAGTGCCCCTCCCATCCTCTGGAACTCCCCACCCCAATCTGTCCTGAGCCCCTCCCATCCTCTGGAACTCCCCACCCCAATCTGTCCAGAGCCCCTCCCATCCTCTGGAACTCCTTACCTCAATCTGTCCAGAGCCCCTCCCATCCCCAGGAATTCCTTATCCCAATCTGTCCAGAGCCTCTCCCATCCCCTGGAACTCCCCACCCCAATCTGTCCAGAGCCCCTCCCATCCTCTGGAACTTACCACCCCAATCTGTCCAGAGCCCCTCCCATCCTCTGGAACTCCCCACCCCAATCTGTCCAGAGCCCCTCCCATCCTCTGGAACTTACCACCCCAATCTGTCCAGAGCCCCTCCCACCCTATGGAACTCCCCGCCCCAATCTGTCCAGAGCCCCTCCCATCCCCAGGAATTCCTTATCCCAATCTGTCCAGAGCCTCTCCCATCCCCTGGAACTCCCCACCCCAATCTGTCCAGAGCCCCTCCCATCCTCTGGAACTCCCCACCCCAATCTGTCCAGAGCCCCTCCCATCCTCTGGAACTTCCTACCCCAATCTGTCCAGAGCCCCCCCCATCCTCTGGAACTCCCCACCCCAATCTGTCCAGAGCCCCTCCCATTCTCTGAAACTCCCCATCCCAATCTATCCAGAGCCCCTCCCATCCTCTGGAACTCCCCATCCCAATCTATGCAGAGCCCCTCCCATCCTCTGGAACTCCCCACCCCAATCTGTCCGGAGCCCCTCCCATCCTCTGCAACTTCCTGCCCCAATCTGTGCAGAGCCTGTCCCATCCTCTGGAACTTCCCACCCCAATCTGTCCAGAGCCCCTCCCATTCTCTGAAACTTCCCATCCCAATCTATCCAGAGCCCCTCCCATCCTCTGGAACTCCCCACCCCAATCTGTCCAGAGCCCCTCCCATTCTCTGAAACTCCCCATCCCAATCTATCCAGAGCCCCTCCCATCCTCTGGAACTCCCCATCCCAATCTATGCAGAGCCCCTCCCATCCTCTGGAACTCCCCACCCCAATCTGTCCGGAGCCCCTCCCATCCCCTGGAACTCCTTACCCCAATCTGTCCAGAGGCCCTCCCATCCTCTGGAACTCCCCACCCCAATTTGTCCAGAGCCTCTCCCACCCTCTGGAGCTTCCTACCCCAATCTGTCCCGAGACCATCCTATCCTCTGGAACTTACCACCCCAATCTATGCAGAGCCCCTCCCATCCTCTGGAACTCCCCACCCCAATCTGTCCGGAGCCCCTCCCATCCTCTGCAACTTCCTACCCCAATCTGTCCCGAGACCTTCCTATCCTCTGGAACTTACCACCCCAATCTGTCCAGAGCCCCTCCCATCCCCTGGAACTCCTTACCCCAATCTGTCCAGAGGCCCTCCCATCCTCTGGAACTCCCCACCCCAATTTGTCCAGAGCCTCTCCCACCCTCTGGAGCTTCCTACCCCAATCTGTCCCGAGCCCCTCCCAACCTCTGGAACTCCCCACCCCAATCTGTCCAGAGCCCCTCCCAACCTCTGGAACTCCCCACCCCAATCTGTCCAGAGCCCCTCCCATCCTCTGGAACTAAACACCCCAATCTGTCCAGAGCCTCTCCCTTCCTCTGGAACTTCCTACCCCAATCTGTCCAGAGCCTCCCCCATCCCCTGGAACTCCCCACCCCAATCTGTCCAGAGCCCCTCCCATCCTCTGGAACTCCCCACCCCAATCTGTCCAGAGCCTCTCCCATCCTCTGGAACTTCCTACCCCAATCTGTCCAGAGCCTCTCCCATCCTCTGGAACTCCCCACCCCAATCTGTCCGGAGCCTCTCCCATCCTCTGGAACTTCCCACCCCAATCTGTCCAGAGCCCCTCCCATTCTCTGAAACTCCCCATCCCAATCTATCCAGAGCCCCTCCCATCCTCTGGAACTTACCACCCCAATCTGTCCAGAGCCCCTCCCATCCCCTGGAACTCCTTACCCCAATCTGTCCAGAGGCCCTCCCATCCTCTGGAACTCCCCACCCCAATTTGTCCAGAGCCTCTCCCATCCTCTGGAGCTTCCTACCCCAATCTGTCCAGAGCCCCTCCCATCCTCTGGAACTTCCCACCCCAATCTGTCCAGGGCCCCTCCCATCCTCTGGAACTCCCCACCCCAATTTGTCCAGAGCCTCTCCCATCCTCTGGAGCTTCCTACCACAATCTGTCCAGAGCCCCTCCCATCCTCTGGAACTTCCCACCCCAATCTGTCCAGAGCCCCTCCCATCCTCTGGAACTCCCCACCCCAATCTGTCCGGAGCCCCTCCCATCCTCTGCAACTTCCTGCCCCAATCTGTCCAGAGACCCTCCCATCCTCTGGAGCTTCCTACCCCAATCTGTCCCGAGACCATCCTATCCTCTGGAACTTACCACCCCAATCTGTCCAGAGCCCCTCCCATCCCCTGGAACTCCTTACCCCAATCTGTCCAGAGGCCCTCCCATCTTCTGGAACTCCCCACCCCAATTTGTCCAGAGCCTCTCCCACCCTCTGGAGCTTCCTACCCCAATCTGTCCCGAGCCCCTCCCAACCTCTGGAACTCCCCACCCCAATCTGTCCAGAGCCCCTCCCAACCTCTGGAACTCCCCACCCCAATCTGTCCAGAGCCCCTCCCATCCTCTGGAACTAAACACCCCAATCTGTCCAGAGCCTCTCCCTTCCTCTGGAACTTCCTACCCCAATCTGTCCAGAGCCTCCCCCATCCCCTGGAACTCCCCACCCCAATCTGTCCAGAGCCCCTCCCATCCTCTGGAACTCCCCACCCCAATCTGTCCAGAGCCTCTCCCATCCTCTGGAACTTCCTACCCCAATCTGTCCAGAGCCTCTCCCATCCTCTGGAACTCCCCACCCCAATCTGTCCGGAGCCTCTCCCATCCTCTGGAACTTCCTACCCCAATCTGTCCAGAGCCCCTCCCATCCTCTGGAACTTCCCACCCCAATCTGTCCAGGGCCCCTCCCATCCTCTGGAACTCCCCATCCCAATTTGTCCAGAGCCTCTCCCATCCTCTGGAGCTTCCTACCACAATCTGTCCAGAGCCCCTCCCATCCTCTGGAACTTCCCACCCCAATCTGTCCAGAGGCCCTCCCATCCTCTGGAACTCCCCACCCCAATCTGTCCAGAGCCCCTCTCATCCTCTGGAACTTACCACCCCAATCTGTCCAGAGCCCCTCCCATCCCCTGGAACTTCTTACCCCACTCTGTCCAGAGCCCCTCCCATCCTCTGGAACTCCCCACCCCATCTGTCCAGAGCCCCTTCCATCTTCTGGATCTCCTTACCCCAATCTGTCCAGAGCCTCTCCCAACCTCTGGAAGTCCCCACCCCAATATGTCCAGAGCCCCTCCCATTCCCTGGAACCCCTTATCCCAATCTGTCCAAAGTCTCTCCCATCCTCTGGAACTCCCCACCCCAATCTGTCCGGAGCCTCTCCCATCCTCTGGAACTTCCCACCCCAATCTGTCCAGAGCCCCTCCCATTCTCTGAAACTCCCCATCCCAATCTATCCAGAGCCCCTCCCATCCTCTGGAACTTACCACCCCAATCTGTCCAGAGCCCCTCCCATCCCCTGGAACTCCTTACCCCAATCTGTCCAGAGGCCCTCCCATCCTCTGGAACTCCCCACCCCAATTTGTCCAGAGCCTCTCCCATCCTCTGGAGCTTCCTACCCCAATCTGTCCAGAGCCCCTCCCATCCTCTGGAACTTCCCACCCCAATCTGTCCAGGGCCCCTCCCATCCTCTGGAACTCCCCACCCCAATTTGTCCAGAGCCTCTCCCATCCTCTGGAGCTTCCTACCACAATCTGTCCAGAGCCCCTCCCATCCTCTGGAACTTCCCACCCCAATCTGTCCGGAGTCCCTCCCATCCTCTGGAACTTACCACCCCAATCTGTCCAGAGCCCCTCCCATCCCCTGGAACTTCTTACCCCACTCTGTCCAGAGCCCCTCCCATCCTCTGGAACTCCCCACCCCATCTGTCCAGAGCCCCTTCCATCTTCTGGATCTCCTTACCCCAATCTGTCCAGAGCCTCTCCCAACCTCTGGAAGTCCCCACCCCAATATGTCCAGAGCCCCTCCCATTCCCTGGAACCCCTTATCTCAATCTGTCCAAAGTCTCTCCCATCCTCTGGAACTCCTTACCCCAATTTGTCCAGAGCCCCTCCCATTAGAACTCCCCACCCCAATCTGTTCAGAGCCACTCCCATCCTCTGGAACTCCTTAACCCAATCTGTCCAGAGCCCCTGCCATCCTCTGGAACTCCCCACCCCAATATCTCCAGAGCCCCTCCCATCCCCTGAAACTCCCCACCCCAATCTGTCCAGAGCCCCTCCCATCCTCTGGAACTCACTACCCCAATCTGTCCAGAGCCTCTCCCATCTTCTGGAACTCCCCACCACAATCTGTCCAGAGCCCCTCCCATCCTCTGGAACTCCTTAACCCAATCTGTCCAGAGCCCCTCCCATCCTCTGGAACTCCTTACCCCAATCTGTCCAAAGACTCTCCCATCCTCTGGAACTCCCCACCCCACTCTGTCCAGAGCCCCTCCCATCCTCTGGAACTCCCCACCCCAATCTGTCCAGAGCAACTCCTATCCTAAGGAACTCCCCAATCTGTCCAGAGCCTCTCCCATCCTCTGGAACTCCTTATCCCAATCTGTCCAGAGCCCCTCCCATCCCCTGGAACTCCCCACCCCAATATGTCCAGAGCCCCTCCCATCCTCTGGAACTTCCCACCCCAATCTGTTCAGAGCCCCTCCCATTCTCTGAAACTCCCCATCCCAATCTATCCAGAGCCCCTCCCATTCCCTGGAACTCCCCTACCCAATCTGTCCAGAGCCCCTTCTATCCTAAGGAACTCCCAAATCTGTCTAGAGCCCCTCCCATCCTCTGGAACTCCTTACCCCAATCTGTCCGGAGCCCCTCCCATTCTCTGGAACTCACTACCCAAATCTGTCCAGAGCCACTCCCATCCTCTGGAACTCCTTACCCAAATCTGTACAGAGCCCCTCCCATCCTTTGGAACTCCCCACCCCAATCTATCCAGAGCCCTTACCATCCTCTGGAACTCCCCACCCCAATCTGTCCTGAGCCTCTCCCATCCTCTGGAACTCCCAACCCCAATCTGTCCAGAGCCTCTCCCATCCTCTGGAACTCCCCACCCCAATCTGTCCAGAGCCCCTCCCATCCTCTGGAACTCCTTAACCCAATCTGTCCAGAGCCCCTCCCATCCTCTGGAACTCCTTACCCCAATCTGTCCAAAGACTCTCCCATCCTCTGGAACTCCCCACCCCACTCTGTCCAGAGCCCCTCCCATCCTCTGGAACTCCCCACCCCAATCTGTCCAGAGCAACTCCTATCCTAAGGAACTCCCCAATCTGTCCAGAGCCTCTCCCATCCTCTGGAACTCCTTACCCCAATCTGTCCAGGGCCTCTCCCACCCCCTGAAGTTCACTACCCCAATCTGTCCAGAGCCCATCCCATCCTCTGGAACACCTTACCCCAATCTGTCCGGAGCCCTTTGCATCCTCTGGATCTCCTTACCCCAATCTGTCAAGAGCCTCTCCCACCCCCTGGAGTTCACCACCCCAATCTGTCCAGAGCCCATCCCATCCTCTGGAACTCCTTACCCCAATCTGTCCGGAGCCCTTTGCATCCTCTGGAACTCCCCACCCCAATCTGTCCAGAGTCCCTCCCATCCTCTGGAAGTCCCCACCACATTCTGTCCAGAGCCCCTCCTATCCTATGGAACTCCCCAATCTGTCCAGAGCCCCTCCCATCCTCTGGAACCCCTTACCCCAATCTGTCCAGAGCCCCACCCATCCTCTGGAACCCCTTACCCCAATCTGTCCAGAGCCCCTCCCACCCTATGGAACTACCCACCACAATCTGTCCAGAGCCCCTTCCATCCTCTGGAACTCCTAACTCCAATTTGTCCAGAGCCCCTCCTATCCTATGGAACTCCCCATTCTGTCCAGAGCCTATCCCATCCTCTGAAACTCCCCACCCCAATCTGTCCAGAGCCCATCCCATCCTCTGGAACTCCTTACCCCAATCTGTCCGGAGCCCCTTTCATCCTCTGGAACTCCCCACCCCAATCTGTCCAGAGTCCCTCCCATCCTCTGGAAATCCCCACCACATTCTGTCCAGAGCCCCTCCCATCCTCTGGAACTCCTTACCCGAATCTGTCCAAAGACTCTCCCATCCCCTTGAACTCCCTACCCCAATCTGTCCAGACTCTCTCCTATCCTCTGGAACTCCTTTCCCCAATGTGTCCAGAGCCCCTCCCATCCTCTGGAACTTACCACCCCAATCTGTCCAGAGCCCCTCCCATCCTCTGGAACTCCCCACCCCAATCTGTCCATAGCACCTCCCATCCCCTGGAACTCCTTATCCCAATCTGTCCAGAGCCTCTCCCATCCTCTGGAACACCTTATCCCAATCTGTCCAGAGCCCCTCCCATTCTCTGGAACTCCTTATCCCAATATGTCCACAGCCCCTCCCATCCCCTGGAACTCCCCACCCCAATCTGTCCAGAACCCCTCTCATCCTCTGGAACTCCCCTCCCCAATATGTCCAGAGCCCCTCCCATCCTCTGGAACTCCCCACCCCAATATGTCCAGAGCCCCTCCCATCCCCTGAAACTCCCCACCCCAATCTGTCCTGAGCCCCTCCCATCCTCTGGAACTCCCCACCCCAATCTGTCCAGAGCCCCTCCCATCCTCTGGAACTCCCCACCCCAATATGTCTAGAGCCCCTCCCATCCTCTGGAACTCCCCACCCCAATCTGTCCAGAGCCTCTCCCATCCTCTGGAACTCCCTACCCCAATCTGTCCAGATACCCCTCCCATTCTCTGAAACTCCCCATCCCAATCTGTCCAGAGCCCCTCCCATCCCCTGGAACCCCTTATCCCAATCTGTCCAGAGTCCCTCCCATCCCCTGGAACCCCTTATCCCAATCTGTACAGAGCCCCTCCCATCCTCTGGAACTCCTTATCCCAAACTGTCCAGAGCCCCTCCCATCCTCTGGAACTCCTTATCCCAAACTGTCCAGAGCCCCTCCCATCCTCTGGAACTCCTTACCCCAATCTGTCCAGACCCCCTCCCATCCTCTGGAACTCCCCACCCCAATCTGTCCTAAGCTCCTCCCATCCTCTGGAACTCCCCAACGCAATCTGTCCAGTGCCTCTCCCATCCTCACCCCAATCTGTCTAGAGCCCCTCCCATCATCTGGAACTCCTTACCCCAATCTGCCCAGAGCCCCTCCCATCCTCTGGAACTCCCCACCCCTATCTGTCCAGAGCCCCTCCCATCCTCTGGCCTTCCCACCCCAATCTGCCCAGAGCCCCTCCCATCCTCTGGAACTCCCCACCCCAATCTGTCCAGAGCCCCTCCCATCCTCTTGAACCCCCCAATCTGTCCAGAGCGTCCAATAATCGCACCGTTCCCAGGACGGAGCTCAGCGACCAAACCTACCGCTCTCCGTCCTCATATACACCGGTGGTTGGGGGATGGTAGGAATAGGGCCCCCCCTCAGTTCAACATGGCCTCCAGGGGGGGTGTGTGCTTTGTAGTTGCTGCAAAAAATTTCCCACGCTAAGGAAACCCGCCATTCACTGGGAATGTACGATCGCTACATGTGTGTGATAGTGACAGATGTCACCTCTATACATGAACTATTCACTATAACCCCTCCCCGATGTATAACCCCTCCCTGATGTATAACCCCTCCCCGATGTATAACCCCTCCCTGATGTATAACCCCTCCCCGATGTATAACTCCTCCCCAATATATAACCCCTCCCCGATGTATAACCCCTCCCCAATATATATACCCCTCCCCGATGTATAACCCCTCCCCAATATATAACCCCTCCCCGATGTATAACTCCTCCCCAATATATAACCCCTCCCCGATGTATAACCCCTCCCCAATATATAACCCCTCCCCGATGTATAACCCCTCCCCAATATATAACCCCTCCCCGATGTATAACCCCTCCCCGATGTATAACCCCTCCCCAATGTATAACCCCTCCCCATGTATAACCCCTCCCGATGTATAACTCCTCCCCAATGTATATCCCCTCCCCGATGTATAACCCCTCCCCAATGTATAACTCCTCCCCAATGTGTAACCCCTCCCCAATGTATATCCCCTCCCCGATGTATAACCCCTCCCTGATGTATAACCCCTCCCCGATGTATAACTCCTCCCCGATGTATATCCCCTCCCCAATGTATATCCCCTCCCCAATGTATAAGAAAATGGGGGGAGTTTGGGACTTTATATGAAGCACCAAAAGTGCCTCCATCCCGCGGGACTTTGAATGAAGCACCCTAAGGGTGCCTCCATCCCTGTAATGAATGAAAAAGGGAAGTTTGGGACTTTATATGAAGCAATTGAATAGTGGAGGTAGATTGCAATAAAAAGCATGTTTATTAAGTAGCATGAGTTTGCATACAAAGAAATATAGATAAAATAAATAAATGTTTTCATATCAATATACATGAAAGACGTGCACAATGTATAACTCCTCCCCAATGTATAACTCCTCCCCGATGTATATCCCCTCCCCGATGTATAACCCCTCCCCGATGTATATCCCCTCCCCGATGTATAACCCCTCCCCAATGTATAACCCCTCCCCTATGTATAACCCCTCCCCTATGTATAACCACTCCCCAATGTATAACCCCTCCCCAATGTATAACCCCTCCCCGATGTATAACTCCTCCACAATGTATAACCCCTCCCCTATGTATAACCCCTCCCCAATATATAACCCCTCCCGAATGTATAACCCCTCCCCGATGTATAACTCATCCCCAATGTATAACTCCTCCCCAATGTATAACCCCTCCCCTATGTATAACCCCTCCCCGACGTATAACTCCTCCCCAATCTATAACTCCTCCCTGATGTATAACCCCTCCCCGATGTATAACTCCTCCCCAATGTATAACCCCTCCCCTATGTATAACCCCTCCCCAATGTATGTCAGTATGTGAACCCCGAATCTGACCACACACTATACAATCTCCTCTATGACGACCATTGACCATCAATTTTTTATTTTCCCCCTTTTTTTCATGCTCTGTGGTATCTCATGGCTGTGGATCTCCTGCAGCCTCTTTACAGCCCCTTCCTATCTCTGTCCTCCAGCAACAACTGGACCATTGCAGTACATGGTGCTCACCACTGGGGGGCGGTGTGGGGTGACAACACAGAAGAATTACTTATTATTGAACACCTGACATTTTATGGCACCTTTTTGTTTCCGTGTGAAAATCAGTTCTTACATTAGATACATATATATTTTTTAAAGCAGAGACCCTAGGGAATAAAATGGTGGATTTTGCAATCATTTTTTTTTCTTTAGTGTTGGATGGAGTGGAGAGATTAGAACCCCTGTCAGTTTTTATTGCTGTCTGTTTCCCCATTAGGGAGAATCCCCCTCTCTATTTCTCCTGGTTTCCATTATCAATGAAAGTAAAAGAAGGTCACAAACCGTCCCCGGTTTGGAGGCACCGTCCCCGGTTTGGAGGCACCGTCCCCGGTTTGGAGGGCACTGTCCCGGGTTTGGAGGCACCGTCCCCGGTTTGGAGGCACCGTCCCCGGTTTGGAGGCACCGTCCCCGGTTTGGAGGCACCGTCCCCGGTTTGGAGGGCACTGTCCCGGGTTTGGAGGGCACCGTCCCGAGTTTGGAGGCACCGTCCTGGGTTTGGAGGCACCGTCCCGGGTTTGGAAGCACCGTCCCGGGTTTGGAAGCACCGTCCCGGGTTTGGAGGCACCGTCCCCGGTTTGATGGCACCGTCCCGGGTTTGGAGGCACCGTCCTGAGTTTGGAGGCACCGTCCCGAGTTTGGAGGCACCGTCCCGAGTTTGGAGGCACCGTCCTGGGTTTGGAAGCACCGTTCCGGGTTTGGAGGGAACGTCCCGGGTTTGGAGGCACCGTCCTGGGTTTGGAGGCACCGTTCCGGGTTTGGAGGGAACGTCCCGGGTTTGGAGGCACCGTCCTGGGTTTGGAGGCACCGTCCCGGGTTTGGAGGCACCGCCCCGGGTTTGGAGGCACCGTCCCGGGTTTGGAGGCACAGTCCCGGGTTTGGAAGCACCGTCCCCGGTTTGGAGGGAACGTCCTGGGTTTGGAGGCACAGTCCCATGTTTGGAGGGAACGTCCCGGGTTTGGAGGCACAGTCCCGGGTTTGGAGGGAACGTCCCAGGTTTGGAGGCACCGTCCCGGGTATGGAGGCACCGTCCTGGGTGTGGAGGGAACGTCCCGGGTTTGGAGGGAACGTCCCGGGTTTGGAGGGAACGTCCCGGGTTTGGAGGCACCATCCCGGGTATGAAGGCACCGTCCTGTGTTTGGAGGGAACGTCCCGGGTTTGGAGGCACCGTCCTGGGTTTGGAGGCACCGTCCTGGGTTTGGAGGCACCGTCCCGGGTATGGAGGCACCGTCCTGGGTTTGGAGGCACCGTCCTGGGTTTGGAGGCACCGTCCCCGGTTTGGAGGGAACGTCCCGGGTTTGGAGGCACAGTCCCATGTTTGGAGGGAACGTCCCGGGTTTGGAGGGAACGTCCCGGGTTTGGAGGCACAGTCCCGGGTTTGGAGGGAACGTCCCAGGTTTGGAGGCACCGTCCCGGGTATGGAGGCACCGTCCTGGGTTTGGAGGCACCGTCCCGGGTATGGAGGCACCGTCCCGGGTATGGAGGCACCGTCCTGGGTTTGGAGGCACCGTCCTGGGTTTGGAGGCACCGTCCCCGGTTTGGAGGGAACGTCCCGGGTTTGGAGGCACAGTCCCATGTTTGGAGGGAACGTCCTGGGTTTGGAGGGAACGTCCCGGGTTTTGGAGGCACAGTCCCGGGTTTGGAGGGAACGTCCCAGGTTTGGAGGCACCGTCCCGGGTATGGAGGCACCGTCCTGGGTTTGGAGGGAACGTCCTGGGTTTGGAGGGAACGTCCTGGGTTTGGAGGGAACGTCCCGGGTTTGGAGGCACAGTCCCGGGTTTGGAGGGAACGTCCCAGGTTTGGAAGCACCGTCCCGGGTTTGGAGGGAACGTCCCAGGTTTGGAGGCACCGTCCCGGGTATGGAGGCACCGTCCCGAGTATGGAGGCACCGTCCTGGGTTTGGAGGGAACGTCCTGGGTTTGGAGGGAACGTCCCGGGTTTGGAGGCACCGTCCTGGGTTTGGAGGCACCGTCCCGGGTATGGAGGCACCGTCCCGGGTTTGGAGGGAACGTCTTGGGTTTGGAGGGAATGTCCCGGGTTTGGAGGCACCGTCCCGGGTATGGAGGCACCGTCCTGGGTTTGGAGGGAACGTCCCGGGTTTGGAGGCACCGTCCTGGGTTTGGAGGCACCGTCCCGGGTATAGAGGCACCGTCCTGGGTTTGGAGGCACCGTCCCAGGTATGGAGGCAACGTCCCGGGTTTGGAGGGAACGTCCCGGGTTTGGTGGGAATGTCCCGAGTTTGGAGGCACCGTCCCGGGTATGGAGGCACTGTCCTGGGTTTGGAGGGAACGTCCCGGGTTTGGAGGCACCGTCCTGGGTTTGGAGGCACTGTCCCGGGTATGGAGGCACCGTCCTGGGTTTGGAGGGAACGTCCCGGGTTTGGAGGGAATGTCCCGGGTTTGGAGGCACCGTCCCGGGTATATGGAGGGAACGTCCCGGGTTTGGTGGGAATGTCCCGAGTTTGGAGGCACCGTCCCGGGTATGGAGGCACTGTCCTGGGTTTGGAGGGAACGTCCCGGGTTTGGAGGCACCGTCCTGGGTTTGGAGGCACTGTCCCGGGTATGGAGGCACCGTCCTGGGTTTGGAGGGAACGTCCCGGGTTTGGAGGGAATGTCCCGGGTTTGGAGGCACCGTCCCGGGTATGGAGGGAACGTCCCGGGTTTGGAGGGAACGTCCCGGGTTTGGAACAATGTCACTGTGTCCCTCTCTCATGTTGCTCTGATCTGATCTATTTATCTCTCAGTGATAAACATTTCATCCGATTTCTAAATTGCTACATTTGTAAATTCCTAAAGCCGATATAAAGGAATAGTTGTGGTAAAATAAAGCACTTGTGGGTTTAGCTAATAATATTTTTGTATAATTCTCCTTTAACCTCTCACCTACCGGGCACTCCCCCCCCCCTTCCTGCCCCCCTTCCTGCCCAGGCCATTTTTTAGCTTTCAGCGCTGTTACACTTTGAATGACAATTACGCCGTCATGCTACATTGTAACCATGTGACATTGTTATAATTTTTTTCACACAAATAGAGATTTCTTTTGGTGATATTTAATCACTGCTGAGTTTTTTATTGTTTACAAACAAAAAAGACCAAAAATTTTGAAAAATAAATGTTTACTTTTTTTCTGTCAGTAAATTTTGCAACTAAATAATTTTTCGCCTTCACCGATGGGCACTGATAGGCTGAACTGGTGGGCACTGACGAGGCGGCACTTATGGGCACTGATAGGTGGCACTGATGGGTACGGATAGGCGGCATGGATAGGTGGTACAGATGGGCACTGATGGGAAACACTGATTGCCAGCACTGACTGGCATGGCTAATGGGCACTGTATGCTGGCATTGGTGGGCATTATATTTTGACACTATATTTCTTTATTGTAATCAGTGCCCTGATTACATCCCTAGATGTCCCCCTGCGAGGAGATGCCGCTGATTGGCTCTCCTCTCCCTCTGTCAGTGTGAGGCGAGGAGAGCCGAATACCGGCACTGCCTTCTTTACATGTGACTGGCTGTGATTGGACACAGCCGATCACATGGTTAAAGAGCCGCGGGCGCGAGAGAGCGGCTGTTCCGGGACGCTGTCATATGACGGCGTCCCAGAACAAGAGCTGCACCGCCCCGCCGTTATTTGACGGCGGGGCGGGAAGCAAGCAGTTAAGGAGGGCGTGGCAGGGGGTGTGTCTTATGCCCACATTATGCAATGGGGTATGCAGTGGCGACACTAGTTCTGGTGACACCCCCCCCCCGGGATTCCTTCCCTTTGGAGGGATTTCCTCTCACTTCCTGTTTCGGCTATGGGACAGGAAGTGAAGGGAAATCTCCCCAATGGAAAACATACTGAAAATTAAAGAAAATCGCAAATTTTATGTTTTCCCCAGAACAGGAATAGAGAGGAAATCTTCCAATGGGGACACAAGTTCTGGCGACACCCCGGGATTCCCTCCCTTTGGAGGGATTTCCTCACACTTCCTGTTTGTGGGTGGGCTCTGGGGAGGAGTTATGTAAATATTAGAATGCCTTGATTGATGGGCAAGTGTCAGTCTGGAGGTGTGGGCGGTCCTAGGCAGGCAGTAACACCCACCCACCCATTGGCAACACCCACATGTGATGCCACGCCTCCATGAATAAAAGAACTGACATCCAATGAATGAAGGGGGCGGGGCCAGGGACAATCAGGCCGGTGTCTTGCCGAGAAAGTTCCCCCGGCGGATAAGGACCCCCCTGAACGACTAAGGAGCCGCCGAAAATAGCCGAAGCTGAAAAACTTCAATCAGCTGTACACGGCGCCTGCGCTCTGGGTCCAGGTTCCTTCCCCACCATCCAAGTGGACCTAGAGGGGGAATAAAAAAGTGCCGAGCGCAGCGAGGGGCCCTCTTACAGGCGCCGTGTACAGCTGATTTCTATTCTATTCCGCTTCGGCTATTTCCACCGGATCCTACTGCGCAGGCGCAGCGCTTGGGGGGTCCTTATCCGCCGAGAGGAACTTTCTCGGCAGAACACCGGGAAGGAAAAAGCTAGATGATGCTGGACGTCCTCCAGTCAGGAAAGGAGGCGGGGCTCTGCAGTTTCTAATGTACATTTTGAGAAGCTCACAGTGTGCGGTGATATCAGAGGAAGACATTTCAGTCCAGGAGAGGAGCCGGACAACTGTGCAAGACTGAAGGGAGGGAGGGGGGGGGAAGATCGAAAAGGAGACAGGCCGGAGGGGGAGGGGAGGAGATATAAAACTGGAGGGAGGGGCAGAGGTCAGCTAGAAGACACCGGAAACTCCTATGATTCTCAGCACCATCTAGTGGCTGAATGCAGTATTTTCCACTTTAAATCAATGACAAACATTCGACCAGCACAGGAAATGGCCTCATAACACTCGACTGCACTCAGAGGAAGTGGGTTTGTTCACACTGACGTGATTCAATGCTGAGGACATCTAGTGGCAGGAAAGAAGTAATGCAGGGAAAACCTCTGGATTGAAGTATTGTAGCGAAAGCCGTGTTTTACATTTTTTTCTTTTATTGGGCTGCTGATTTTTGACTGAAGAGAAGGCTGAAGTTCAGGTAAATGATGCCAAGCTTCACTGGAACATTTCAGTGATACTTAAAACTTGATCTAGTGGTCACATGCAATATTCTCCTTCTTAAATCAATGCCAACATTCGACCTGCACAGGAAATAGCCTCATAACATTCCAATTTCTCCCCCACACAGAACCTTCACCTTCACTGGGGGAATCGCTGTGCAAATACTTTCAAAATCCCCCCCCCCCCCCCCCCCGGGAAATCTCTCTGCACAGGTGACCCCAGAATAAACTTTATACATTAATTAGGATGAGGCAGAGCTGAACCGTAATCATAAGAGGATCGGGGGGAGAAAAGACCCGTTTTCTGGCTGTCAGTATCCATGAGAAGGGAGAGGCCCCGATTTCCTCATAATATGGTGCCGGCAGTGCGGGGATGAATATTTCCTGCCTGGGGGGTGAACACAGGGAGGCACGAGGCTCCGGATCGCCTCTTATTGCCCCGGGACTTTGTTATGGAGGAATAAAAACCCAATAAAAGGATGGAGCTCTGGGGTTATCACTTAAAGGAGCACTCCACCTTGGAGGCGGAGGATGGGGAGGAGAATAAACACATAGAGGTCTATGAGTGGTCAGATGTTGGGCTACACCAATATGGAGGAGGAGACAAAGCTCTCTGCTGCTCTACTTTCTACTGTAATGCTGATATTATGCTGCATTATCCCCTCCAACCAGCAGGGGGAGAGCAAAACCAAGCAGCCCATAGACTTCTATGCAGGGCACAGTGCATCATGGGAGTTGTAGTTTGAGACAGCGGCCGTGTAATGGGGCCAGTGAACTCTTTACACTACATTTCCCAAGAGGCACTGAGGAGCAGGGGGAGGGGCGAGGTGGCTTTTACTGGACTTCAGACTGCTATAGGCCGGACGGGAAGGTGTTATAGTACTGCTGAGAGAAGTGGGGGGAGGGGAGAAGAGGGAGGGGAGAAGAGGGAGGGAGGGGAGAAGAGGGAGGGGAAGGGAGAAGAGGGAGGGAGGGGAGAAGAGGGAGGGGAGAAGAGGGAGGGGAGAAGAGGGAGGGAGGGGAGAAGAGGGAGGGGGAGGGGAGAAGAGGGAGGAGGGGGAAGGGAAAAAGAGGGAGGAGAGAAGAGGGAGGGGGGGGGGAGGAGAGAAGAGGGAGGGGGGGGGAGGGGAGAAGAGGGAGGGGAGGGAGGGGAGAAGAGGGAGGGAGGGGAGAAGAGAGAGGGGAGGGGAGAAGAGGGAGGGGAGAAGAGGGAGGAGAGGGGAGAAGAGGGAGGGGAGGGGAGAAGAGGGAGGGGAGGGGAGAAGAGGGAGGGAGGGGAGGGGAGAAGAGGGAGGGAGGGGAGGGGAGAAGAGGGAGGGGAGAGGAGAAGAGGGAGGGAGGGGAGGGGAGAAGAGGGAGGGGAGAAGAGGGAGGAGAGGGGAGAAGAGGGAGGGGAGAAGAGAAGAGGGAGGGGAGAAGAGGGAGGAAGGGGAGGGGAGAAGAGGGAGGGAGGGGAGAAGAGGGAGGGAGGGGAGAAGAGGGAGGGAGGGGAGAAGAGGGAGGGGAGAAGAGGGAGGGAGGGAGAAGAGGGAGGGAGGGAGAAGAGGGAGGGAGGGAAAAGAGGGAGGGAGAAGAGGGAGGGAGGGAGAAGAGGGAGGGAGAAGAGGGAGGGAGGGAAGAAGAGGGAGGGAGGGAAGAAGAGGGAGGGAGGGAAGAAGAGGGAGGGAGGGAGGGGAGAAGAGGGAGGGGAGAGGAGGGAGGGAGGGGAGAAGAGGGAGGGAGGGAGGGAGGGGAGAAGAGGGAGGGAGGGTTAATAAGCTCAAATGTAATTTTCAATCTCATTAACTCTGCAGCCTTTAGTATCACAGTCTTGGGTGATCCCGCCATGGAGGTCCTTGTTCAGGCACTTCCTGTTATAGAGTGACAACGCTCTCCCTGTCCTTGAATTGTACTTGTGCGTTGTCACCACATGATCTTCAGCACACATCACACAGACATGGCCGCCCCGCTGGTGTCCCCATCAGGAATCCATCCTGAGAAATTCTATCACTGGAGTGTATGGAGACAGGAAGTGGCTGCAAAGAGGCTGCAGGAGATCATCAGCAAACCTGTATGATAGGCGGTGATTGAGCAAACAAATTGTCCTTTAGTCGGGTTATTTCTACTTCAAATATTTTACCCAGCAGAAGATCAATAACCCCCCCCCCCCAGATATTTGGTATGTCCAGAGCCACTGATAGGGGGAAGAGCCGGTCCTTCTGTACCTGACTCGGGCCCCACAAGCTCAGCATGGGGCCCGGGGCCAGAGAGGGGTCTGTGGACTTATTTCTGGGACCAATGAAAGCCCAGCTTCAGGATATTAGTACCCCTCCCCCTCTGACTGACCTCTGATCTGATAACAACAAAACATGAATCAGCAGTCACATGACCATCCTTTTCTTCTGTTTACTTCCTGGGGGCCTTCCTGGGGGGTGTCCTCATCACTGCCTGCAGTCACATGACCATCCCTCCTCTTCTGTTTACTTCCTGAGGTCCTTCCTGGGGGGTGTCCTCATCACTGCCTGCGATCACATGACCACCCCCCCTCTTCTGTTTACTTCCTAGGGTCCTTCCTGGGGGGTGTCCTCATCACTGCCTGCGATCACATGACCACCCCCCCTCTTCTGTTTACTTCCTGGGGTCCTTCCTGGGGGGTGTCCTCATCACTGCCTGCGATCACATGACCACCCCCCTCTTCTGTTTACTTCCTGGGGTCCTTCCTGGGGGGTGTCCTCATCACTGCCTGCGATCACATGACCACCCCCCCTCTTCTGTTTACTTCCTGGGGTCCTTCCTGGGGGGTGTCCTCATCACTGCCTGCGATCACATGACCATTCCCCCTCTTCTGTTTACTTCCTGGGGTCCTTCCTGGGGGGGTGTCCTCATCACTGCCTGCGGTCACATGACCATCCCTCCTCTTCTGTTTACTTCCTGGAGTCCCTACCGAGGTGTTCTCATTACTGTTGGTGTTTCGTCAGATTAGGCGACCCGTCAGAATGTGTAACGGAAGTCACCAATGCCAAAAGTTGGTGAAAGCAGGGGTCCGTCATCCAGAGATAATTCCGAAAATCATCCGGGTTATTCTCCTGGAGCTCCCACAGCAAAGGCATATGACATCATTGGTCACCATTATTAAAGCAATAAAGCAAACTCCTCCTCCTTCTGTTTCTGGACTGGACTTGGGTCAAAGCAATAACAACAAGGCCAATAATAAATAACACGTTATCTCCTCCGATTCGGCAACATGGCTGGTTGACGAACGGCCGTTCAGAAATGAACTGAAAAGCACGAAATGAAAAGCGCAAAATGAAAAGCACAAATCAACACTCACCAAACTTCTACTTCACACCGAGGGCGTTTTGCAGGCGCTATAGCGTTAAAAATAGCTCCTGCAATCCGCCCTCAAACAGCTGCAGCATTGTCTCCAGTGTGACTCCCGAGGGCCTTTACACCGGAGCGCTGCGCTGGCAGGACGTCAGGAAAAGTCCCGCCAGCAGCTTCTTTGGAGCGGTGAAGGAGCGGTGTGTTTACTGCTCCTCCACCGCTGCTCCCCATTGAAATCAATGGGGCAGCGCTGGGATACCGCTGGCAAAACGCCGCTATTGCAGTGCATTGCGGGCGGTTTTAACCCTTTCTCGGCCGCTAGCAGGGGGGGTAAAAGCGCCCCGCTAGCGGACGAAATTCGCAGCTAATCCAACTGTAAAACACCGCTAAAAATAGCGGCGTTTTACTGCCAACGCTATGGGCGGCCCAGTGTGAAAGGGCTCTAACACAAAATTAGCAGAAGGAGCCCAAAGGGTGGCACCTGACAATTGAACTTCCTCTTTATCGGCTCGTAGTAGGTCACTATGTTCGTGTTTGTTGGCCAACAACTGTGTACCGTTTGTATGCAAGACAAAATCCAGGCACACGCCCTTCGCACTTTTGTCTGCGGACAATCCGATGGTGTGTATGAGGCTGAAGGCTCGGCGGTTCGCACTGATAAGATTGCGGGATTTGCGGCCAATTCTGTGGTTTCATTGCATCAAAACTGCACCCCATTCATCCAAACCATTGCGGGTGTGTATGTTAGGGTAATGAATGACACCCCACAATCACGTCACAAAATGCAGGGCGATTAGCAGAATTGGATGGCGATGACTGTGAACACGGATGTGATCGGATTCTGGTCCTGCATTGATGATTTTGGTGCGGATGAGCCATACAGATGAATGGACTCAAATCGCACTGCTGTAGAATCACATGTGATCTGAACAGGAATGCGCTGTGACTCCAAATCGCATCCAGTGTGACCCGGACCTTACTATGTCACATGACACAGCCTAGAGGAGGCTCCTCCCCCTACTCCAGTCACATGACACAGCCCAGAGGAGGCTCCTCCCCTACTCCAGTCACATGATACAGCTTAGGGAAGGCTCCTCCCCTACTCCAGTCACATGACACAGCCTAGAGGAGGCTCCTCCCCCTACTCCAGTCACATGACACAGCCTAGAGGAAGCTCCTCCCCTACTCCAGTCACATGATACAGCTTAGGGAAGGCTCCTCCCCTACTCCAGTCACATGACACAGCCTAGAGGAGGCTCCTCCCCCTACTCCAGTCACATGACACAGCCTAGAGGAGGCTCCTCCTGAAGTAGGAATGGGGATCAGATTATATGGCCATGGTTATGTGTGTAGTAGGGCTGATTTAGAATTCCAGCTAAGAAGCTATTAACTATGAAAGAATATTTTGTACGTGACAGGCTATGTATTGGCAAATGAACACTTCCCCCCTTAGCAAAGCCATCTGTGCCTAGCTTAGCACACTTTTCCTGTTCAGGATGTGTCAAAGGCCAGTCAGCTGATTAAGGAGGTAACCGCAGAGGCAAGGCTTGTGCAATACTTGTGAAAGAATATTCTTTGGTAAACTGCTTGCATTAGTAGAAGTAGGTGAAGGGTCAGAATGTTTTGTAAAGGAAATGTATCATCTGTGTGCTTGTGACATAATGTGATAGAGTTATATGTACAATGAATTGTCTGTAGAAAACACTCTTTGGCGTGTAGACACGAGTCGGGCCAGGAGTGTTCATTCTTGCTAGCTAGAAGAATGAAATAAAAACCTCGCATACCAGAAGTTCATTGCCCAGCAGTCATTACTGTTATTCTCCTACCTCACTCCCCCTACTCCAGTCACATGACACAGCCTAGAGGAGGCTCCAGTCATATGACACAGCCCAGAGGAGGCTCCTCCCCCTACTCCAGTCACATGGCACAGCCCAGAGGCGGCTCCTCCCCCTACTCCAGTCATATGACACAGCCCAGAGGAGGCTCCTCCCCCTACTCCAGTCACATGGCACAGCCCAGAGGAGGCTCCTCCCCCTACACCAGTCACATGACACAGCCTAGAGGAGGCTCCACCCCTACTCCAGTCACATGGCACAGCCCAGAGGAGGCTCCTCCCCCTACTCCAGTCACATGACACAGCCCAGAGGAGGCTCCTCCACCTACTACAGTCACATGACACAGCCTAGAGGAGGCTCCTCCACCTACCCCAGTCACATGACACAGCCTAGGGGTGGCTCCTCCCCCTACTCCAGTCACATGACACAGCCTAGAGGAGGCTCCTCCACCTACTCCAGTCACATGGCACAGCCTAGAGGAGGCTCCTCCACCTACCCCAGTCACATGACACAGCCTAGGGGTGGCTCCTCCCCCTACTCCAGTCACATGACACAGCCTAGAGGAGGCTCCTCCCCTACTCCAGTCACATGACACAGCCTAGGGGTGGCTCCTCCCCCTACTCCAGTTACATGACACAGCCTAGAGGAGGCTCCTCCCCCTACTCCAGTCACATGACACAGCCTAGAGGAGGCTCCTCCCCCTACTCCAGTCACATGACACAGCCTAGAGGAGGCTCCTCCCCCTACTCTAGTCACATGACACAGCCTAGAGGAGGCTCCTCCCCTACTCCAGTCACATGACACAGCCTAGAGGAGGCTCCTCCCCCTTCTCCAGTCACATGACACAGCCAAGAGTAGGCTCCTCCCCTACGCCAGTCACATGACACAGCCAAGAGTAGGCTCCTCCCCCTACTCCAGTCACATGACACAGCCTAGAGGAGGCTCCTCCCCCTACTCCAGTCAAATGATACAGCCAAGAGGAGGCTCCTCCCCCTACTCCAGTCACATGACACAGCCTAGAGGAGGCTCCACCCCTACTCCAGTCACATGACAAAGCCTAGAGGAAGCTCCTCCCCCTACTCCAGTCACATGACACAGCCTAGAGGAGGCTCCTCCCCCTACTCCAGTCACATCACATAGCCAAGAGGAGGCTCCTCCCCTACTCCAGTCACATGACACAGGACTGCCCTCACTCTGAGCTGCTGCAGGTCAGTAAGTAGATGTGTACTGGAGGGATTCATAGGAGGGGTGTATATGGGATGAGGGGGGTGTATATGGGATGGGGCAGGGTGTATATGGGATGAGGGGGGGTGTGTATGGGATGGGGCAGGGTGTATATGGGATGAGGGGGGGTGTATATGGGATGAGGCGGGGGGTATATGGGATGAGGGGGGGTGTATATGGGATGGGGCGGGGTGTATATGGGATGAGGGGGGGTGTATATGGGATGGGCGGGGTGTATATGGGATGAGGGGGGGTGTATATGGGATGAGGCGGGGTGTGTATGGGATGAGGGGGGGTGTGTATGGGATGAGGGGGGGTGTATATGGGATGAGGGGGGTGTATATGGGATGAGGGGGGGTGCATATGGGATGGGCGGGGTGTATATGGGATGAGGGGGGGTGTATATGGGATGAGGCGGGGTGTGTATGGGATGAGGGGGGGTGTGTATGGGATGAGGGGGGGTGTATATGGGATGAGGGGGGGTGTGTATGGGATGAGGGGGGGTGTGTATGGGATGAGGGGGGGTGTATATGGGATGAGGGGGGGTGTGTATGGGATGAGGGGGGGTGTATATGGGATGAGGGGGGGTGTGTATGGGATGAGGCGGGGTGTGTATGGGATGAGGCGGGGTGTGTATGGGATGGGGCGGGGTGTGTATGGGATGAGGGGGGGTGTGTATGGGATGGGGCGGGGTGTGTATGGGATGGGGCGGGGTGTGTATGGGATGAGGGGGGTGTATATGGGATGGGGCAGGGTGTGTATATGGGATGGGGCAGGGGTGTATATGGGATGGGGGGGGTGTATATGGGATGGGGTGGGGTGTATATGGGATGGGGCGGGGTGTGTATGGGATGAGATGGGGCGGGGTGTATATGGGATGAGGGGGGTGTATATGGGATGGGGCGGGGTGTGTATGGGGCGGGGTGTGTATGGGATGAGGGGGGTGTGTATGGGGCGGGGTGTGTATGGGATGAGGGGGTGTGTGTATGGGGCGGGGTGTATATGGGATGAGGCGGGGTGTATATGGGATTGAGGGGGGTGTATATGGGATGGGGCGGGGTGTGTATGGGATGAGGGGGGTGTATATGGGATGGGGCGGGGTGTGTATGGGATGAGGGGGGTGTGTATGGGATGAGGGGGTGTGTGTATGGGGCGGGGTGTATATGGGATGAGGCGGGGTGTATATGGGATGAGGGGGTGTATATGGGATGGGGCGGGGTGTATATGGGATGGGGTGGGGTGTATATGGGATGAGGAGGGTGTATATGGGATGAGGAGGGTGTATATGGGATGGGGCGGGGGGTGTGTATGGGATGAGGGGGGTGTATATGGGATGAGGGGGGTGTATATGGGAAGAGGGGGATGGGGTGGGGCGGGGTGTGTATGGGATGGGGCGGGGTGTGTATGGGATGAGGGGGGTGTGTATGGGATGGGGTGGGGTGTATATGGGATGGGGCAGGGTGTGTATATGGGATGGGGCAGGGGTGTATATGGGATGGGGCGGGGTGTATATGGGATGGGGCGGGGTGTGTATGGGATGAGGGGGGTGTATATGGGATGGGGCGGGGTGTATATGGGATGAGGGGGGTGTATATGGGATGGGGCGGGGTGTGTATGGGATGGGGGGGGTGTGTATGGGGCGGGGTGTGTATGGGATGAGGGGGGTGTGTATGGGGCGGGGTGTGTATGGGATGAGGGGGTGTGTGTATGGGGCGGGGTGTATATGGGATGAGGCGGGGTGTATATGGGATTGGGCGGGGTGTATATGGGATGGGGGGGGTGTATATGGGATGGGGCGGGGTGTGTATGGGATGAGGGGGGTGTGTATGGGATGAGGGGGTGTGTGTATGGGGCGGGGTGTATATGGGATGAGGCGGGGTGTATATGGGATGGGGTGGGGTGTATATGGGATGGGGTGGGGTGTATATGGGATGAGGCGGGGTGTATATGGGATGGGGCGGGGTGTATATGGGATGAGGCGGGGTGTATATGGGATGAGGAGGGTGTATATGGGATGGGGCGGGGGGTGTGTATGGGATGAGGGGGGTGTATATGGGATGGGGCGGGGTGTATATGGGATGAGGGGGGTGTATATGGGAAGAGGGGGATGGGGTGGGACGGGGTGTGTATGGGATGGGGCGGGGTGTGTATGGGATGAGGGGGGTGTGTATGGGATGAGGGGGGTGTATATGGGGCGGGGTGTATATGGGATGGGGCGGGGTGTATATGGGATGAGGGGGGTGTATATGGGATGAGGGGGGTGTATATGGGATGGGGCGGGGTGTATATGGCATGAGGGGGGTGTATATGGGATGAGGGGGGTGTATATGGGGTGGGGTGTATATGGGATGAGGGGGGTGTATATGGGATGGGATGGGATGGGGCGGGGTGTATATGGGATGAGGGGGGTGTAAATGGGATGGGGCGGGGTGTGTATGGGATGAGCGGGTGTGTGTATGGGATGAGGGGGTGTGTGTATGGGGCGGGGTGTATATGGGATGAGGGGGGTGTATATGGGATGAGGGGGGGTGTATATGGGATGGGGCGGGGTGTATATGGGATGAGGGGGGTGTATATGGGATGGGGCGGGGTGTGTATGGGATGAGGGGGGTGTATATGGGATGGGGCGGGGTGTTATGGGATGAGCAGGTGTGTGTATGGGATGAGGGGGGTGTGTATGGGATGAGGGGGTGTGTGTATGGGGCGGGGTGTATAGGGGTGTATATGAGGCGGGGTGTATATGGGATGAGGGGGGGTGTATATGGGATGGGGCGGGGTGTATATGGGATGAGGGGGATGGGATGGGGCGGGGTGTATATGGGATGAGGGGGGGTGTATATGGGATGAGGGGGGTGGGGTGGGGCGGGGTGTGTATGGGATGGGGCGGGGTGTGTATGGGATGAGAGGGGTGTGTATGGGATGGGGCGGGGTGTATATGGGATGAGGGGGGTGTATATGGGATGAGGGGGGTGTATATTGGGCGGGGTGTATATGAGGCGGGGTGTATATGGCATGAGGGGGGTGTATATGGGATGGGGTGGGGTGTATATGGGATGAGGAGGGTGTATATGGGATGGGGCGGGGGGGTGTATATGGGATTGGGCGGGGTGTGTATGGGATGAGGGGGGTGTATATGGGATGGGGCGGGGTGTATATGGGATGAGGGGGGTGTATATGGGAAGAGGGGGATGGGGTGGGGCGGGGTGTGTATGGGATGGGGCGGGGTGTGTATGGGATGAGGGGGGTGTGTATGGGATGGGGCGGGGTGTATATGGGATGAGGGGGGGTGTATATGGAATGAGGGGGGTGTATATGGGGCGGGGTGTATATGGCATGAGGGGGGTGTATATGGGATGGGGCGGGGTGTATATGGGATGAGGCGGGGTGTATATGGGATGAGGGGGTGTATATGGGATGAGGGGGTGTATATGGGATGAGGGGGATGTATATGGGATGGGGCGGGGTGTATATGGGATGAGGGGGGTGTAAATGGGATGGGGCGGGGTGTGTATGGGATGAGCGGGTGTGTATGGGGCGGGGTGTATATGGGATGAGGGGGGTGTATATGGGATGGGGCGGGGTGTATATGGGATGAGGGGGGGTGTATATGGGATGGGGCGGGGTGTATATGGGATGAGGGGGGGTGTATATGGGATGGGGCGGGGTGTGTATGGGATGGGGCGGGGTGTGTATGGGATGAGGGGGGTGTGTATGGGATGAGGGGGGTGTATATGGGATGGGGCGGGGTGTGTATGGGATGAGCAGGTGTGTGTATGGGATGAGGGGGGTGTGTATGGGATGAGGGGGTGTGTGTATGGGGCGGGGTGTATAGGGGTGTATATGGGATGGGGCGGGGTGTATATGGGATGGGGCGGGGTGTATATGGGATGAGGGGGGGTGTATATGGGATGAGGGGGATGGGGTGGGGCGGGGTGTGTATGGGATGGGGCGGGGTGTGTATGGGATGAGGGGGGTGTGTATGGGATGGGGCGGGGTGTATATGGGATGAGGGGGGTGTATATTGGGCGGGGTGTATATGGCATGAGGGGGGTGTATATGGGATGGGGCGGGGTGTATATGGGATGGGGCGGGGTGTGTATGGCATGAGGGGGGTGTATATGGGATGAGGGGGGTGTATATGGGATGGGATGGGGCGGGGGGGTGTATATGGGATGAGGGGGGTGGAAATGGGATGGGGCGGGGTGTATATGGGATGAGGGGGGTTGTATATGGGATGAGGGGGATGGGGTGGGGCGGGGTGTGTATGGGATGAGGGGGGTGTGTATGGGATGGGGTGGGGTGTGTATGGGATGAGGGGGGTGTATATGGAATGAGGGGGGTGTATATGGGGCGGGGTGTATATGGCATGAGGGGGGGTGTATATGGGATGAGGGGGGGTGTATATGGCATGAGGGGGGTGTATATGGGATGAGGGGGGTGTATATGGGATGAGGGGGGTGTATATGGGATGGGGCGGGGGGGTGTATATGGGATGAGGGGGGGTGTATATGGGATGGGGGGGGTGTGTATGGGATGAGCGGGTGTGTGTATGGGATGAGGGGGTGTGTGTATGGGGCGGGGTGTATATGGGATGAGGGGGGTGTATATGGGATGGGGCGGGGTGTATATGGGATGAGGGGGGGTGTATATGGGATGGGGCGGGGTGTGTATGGGATGAGGGGGGTGTATATGGGATGAGGGGGGTGTATATGGGATGGGGTGGGGTGTGTATGGGATGAGGGGGGTGTATATGGGATGGGGCGGGGTGTGTATGGGATGAGCAGGTGTGTGTATGGGATGAGGGGGGTGTGTATGGGATGAGGGGGTGTGTGTATGGGGCGGGGTGTATATGGGGCGGGGTGTATATGGGATGAGGGGGGTGTATATGGGAAGAGGGGGGTGGGGCGGGGTGTGTATGGGATGGGGCGGGGTGTGTATGGGATGAGGGGGGTGTGTATGGGATGGGGCGGGGTGTATATGGCATGAGGGGGGGTGTATATGGGATGGGGCGGGGTGTATATGGGATGAGGGGGGGTGTATATGGGATGGGGCGGGGTGTGTATGGGATGGGGCGGGGTGTGTATGGGATGAGGGGGGTGTGTATGGGATGAGGGGGGTGTATATGGGATGGGGCGGGGTGTGTATGGGATGAGCAGGTGTGTGTATGGGATGAGGGGGGTGTGTATGGGATGAGGGGGTGTGTGTATGGGGCGGGGTGTATAGGGGTGTATATGGGATGGGGCGGGGTGTATATGGGATGGGGCGGGGTGTATATGGGATGAGGGGGGGTGTATATGGGATGAGGGGGATGGGGTGGGGCGGGGTGTGTATGGGATGGGGCGGGGGGGTGTATATGGGATTGGGCGGGGTGTATATGGGATGGGGGGGGTGTATATGGGATGGGGCGGGGTGTGTATGGGATGAGGGGGGTGTGTATGGGATGAGGGGGTGTGTGTATGGGGCGGGGTGTATATGGGATGAGGCGGGGTGTATATGGGATGGGGTGGGGTGTATATGGGATGGGGTGGGGTGTATATGGGATGGGGTGGGGTGTATATGGGATGAGGCGGGGTGTATATGGGATGGGGTGGGGTGTATATGGGATGAGGCGGGGTGTATATGGGATGAGGCGGGGTGTATATGGGATGAGGAGGGTGTATATGGGATGGGGCGGGGGGTGTGTATGGGATGAGGGGGGTGTATATGGGATGGGGCGGGGTGTATATGGGATGAGGGGGGTGTATATGGGATGGGGCGGGGTGTATATGGGATGAGGGGGGGTGTATATGGGATGGGGCGGGGTGTGTATGGGATGAGGGGGGTGTATATGGGATGAGGGGGGTGTATATGGGATGGGGTGGGGTGTGTATGGGATGAGGGGGGTGTATATGGGATGGGGCGGGGTGTGTATGGGATGAGCAGGTGTGTGTATGGGATGAGGGGGGTGTGTATGGGATGAGGGGGTGTGTGTATGGGGCGGGGTGTATATGGGGCGGGGTGTATATGGGATGAGGGGGGTGTATATGGGAAGAGGGGGGTGGGGCGGGGTGTGTATGGGATGGGGCGGGGTGTGTATGGGATGAGGGGGGTGTGTATGGGATGGGGCGGGGTGTATATGGCATGAGGGGGGTGTATATGGGATGGGGCGGGGTGTATATGGGATGGGGCAGGGTGTATATGGGATGAGGCGGGGTGTATATGGGATGAGGGGGGGTGTATATGGGATGGGGCGGGGTGTAAATGGGATGGGGCGGGGTGTGTATGGGATGAGCGGGTGTGTGTATGGGATGAGGGGGTGTGTGTATGGGGCGGGGTGTATATGGGATGAGGGGGGGTGTATATGGGATGAGGGGGGGTGTATATGGGATGAGGGGGGGTGTATATGGGATGAGGGGGGTGTATATGGGATGGGGCGGGGTGTGTATGGGATGAGGGGGGTGTATATGGGATGGGGCGGGGTGTGTATGGGATGAGCAGGTGTGTGTATGGGATTAGGGGGGTGTGTATGGGATGAGGGTGTGTGTGTATGGGGCGGGGTGTGTATGGGATGAGGGGGTGTATATGGGATGAGGGGGGTGTATATGGGATGAGGGGCGTGGGGCGGGGTGTGTATGGGATGAGGGGGGTGTATATGGGATGAGGGGGGGGTGTATATGGGATGAGGGGCGTGGGGCGGGGTGTGTATGGGATGGGGCGGGGTGTGTATGGGATGAGGGGGGTGTGTATGGGATGAGGGGGGTGTATATGGGATGAGGGGGGTGTATATTGGGCGGGGTGTATATGAGGCGGGGTGTATATGGCAAGAGGGGGGTGTATATGGGATGGGGCGGGGTGTATATGGGATGGGGTGGGGTGTATATGGGATAGGGGGGGGTGTATATGGGATGAGGGGGGTGTATATGGGATGGGGCGGGGTGTGTATGGGATGAGGGGGGTGTATATGGCATGAGGGGGGTGTATATGGCATGAGGGGGGTGTATATGGGATGGGATGGGGCGGGGGGGTGTATATGGGATGAGGGGGGTGTAAATGGGATGGGGCGGGGTGTGTATGGGATGAGGGGGGTGTAAATGGGATGGGGCGGGGTGTGTATGGGATGAGGGGGGTGTAAATGGGATGGGGCGGGGTGTATATGGGATGAGGGGGGGTGTATATGGGATGAGGGGGATGGGGTGGGGCGGGGTGTGTATGGGATGAGGGGGGGTGTATATCGGATGAGGGGGGGGGGTGTATATGGGATGAGGGGGGGGTGTAAATGAGGTGGGGTGTATATGGGATGAGGGGGGTGTATAGGATAAGGCGGGGTGTGTATGGGATGAGGCGGGGTGTGTATGGGATGAGGGGGGTGTATATGGGATGAGGGGGGTGGGGATGGGGCGGGGTGTGTATGGGATGAGGGGGGTGTGTATGGGATGAGGGGGGTGTGGATGGGGCGGGGTGTATATGGGATGCGGGGTGTGTATGGGATGAGGGTGTGTATATGGGATGAGGGGGGTGTATATGAGATGAGGGGGGTGGGGATGGGGCGGGGTGTATATGGGGCGGGGTGTGTATGGGATGAGGGGGGTGTATATGAGATGAGGGGGGTGGGGATGGGGCGGGGTGTGTATGGGATGAGAGGGGTGTGTATGGGATGAGGGGGGTGTGGATGGGGCGGGGTGTATATGGGATGCGGGGTGTGTATGGGATGAGGGTGTGTGTATGGGATGAGGGGGGTGTATATGAGATGAGGGGGGTGGGGATGGGGCGGGGTGTGTATGGGATGAGGGGGGTGTGTATGGGATGAGGGGGGTGTGGATGGGGCGGGGTGTATATGGGATGAGGGTGTGTGTATGGGATGAGGGGGGTGTGGATGGGGCGGGGTGTATATGGGATGCGGGGTGTGTATGGGATGAGGGGGGGTGTATATGAGATGAGGGGGGTGGGGATGGGGCGGGGTGTGTATGGGATGAGGGGGGTGTATATGGGATGAGGGGGGTGGGGATGGGGCGGGGTGTGTATGGGATGAGGGGGGTGTGGATGGGGCGGGGTGTATATGGGATGAGGGGGGTGGGGATGGGGCGGGGTGTGTATGGGATGAGGGGGGTGTGGATGGGGCGGGGTGTATATGGGATGAGGGGGGTGGGGATGGGGCGGGGTGTATATGGGATGAGGGGGGTGGGGATGGGGCGGGGTGTGTATGGGATGAGGGGGGTGTATATGAGATGAGGCGCGGTGTATATGGGATGAGGGGGGTGTATATGGGGCGGGGTGTATAGGGGTGTGTATGGGATGAGGCGGAGTGTATATGGGATGAGGGGGGTGTATATGAGATGAGGCGGGGTGTGTATGGGATGAGGGGGGTGTATATGGGATGGGGAGGGTGTAAATGTGATGGGGTGGGGTGTATATGGGATGAGGGGGGTGTGTATGGGACGAGGGGGGTGTGTATGGGACGAGGGGGGTGTGTATGGGACGAGGGGGGTGTGTATGGGACGAGGGGGGTGTGTATGGGACGAGGGGGGGTGTGTATGGGACGAGGGGGGGTGTGTATGGGACGAGGGGGGGTGTGTATGGGACGAGGGGGGTGTGTATGGGACGAGGGGGGTGTGTATGGGACGAGGGGGGGTGTGTATGGGACGAGGGGGGGTGTGTATGGGACGAGGGGGGGTGTGTATGGGACGAGGGGGGGTGTGTATGGGACGAGGGGGGGTGTGTATGGGACGAGGGGGGTGTGTATGGGACGAGGGGGGTGTGTATGGGACGAGGGGGGTGTGTATGGGACGAGGGGTGTGTGTATGGGACGAGGGGGGGTGTATATGGGATGAGGCGGGGTGAAAGCCCCTCCCACTCTTACTTATTTTTATTTTTTATGGGGGGGGTTATTGAGAACAGACCGGAGAAGAGGGCAGTGCCCCCCTGTGGCGGGGGTTAAGGTGAGTATTACAGCCTGTACCCCCCCACCAGACATACCCCAGTATTTAACCCTTGCAGGAGGGGGGAGGGGCTCTACTATTGTAGATTTTTTTTCTGATTCCCGGAGTTGACCTTTAAGTTACAAATAATGAAATCTTCCTATAGGAAGATCGGTTCCGTTCGGTTCACTATTTTGAGTGTTTCCATTATGAAAGTGGCCCATACAACCCAACCGAACCGAACCGAACCGAACTGCTCCATTCTGGGTCCTGCTTCAGATGTGGGGCCATAGAAAATGGAACGGTTCGGTTAGGGCGGAGCTACGATACATTCCACTGATTGGCGGACATGTGACGCCATGCTAGACATTTTTTCTAAACCCTGTATGGCCCCTGGCGGTCCGACTTGCAGTGGAAACGTTCGCCTGAATAAGCCGGACCATTCTAGACCTTCCAAACCGATCCGAAACGACCCGCTCGGTGGAAACGAGGCATAAAATCTCACTTGTAGCTCCGCCCCTCACTGGGTGATGTCACCGCCCCTCACTGGGTGATGTCACCGCCCCTCACTTGGTGATGTCACCATGGAGGTCGTTATGTAATCATTATTGTAATTTGTGTCTTTATAGGACGCGGCCCGGGACGGGCGGACTGCACGCCGCAAAGAAACAGGTGGGGTATTCTTCTTCTTCTTCTGCGGCTCTCATGGGGGGCAAAGAGGGGCATTCCTGTGAACACGCCTCCAGAAATATTCTGCTGAGCGGGGGGAGGGGGTCATTCAAAGGTCACATGATCAGAGGAGATGTTCTGATCGCAGCCACAAGGGGGCAGACTTCTCTATGGAGAAGACACATTATCATTTCTATGTATTATATTATAGAAGTTCTATAGTACAGAAATCCCCCCCCCCCATCCCCCCCGACCCTGCCCCTCCCCCCACACACATAGATGTCATTATATATAACAATGTATTGTCTTCTCTCGTCTCATTGGATGACGTGGGGACTGAACTGTCAGATCTTTATATATCTCTGTATTTATTCTTCTGGTATAAAAGGTGGATGGCCCCCCGGCCGGCATTCTTTCCTTTACTCTCGGTGTCCCATTGAGAAGAATTCTTCATACTTCCTGTCTGGGAGACAAAACAAATCAGAAATCTCTGTGAAGTGACGGAGTTTCCCCTTCCTGGAGATTTAATAGTGGAGGAGGGGACCCCCCCCACCCCCGGGATAGACTTCAGGGGCTGCAGTACCTCCAACACCCAGGAGGGGGAGCACCTAATAAAGGGGGATCTGGTCCTCCAGCTGTGACCTGGTGAGGAGGGTACTTGGACCCCGTATACCCCATATCCACCTACACACAGCCCTGGCACTGTCAGGTACATGTCACGTAGCAGTTAGAGGAGGCGCAGCATTGGGCAGTAAGGAGGAGAAGATTTCTACACACCTGAAGTTTCAGATTCTTCCCTTTTCTCTCATCCGCCTCTAATTCTGTATTTGTTTATTTATTTCAGGTACTTATATATCGCCGTCTATTTACGCAGCGCTTTACATATACATTGTACATTCACATCAGTCCCGACCCTCAGGGAGCTTACCATCTACGGTCCCTAAACTCACATTCATATACTGGGGACAATTTAGACAGAAGCCAATTAACCTCCCAGCATGTCTTTGTAGTGTGGGAGGAAACCGGAGAACCCGGAGGAAACCCAACACAGGGAGAACATGCAAACTCCATGCAGTTAGTGTGGCGGTTGGGATTTGAACCAGCGACCCTTTTTACTGCTAGGTGAGAGTGCTACCCACTACACCACTGTGCTACCCACTACACCACTGTGCTACCCACTACACCACTGTGCCGCCTTCTTTATTTATAGGGACAATTGTCACTTCACATGTGCCCCCCCCCCACAATGTGACATTGCTGGTCAAGGCGCAAGATTGTCAGAGGGGTGTAGGGGAGTGTAGAGGGGTGTAGGGGAGTGTAGAGGGGTGTAGGGGAGTGTAGAGGGGTGTAGGGGAGCGTAGGGGAGCGTAGAGGGGTGTAGAGGGGTGTAGGGGAGTGTAGAGGGGTGTAGGGGAGTGTAGAGGGGTGTAGGGGAGCGTAGAGGGGTGTAGGGGAGCGTAGGGGAGCGTAGAGGGGTGTAGGGGAGCGTAGAGTGGCGGAGAGGGGTGTAGGGGAGCGTAGAGGGGTGGAGAGGAGTGTAGGGCAGTGTAGAGTGGTGGAGAGGGGAGTAGGGGAGCGTAGAGGGGTGGAGAGGAGTGTAGGGCAGTGTAGAGTGGTGGAGAGGGGAGTAGGGGAGCGTAGAGGGGTGTAGGGCAGTGGAGAGGGGTGTAGGGCGGTGGAGAGGGGTGGAGAGGGGTGTAGGGGGGTGGAGAGGGGTGTAGAGGGGCGTAGGGCAGCGTAGAGGGGCGTAGGGCAGCGTAGAGGGGCGTAGGGGAGCGTAGAGGGGCGTAGGGGAGCGTAGAGGGGTGGAGAGGAGTGTAGGGCAGTGTAGGGGAGCGTAGAGGGGTGGAGAGGAGTGTAGGGCAGTGTAGGGGGGCGTAGGGGAGCGTAGAGGGGTGGAGAGGAGTGTAGGGCAGTGTAGGGGAGAGTAGGGGAGCGTAGAGGGGCATAGGGGAGCGTAGAGGGGTAGAGGGGTGGAGAGTTGTGTAGGGGAGCGTAGAGGGGTAGAGGGGTGGAGAGGAGTGTAGGGCAGTGTAGGGGAGCGTAGAGGGGTGTAGAGGGGTCTTTTTGTGGATATGGTGAAGTATGGTGAAGTATGGTGAAGTATGGTGAAGTATGGTGAAGTATGGTGATATACGGGGCTCGTCCATCAGTGGTGATTTGTGTCCACATGGATGACTTGTATCACATATCTGAGAGATGGACCTCACCTTACAGGAATATCTATGGTCAGACCTTTTATGATTTACAATAAAAGTTTTAGGCAAGTGGCATTTGGTGCGCAGGGCAGCTCACCCTCCTCTAGTTTTATTTGATCAGTGCCACAGTGAATGTCATTAATAACACAGGCGTTTGTATATCCATAGTCCCTAGTCTATAGTCTCTAGTACATAGTCCCTAGGCCATAGTCCATAGTCTCTAGTCCATAGTCCATAGTCTCTAGTCCATAGTCCTTAGGCCATAGCCCATAGTGCCTAGGCCATAGTTTCTAGTACATAGTCCCTAGGCCATAGTCCATAGTCTCTAGTACATAGTCCCTAGGCCATAGTCCATAGTCTCTAGTACATAGTCCCTAGGCCATAGTCCATAGTTCCTAGGACATAGTCTCTAGTACATAGTCTCTAGTACACAGTCTCTAGTACATAGTCCCTAGGCCATAGTCCATAGTTCCTAGGCCATAGTACATAGTCTCTAGTACATAGTCCCTAGGCCATAGTCTCTAGTCCATAGTCCCTAGGCCATAGTTACTAGTCCATAGTCCCTAGGCCATAGTCCATAGTTCCTAGGTCATAGTCCATAGTCTCTAGTACATAGTCCCTAGGCCATAGTCCATAGTCTCTAGGACATAGTCCCTAGACCATAGTCCATAGTCTGTAGTACATAGTCCCTAGACCATAGTCTGTAGTACATAGTCCTTAGTCCCTAGTCCATAGTCTCTAGTACATAGTCCATAGTCTGTAGTCCATAGTCCCTAGACCATAGTCCATAGTCTCTAGTACATAGTCCCTAGACCCTAGTACATAGTCCCTAGACCATAGTCCATAGTCTGTAGTACATAGTCCCTAGGCCATAGTCCATAGTCTGTAGTACATAGTCCCTAGGCCATAGTCCATAGTCTCTAGTACATAGTCCCTAGGCCATAGTCCATAGTCTCTAGTCCATAGTACATAGTCCCTAGGCCATAGTCCATAGTCTCTAGTACATAGTTCATAGTCTCTAGTACATAGTCCATAGTCTCTAGTCCATAGTCTCTAGTCCATAGTCTCTAGTCCATAGTCTCTAGTCCATAGTCCCTAGGCCATTGTCCCTAGGCCATTGTCCCTAGGCCATTGTCCCTAGGCCATTGTCCCTAGGCCATTGTCCCTAGGCCATTGTCCCTAGGCCATAGTACATAGTCTCTAGTACATAGTAGTACATAGTCCCTAGGCCCCAGGTCATAGTCCATAGTACAAAGTCCCTAGGCCATAGAACATAGTCCCTAGTCTCTAGCACATAGTTCCCAGACCATAGTCCCTAATCCATAGTCTCTAGTACCTAGTCCCTATTCAGTAATCCATAGTCCCTATTTCATAGTCCATAGTCCCTATTCAGTAATCCATAGTCCCTATTCAATAGTATATAGTCTCTAGTAAAAACTCCCTATTCAATAATGCATTGTCCCTGGTCCTATAGTTCATTGGAATGTTTTCCCACTTTCAACCACATAAAGACCTGTAGGGCATTCTGCACACATGACTGGGTAGGGATCATTAGTCCCTCAGGTAGGAGAACTCTTGTTGGTGTGGAGTAAATCATTATTTTCTATGGAGGAGTGGAGGGATAATGGGGAGCGCCTTGTTCTGGAAGTCAGAAATGGGCTAATTAATGCAAACTGTGATCTGCTGCGGTTACTAATTTACCAGAATGGGTGATTTATATTAGTGGGGGAGGGGAATTGTATTATTTTAAACCAGCAATCATCCCGTTCCTTCCCTCTATTTACTAAAAAAACATTTTTCAAATCTGCGGCCGCCATAGAAAGGTATTTCCATGTCCTGAGCAGCCAGCCGTGAAGCTTGTGTCCGAGCGTTAGGACCCCCAATAAACTCCGCTTCTAATTGGTGCATGTGCTGCTCTGCCTTCTCCTCTCTTATTAGATTTATTTCTTCCCTCTCCACCCAAAACTGGAAACAATGTGACAGACCTAACCAAGATAAGGGCTTCTGGAGAGGACTAGGAGCAAGCTTCTTACCCACTGACTGTGGCCCGGGGAGAGAGCAGATCATTCTCTAATAATTGACCGAGACTTAATGGACACTGAGAATGTGGTTTGGAGTACTTCAGAGGGGACAGTAATATTTATCCACAATATCTCCCAAGAAATATATGAGGACTATTCCTGGTTTGTTTGTTTCAGAACTATACGTGTTAATTGAAAGAGCTGATTACTTTGGCCTCTGTACAATGTAGGAGCCGGACAGTCTGATACTGGGGGCTCCTGCTATTGTCTGAAGGTGTTCTGATGTGTATTGCACCTTCTCAGCTTGAAGTCGGCAAGTCTGACCTGAAATGAGACTTCTGAGTCATCCAGGTGGCTGATTAACGTAATGTTTATAGTATATGTCGGTTGTTATAATATGCGCTCTAATCAACCAGGTGGCGGCTCTGCTCTCTCTTCCCCTGCACAGGTAGGCTGCACGGGGGGACACAGTCTGCACTGGGGGGGGGGGACACAGTCTGCACTGGGGGGGGACACAGTCTGCACTGGGGGGGGACACAGTCTGCACTGGGGGGGGGCACAGTCTGCACTGGGGGGGGGCACAGTCTGCACTGGGGGGGGGCACAGGCTGCACTGGGGGGGGCACAGGCTGCACTGGGGGGGCACAGGCTGCACTGGGGGGGACACAGGCTTCATTGGGGGGGGGCACAGGCTGCACTGGGGGGGGGGAACGCAGGCTGCACTGGGGGGGGGACGCAGGCTGCACTGGGGGGGGGACGCAGGCTGCACTGGGGGGGGGGGACGCAGGCTTCACTGGGGGGGGCGCAGGCTGCACTGGGGGGGGGGGAACCAGGCTGCACTGGGGGGGACGCAGGCTGCACTGGGGGGGGGGCGCAGGCATTGGTGGACACGGATAAAGTTGTTGTTAATATTTATTTTTTTGAATTTAATTCTGCATAAAACATTTAAGTGTAATTTCATGAGATAATTTATGAGGGCGTGATTCGGGGCAGTGTTGGGGTTGGGTGGGGCAACTGGTCACGAGTAACCTTTGGGGCCTGGCTAGTAGCTCAGGACTTAACATTTTGAGCCCTGATAATGATGTAGGGGTATTGGCGATACTGGTAATATTGGTGTAGGGGTTCTGGTGGTATGGGGGTAGGGGTTCTGGTGGTATGGAAGTAGGGGTTCTGGTGGTACAGATATAGGGGTTCTGGTGGTACAGATGTAGGGGTATTTTGAGGGAAGAGGACTCTAGTTATTTCAGTGTGCTGTGATACTGGTATAGGGGTACTGGTAATATTGGTATAGGGGTACTGGTAGTACTGCTATAGGGGTTCTGGTAGTACTAATGTTGTGGAAATTTTTATTAATGTATGTTGTCAGATGTCCCCCAGTGTCAGTTTTGCTGTAATACGCTCATATGAGGGTATTCACACATACAGATGTTGGTGAAAGACCATTGGATGCGGAAACCTTCCCGTGGACACGGCAGATCTGTTTGCTCTTTTAGTGATGTTCGTTTATGCCTCACCAAGAGACTGGCCACCTCATGGCGATTGCATTAATGCTCCTAGCAGATGGATCTGTGTACATGGGAACCATAGCATAACCATACAAAATGATGGCCCACTGAGCCAAGATAGAGTACGGCTCGCATCATTGGTAGCGGTGGGAATGTGCACAAGATCGTGTTCAGAATCATGTAAGTAGTGTTCAAATTGTGAGACACTTTATGTCTCACAAGAAGCTCTGCACACGTCACTACTGGAATTCTATTTGAATATATACATGTGTGTGATTGGTTTCTTTTGAAAGAATAAGTGTCTATCACAACGTGATACCAGCGTCTGTGTTACTTCGAGATAAACAAGCGCACTTTCCCGGCATTATACAAGAGAGCTGTGATTGTCCTTATTAGCGCACGGAATTATTTGCTTATAGGAGAAGCTTATCATTTCCACTAGGGTTGTCCCGATACTAGTATCGGTATCGGCACCGATACCGAGCATTTGCCCAAGTACTTGTACTCAATGCTTCCGCCGATCCCTTGAGAGTCAGCAGTGATGGCGCGTGGGGGAGTTACAAGCTTCTCCCCCCGCGGCTTTCAGCTGCTTTAGTGACATACAGTGGTGATCGGTGATCGTAACTCCCCCACACCCGATCATCGCTGACTGTCACCGCATCCTCCATGCCCCCTCCATTCCGCTGTCCCCCTCCGCTGTCCCCCGCCGTTCCGCTGTCCCTCTCTCTTACTCTGTCCCTCTGTTCTGTTGTCCCCCTCCGCTGTGCTGTCCCTCTCCGCTGTCCCCCTCCATTTTGCTGTCCCTCTCCGCTTGTCTACCTCCGTTGTGCTGTCTCTCTCTCCATGTCTCCTTTGTGAATGGACAGAGTCAACTGACTCTGTCCATTCACATAACTGAAACATTGTAATCTCTTGTGATTACGATGTCTCAGTTTATGAATGGAGAGGAGCCGCTGTCTTCTCTCCATTCATTCTTAGTGCAGCTGAGGCTGCAGAGAAAGGGACTTTCTCTTTCTCGGTCTCTTTCTCTGTCTCAAGGGGGAGATATCAGGGGTCTGTTAAGACCCCTGATATCTCACCAAAGCCCCCCAACAGGGCTGATTAAAAAAAAATAAACACATATTGCAATAAATAATAAGAAAAAATTATTGTAAAAAATAATAAAAATGTAAATAAAAAAAAACACACAGGCACCGTTTACACCCCCCCCTAAAAAAAAAAAGAGAGAAAAAAAAAAGAAAGCATTGTTAAAAGTATTGGTGCTTGTACTCGGTCCTAAAAAAGTGGTATTGGGACAACCCTAATTTCCATCACACTAGTATGGGGGTTCTGATAGTACTGGTGTAGGGGTATTGGTGATCCAGGCAGATGTTCATGTGATGAGTCCAGGCAGGCCGGGCAGGAAGGAGGGAGGAGGACTGCATGTGATATGATAATGATGTAGGGGTACTGGTGATACTGGTAGTATTGGTGTAAGGGTTCTGGTGGTATGGGTGTAGGAGTATTGGTGATCTAGGCAGATGTTGATGTGATGAGTCCAGATAGGCCTGGGAGGAAGGCTAGGAAGACTCTATAATTACTAAGATAGAACAATGGACGGATCATCCTCTCCATCTACTGGACCGGATCGCTGAGACAGAATAATGGACGGATCGCCCTCTCCATCTACTGGACCGGATCACTAAGAGAGAACAATGGACGGATCGTCCTCTCCATCTACTGGACTGGATCACTAAGACAGAACAATGGACGGATCGTCCTCTCCATCTACTGGACCGGATCACTAAGACAGAACAATGGACGGATCGTCCTCTCCATCTACTGGACCGGATCACTAAGACAGAACAATGGACAGATCGTCCTCTCCATCTACTGGACCGGATCACTAAGAGAGAACAATGGACGGATCGCCCTCTCCATCTACTGGACTGGATCACTAAGACAGAACAATGGACTGATCGTCCTCCCCATCTACTGGACTGGATCACTAAGACAGAACAATGGACGGATCGCCCTCTCCATCTACTGTACCGGATCACTAAGACAGAACAATGGACGGATCATCCTCTCCATCTACTGTACCGGATCACTAAGACAGAACAATGGACGGATCCTCCTCTCCATCTAATGGACCGGATCACTAAGACAGAACAATGGACGGATCGTCCTCTCCATCTACTGGACCGGATCACTAAGACAGAACAATGGACGGATCGCCCTCTCCATCTACTGGACCGGATCACTAAGACAGAACAATGGACGGATCGCCCTCTCCATCTACTGGACCGGATCACTAAGACAGAACAATGGACGGATGGCTCTCTCCATCTACTGGACTGGATCACTAAGACAGAACAATGGACGGATGGCTCTCTCCATCTACTGGACTGGATCACTAAGACAGAACAATGGACGGATCGCCCTCTCCATCTACTGTACCGGATCACTAAGACAGAATAATGGACGGATCGCCCTCTCCATCTACTGTACCGGATCACTAAGACAGAATAATGGACGGATCGCCCTCTCCATCTACTGGACCGGATCACTAAGACAGAAAAATGGACGGATTGTCCTTTCCATCTACTGGACCGGATCACTAAGACAGAACAATGGACGGATCGTCCTCTCCATCTACTGTACCGGATCACTAAGACAGAACAATGGACGGATCGTCCTCTCCATCTACTGGACCGAATCACTAAGAGAGAACAATGGACGGATCGCCCTCTCCATCTACTGGACTGGATCACTAAGACAGAACAATGGACGGATCGCCCTCTCCATCTACTGGACAGGATCACTAAGACAGAACAATGGACTGATCGTCCTCCCCATCTACTGTACCGGATCACTAAGACAGAATAATGGACGGATCGCCCTCTCCATCTACTGGACCGGATCACTAAGACAGAAAAATGGACGGATTGTCCTTTCCATCTACTGGACCGGATCACTAAGACAGAACAATGGACCGATCGCTCTCTCCATCTACTGGACCGGATCACTAAGACAGAACAATGGACCGATCGCTCTCTCCATCTACTGGACCAGATCACTAAGACAGAACAATGGACGGATCGTCCTCCCCATCTACTGGACTGGATCACTAAGACAGAACAATGGACGGATCGTCCTCTCCATCTACTGGACCGGATCACTAAGAGAGAACAATGGACGGATCGTCCTCCCCATCTACTGGACCGGATCACTAAGACAGAACAATGGACGGATCGTCCTCCCCATCTACTGGACCGGATCACTAAGACAGAACAATGGACGGATCGTCCTCCCCATCTACTGGACCGGATCACTAAGACAGAACAATGGACGGATCGTCCTCCCCATCTACTGGACCGGATCACTAAGACAGAACAATGGACGGATCGCCCTCTCCATCTACTGGACCGGATCACTAAGACAGAACAATGGACGGATCGCTCTCTCCATCTACTGGACCGGATCACTAATACAGAATAATGGACGGATCGTCCTCCCCATCTACTGGACCGGATCACTAAGACAGAACAATGGACGGATCGTCCTCCCCATCTACTGGACCGGATCACTAAGACAGAACAATGGACTGATCGTCCTCTCCATCTACTGGACCCGATCACTAAGACAGAACAATGGACGGATCGCTCTCTCCATCTACTGGACCGGATCACTAATACAGAATAATGGACGGATCGTCCTCCCCATCTACTGGACCGGATCACTAAGACAGAACAATGGACGGATCGCCCTCTCCATCTACTGGACTGGATCACTAAGACAGAACAATGGACGGATCGCCCTCTCCATCTACTGGACAGGATCACTAAGACAGAACAATGGACTGATCGTCCTCCCCATCTACTGGACTGGATCACTAAGACAGAACAATGGACGGATCGCCCTCTCCATCTACTGTACCGGATCACTAAGACAGAACAATGGACGGATCATCCTCTCCATCTACTGGACCGGATCACTAAGACAGAATAATGGACGGATCGCCCTCTCCATCTACTGGACCGGATCACTAAGACAGAAAAATGGACGGATTGTCCTTTCCATCTACTGGACCGGATCACTAAGACAGAACAATGGACCGATCGCTCTCTCCATCTACTGGACCGGATCACTAAGACAGAACAATGGACCGATCGCTCTCTCCATCTACTGGACCGGATCACTAAGACAGAACAATGGACGGATCGTCCTCCCCATCTACTGGACCGGATCACTAAGACAGAACAATGGACGGATCGTCCTCCCCATCTACTGGACCGGATCACTAAGACAGAACAATGGACTGATCGTCCTCTCCATCTACTGGACCCGATCACTAAGACAGAACAATGGACGGATCGCCAATTCCCCAATACCTCTAAATACTTTAAATTCTTTCTTTCCCTCTCCTCTTCCTTCATATGGAAGGAACAAAACCCGAGACTCTCCCCTGAGACCCTACAGCTGCCAGAAGACCTATTGGGCGTATCCTTCCTTATCTTCTATTTATGGTCCCCAGATTCCCCGCTGTCCATTGTAGAGGCCGGTCCCGGCCCAGGGAAATGATTGCAGAGCTTCTGAAGGGACGATGGTCACATTCTATGAATCCATAACAAATCCCCCCCGTAGAGAAGACCCCTCCATTCCCAGCCAATACTATATAATAGCTCTCCTCAGTCTATTGAACTTTCTTTTCTACCAAATATGTTCATAAATGTCCTGGTATTCGGGGGTTACGACAATTTCAGGGCTGCTGCAGCCAGGAGGTTGGTATTTTCGGCTGGCGATCGGCTGTCATGTAAACTATTTTAGAGCCACCCATTTACTTTTACAATATCTAGAAAGCGCAGTTTCTGTCACCTGGCCAGTGTTGTCACATAGGGGGCATGTTGGCCTCCTTGTGGTAGTCAAAGTTCCCCTTTAAAGTATAACGTTCTAGTATTGGATGGAGTGGGGAGGGATTAGACCCCCTGTCAGCTTTTATTGCTGTCTGTGTCCCCAGTTTACCATTATCATTAAAAGTGAAAGTAAAAAATCCCAGGTTGTCCCCAGAACAGAAATAGAGGGCAAATCTTCCAATGGGGACATTAGTTCTGGTGACCTGGGGGTCCCCAAAGAAGTCCCTTAATTTTCAGGGATTTCCTCTCACTTCCTGTTTGGCTATGGGACAGGAAGTGAAGGGAAATCTCCACAATGGGACACAGATGGCGAAAACAATCCACTGTCTCGCACCACGCAGTAGCCAATAGAACTTTATGAAATGTCACATTTCAATAAAGTTAGTTTGAAATAAAATGGGGGAACATTGCAATGTGGTGTAATCAACCTATCGGCACCTCAGTTGTCCCGCAGCATCGCACCGTAGAGAGACCTTCATTGTTTACTGTCTGTAGGGAAGTGGTGCTACTAAGGTCTAGGCCAGGGACCCCTTCACATTACAGTTTGGGGCCACAAGGTTGGCCTCTACTCCACATATCAATCTTCTCTTATAATGACTACAACCTCAACATTTCAGAAAGCCAAAGGATAAATGGCAACCCCAATTGTCAATGGATGGCTGCATGGAGTTTGAGGGCAATGACCTGCTCTGTCTTCTCTCCTCTAAGGTTGGAATTATTGATGTGAAATTCTTTTACCAAATATATTACCCATCAGTAGGTCTTCATGGACTGGGCTGTAAGGCCCACACCGCTCTTCTTTATGAATGGTGAACAGAGGGAGGATTTCTTCCACTCCTTATTGGACTTTACATGTGTATGGTGATATTGGTCAGATATGACTGGCTCCTTGGAGATGACTCCAGACTTCCCGAATATATGTGACTTCACAATCTGTCATTTGGGTATACTGGTTGAGTTACTGGTGACCCAGCATTGTAAATGTCTCCCGAGAATTCTCTTTTTTTTTTTTTTTGTGCCAAAAAGGACAAAAACCTGGAAGAACTTCTTCTAAGCCTAGGATCCTGGAAAAACCTCTAACCCCGGGAACTTGGAGAAACCCCTCTCTCTCTCAACCCTAGGAACCTGGAGAAACCCTTCTCCCCTAACATCGGGAACCTGGAAGAACCCCTAGCCAAAGACACCTGGAAGAACCCTTCTCCCCTAAGTCCATAAACCTGCAGGAAAGCCTCCCAGCCCCAGGAATTTAGAGGCACCCCTCTCCCTTAACCCCCAGTATCTTGGAGGAACCCTCTTTCTCTCAACCCTGGCAACCCAGAGAAACTCTTTTGCCTTAACCCCAGAAACCACAGGAAACTCTCCCTCCCAAACCTGGGAACCTAGAGAACCCAATAGCCATAGACACCTGGAGGAACCCTTCTTCTCTCAGTCAGGAAACCTCCCTCCCAAACCTGGGAACTTAGAAGACCCCTTCTCCCCCAACCCTAGGAACCTAGAGAACCCCCTCTGCCCCAAACCTGGGAACCTAGGGGAACCCTTCTCCCCTAAGTCCCGAAACCCGCAGGAAAGTCTTCCAACCCTGGGAATTTAGAGAAATCCCTTCCCTAACACTGGAGAAACCCCTCTCTCTTAACCCCCAGTATCTTGGAGGAACCCTCTTTCTCTCAACCCTGGCAACCCAGAGAAACTCTTTTGCCTTAACCCCAGAAACCACAGGAAACTCTCCCTCCCAAACCTGGGAACCTAGAGAACCCAATAGCCATAGACACCTGGAGGAACCCTTCTTCTCTCAGTCAGGAAACCTGCAGGAAAGCCTCCCACCCCTGGGAATTTAGAGGAATTCCTCTCCCCAACCCTGGAGGAACCCCTCTCCCTTAACCCTGGTAATTTGGAGGAACCCCTTTCTCTCAACCCTGTTAACCCAGAGAAACCCTTCTGTCCTAACCCCACAGGAAATTCTCCCTCCTAAACCTGGGAACCTCGAGGACCTCCTCTCCCCAAACCCCAGGAACCTAGAGGACCCCTCTCCTTAAACCCGGGAAACCCGGAGGAACCGCTAACCACAGAAACCTGGAGGAACCCATAAGGAACCCTTCCCCCTTAACCCCAGGAAACCCGGCCTCCCAACCCCAGGAACCTAGAGAAACTCCTCTCCCCAACCAAGGGAACTTGTAGAACACTGATTGACCCCTATATAGAATCATGTATGAGAATAGAGGTCGTCCACAACTGTTTGATCGTATCTGGCGGCCCCTGGTTAATGAATATCTAAACCCAAGTTCAGAAATGTAATACTTCAGACTATTGGTCCCTAGATGAGGTGACTGCATTCGTTTTCATTTTTAAGCTCAGTGAAACATTTTGTCACTACAGAAAATTTGGCCAGCACTGAATTAAAATCTCAATGTCATCTGCCTTCCAAGCTATTGTCTGTAAACTATAAATCCCCCCACCCTCCATGTAATGGAGATTAATAAAATAGGAAGTGTTAGTAGTCCGAATCTGGAGAGAAGCCTAAGGTGACAACATTGCTCCTCCATTATTACAATACAGGGGGTGTTGTCACCCCCGGGACAGGAAGTTACTGGTAAGACAAGTAAGGGTAATAGCTTCTATTTATTGTTTTGGGATTTAGATATAGTCTAACATATAAATATATCTGATGTCATGTTAGGTACACTCTAAACTCTTGAAGTGGTTTGCTGCTCCTTCCTGGCTCAGACATGGGCTGCGGTTGGGGAGGTGACCTCTCCGGTGATTTCAGTGGAGAAAAGTCAGGTCAGTGAACCGGTGGTGCTATCTGATCCTAAAGTTCAACTCCAGGAACTGCAAGAACACCACCCCTGCAGTGGGCCCCAAGGGTTAAAAATGGGTTAACATTCCCATAGACACCCTCCTAAACCTTGTGGACGGCCTTCCCAGAAGAGTTGAAGCTGTTATAGCTGCAAAGGGTGGAGCCAACTCAATATTGAACTCTCTGGACTAAGACTGGGATGTCATTAAAGATCATGTGTGTGTAAAGGCAGGCGTCCCAATACTTTTGGTAATATAGTGTATATAGGAGCTGTTATACCTGCCAAAGGATTTGTATATCTGTCCATCCAGCCCTGATACTTACACAGCTCTGGGGCACAGCACAGCCCTGTCAGGGGAGGAAATCTGATGTTTCAGATCAGTAACGTAGGTTTATGTGTTCATAGAAAACTGCAATTCAGCCAGTGAAAGTGCTTGCACGTTCGTTTTGTGTTAATGGAGGAAAAAAAAAACGAATGTTATTGGGCTATTTCCTGTGCTATTTGAATGTTTTTGATATTAAAAGAAGACTACTGCATTTGGCCACTAGATGGCGCCTTACAAATTGACTATGATGGTCTGCGCCATCAAATGCAGTATTTTCCATCTCTAAGAGAGAGTGACTAGCTCTCCTAGGCTAATGAGGGGGGAGGCCGTGCCACATCCAAAAATTACATTCAAAGAAAATGGGGTTCCCCTAAGTGGATTTTTCCGGCACTTGCATACAGTTTTTATATAGAGTGGAGGAGTACAAAATAATGTGAAGAATAAAAAAGTATTTTTATTTATTCAAAAATTCTTATATATTAAAAGACATTATTAGCATCACAAACCACAAAGACACATTATGTGGTGAACATAATTTTAAACAATTTCTTATCTGTTTCTGTTAAAAGATAGCACATTATATGATGGAACTCTTTTCAGGCCCGACGCGTTTCGGAATACATTCTATTTCAATCCTTCTTCAAGGGCATAATTGAAAAAGAAAAGTTCATCTAAATCGGTTAAAGAAATATAGTTGGTAAGTTGCCATATATATCTAAATATTAGTAGCCATTTACAGGTTGAATGATCCAACAATCACCTACCTGTTGTGTTATCGTTGGTTTCTATGCATTAGATAGTAAAAACTACAAAACGAAGCAAAGAATGCTTGAACAAAAGGAGATGGCAATAGGTTGTTATTTGTGGGTGCAGGATGCTGTTCCCTGGGTACTTTCTCAAGTGTATTTTCCATCTCTAATCAATGAAAAACATTCGACCAGCACAGGAAATAACCAAGTACCATTTGTTTTTTGCGCTGGTCGCACAGAGCACATGCATTCTCACCGGGTAAAGTGCTGTGCAATTTTTTCCTAAATATACCCTTACAGGTCCCTCCCCCAGCCTGCGACTGGACAGTGAGAGGAGAAGCAGCCCAGTGACGAGCTCATCTCTCTGTCCTCTCCTCCTATCAGCATGCTCCTTATTATTACATGAGCACAGCTGATTGGCTCCTTCTCACAGTCTAATCTCTGCTGTATATTTTATTTCAGGTACTTATATAGTGCCATTAATTTACATGTATATTGTACAGTCACATCAGTGCCTGTCCCCAAGGAGCTTACAATCTAAATTCACTAACTCACATTCATATGTAGCAATGGCCCCGAGCTCTAGAGGCCTGACGGTGACCTCCAGAGTCAGGGAGAGCCGACATCCATCTTGGTAGAGCGGGTCACCAGGCATGGCGGGTGTGATGAAATGATGGGTGCCAGGCACTTTTTATAATGCAAATAAAGAGATTTATTGTCTCTTAACAAGAACTGTGGGGGAGGGGGTTGGGGCCAGGACACCCTTAGATAGGTGCAATGACAATTCTCAGACTCCGGGACACAATAGGCAGGCGGCTTCTGTATTGGTAGGACCGCTGTCTCCTATGGCAACTAAGCTTTCCGAAGATCTTCACACATAGAACTTGGCAACAGAGTTCGGTTCTTCAACCCCCCCCCTAACCTGCTGTATACTCCTCAAGAGTCACCCCCCCCAACCCGCTGTATACTCCTCGAGTCACCCCCGCTATCCCGCTGTATACTCCTCAAGAGTCACCCCCCCCCAACCCGCTGTATACTCCTCAAGAGTCACGCCCGCTATCCCGCTGTACACTCCTCAAGAGTCACCCCCCCCCCGCTATCCCGCTGTATACTCCTCAAGAGTCACGCCCGCTATCCCGCTGTATACTCCTCCAGAGTCACCCCCCCCCGCTATCCCGCTGTATACTCCTCAAGAGTCACCCCCCCGCTATCCCGCTGTATACTCCTCAAGAGTCACGCCCGCTATCCCGCTCTACACTCCTCAAGAGTCACCCCCCCCCCCGCTATCCCGCTGTATACTCCTCAAGAGTCACGCCCGCTATCCCGCTGTATACTCCTCAAGAGTCACCCCCCCCCCCGCTATCCCGCTGTATACTCCTCAAGAGTCACGCCCGCTATCCCGCTGTATACTCCTCAAGAGTCACCCCCCCCGCGCTATCCCGCTGTATACTCCTCAAGAGTCACCCCCCCCCCCCCCGCTATCCCGCTGTATACTCCTCAAGAGTCACCCCCGCTATCCCGCTGTATACTCCTCAAGAGTCACCCCCGCTATCCCGCTGTATACTCCTCAAGAGTCACCCCCGCTATCCCGCTGTATACTCCTCAAGAGTCACCCCCGCTATCCCGCTGTATACTCCTCAAGAGTCACCCCCGCTATCCCGCTGTATACTCCTCAAGAGTCACCCCCGCTATCCCGCTGTATACTCCTCAAGAGTCACCCCCGCTATCCCGCTGTATACTCCTCAAGAGTCACCCCCGATAACCCGCTGTATACTCCTCAAGAGTCACCCCTGATAACCCGCTGTATACTCCTCAAGAGTCACCCCCGCTATCCCGCTGTATACATTTCAAAAGTCACCCCCGCTGTATACTCCTCAATAGTCATTCCTGCTACCCCGCTGGGTCCCTGGCTTGGCACTGGCTGAAGCTTTCCCACTTCTTCACTGTCCCCGGCTGGTGAGAAGACTGCTCTGGTCCTTCTTCAGGCTTACTAACAGTAGTCTCTGGTAATAAGGTGGATGGTCCCTTAGTAGTGACTGCTTCCCCTTTACCTCCAACCTTAACTGGTTCCCCGTCCGGCGGAACCTCTGTAACTTGGTTGGACTCCAATCCTGCAGAACTAACCCTACGCTGCTTCTCTTGCTCCTGGATAGGCCTTGGGCAGCCTAGCCAGGGGCGTCTTTAATATTGATTGGACCCTGGGCAAACATTTTCTTGGGGCCCCCCACCATGCAATTTCACTCTTCACCTCTAACATATACAATAATTGGCAGATAGACGCAAATTAATTTTTTTCTGCAGCAGATCAGGTGATGACTATGATTGGTTGTCAGAGGTTACAGCATATCATTACCACTCACAAACTGGTTTCTAGAGGTTACAGCACATCATTTCTGCTTGCTGATTAGTTGCTAAAGAGTGCAGCACGCATTACGGCTCACTGATTAGTTGCTAGAGGTTACAGCAGATGATTACTGCTAACTGGTTGCTAGAAGTTACAGCACATCATTAATGATCACTGGTTGCTAGAGGTTACAGCACATCATTTCTGCTTGCTGATTGGTTGCTAGAGATTACAGCACATCATCACCATACACTGGTTGCTAGAGGTTACAGCACATCATCATTTCTGCTTGCTGGTTGGCTTGTAGAGGTTACAGCACAGATTACAGCTGATTAGTTGCTAGGGGTTACAGCCCATCATTACTGCTAACTGATTGGTTGCTGAAGGTTAAAGAAAATCATTACCGCTCACTGCTTGTTAAAGGTTACAGCCCATCATTACTGCTAACTGATTGGTTGCTAGAGGTTACAGCATATCCGTACCACACACTGACTGGTTGTTCATAGCACATCATTTCTGCTTGCTGGTTGGCTGCTAGAGGTTACAGCACACATTATGCTCATTAATTGCTAAGGGTTACAGCACATTGTTACTGTTAACTGATGGTTGCTAGGGGTCAGCCTGTCAGTGATCAGACCATACGCCGCACACTGCATCAAACTGGTCTGCATGGCTGTCATCCCAGAAGGAAGCCTCTTCTAAAGATGATGAACAAGAAAGTCCACAAACAGTTTGCTGAAGACAAGCAGACTAAGGAGATGGATTACTGGAACCATGTCCTGTGGTCTGATGAGACCAAGATAAACGTATTTGGTTCAGATGGTGACAAGCGTGTGTGGGGGCAACCAGGTGAGGAGGACAAAGACAAGTGTGTCTTGTCTACAGTCAAGCATGGTGGTGGGAGTGCCATGGTCTGGGGCTGCATGAGTGCTGCCGGCACTGGGGGGCTACAGATCATTGAGGGAACCATGAATGCCAACATGTACTGTGACATACTGAAGCAGAGCATGATCCCCTCCCTTCAGAGACTGGGCCGCAGGGCAGTATTCCAACATGATAACCACCCCAAACACACCTGCAAGACCACCACTGCCTTGCTAAAGAAGCTGAGGGTAAAGGTGATGGACTGGCCAAGCATGTCTCCAGACCTAAACCCTATTGATCATCTGTGGGACATCCTCAAATGGAAGGTGGAGGAGCGCAAGGTCTCTAACATCCACCAGCTCTGTGATGTCATCATGGAGGAGGGGAAGAGGACTCCAGTGACAACCTGTGAAGCTCTGGTGACCTCCATGCCCAAGAGGGTTAAGGCAGTGCTGGAAAATAATGGCGGCCACACAAAATATTGACACTTTGGGCCCAATTTGGAGATTTTCACTTAGGGGTGTACTGACTTTTGTTGCCAGCGGTTTAGACATTGATGGCTGTGTGTTGAGTTATTTTGAGGGGACAGCAAATTTACACTGTTATACAAGCTGTACACTCACTACTTTACATTGTAGACAAGTGTCATTTCTTCAGTGTTGTCACATGAAAAGAGAGAAGAAAAGATTTACACAAATGTGACTGAGGGGTGTACTTACTTTTGTCAGATACTGTATATATATATATATATATATATATATATATATATATATATATAATGTTTGGAGGTTCTAAGTAATATTCTTGCCAAAAAAAAGCAACAAGTGTCAGAAAAAGGTTCAGGCATGAAGGGGTTAATGCCGTGTGTATTAATAAAGCGATCACATATAATGAATACATTTTTCTCTATCATATCGGGCTGATTAGGGACATCTAGGGGCCCCTCGGGATGATTGTACACAAACAATGACCCCCCCCCAGAAGTAAAGCCAGCGATCGTTCTCCGTGTGAATGTCCTTCTGCCACACACAAGGTCACCCAATTCCAGAGTGATTGACATTCCAGCATTCCCCGACAAGGTGTAATCTCCGACCCTGAGAGGCCGCCTCCCACTTCTCTGCGTCCCGAGAGACAAAAGACTCCAAATCATCGGATAACACACAGAGCTATCCAATCAGAGAGAGCGATAAAAACTCCAATATGAACTATAATATATACAGTGGGGGGGGGGGGGGTAACGATCGTCCCCCCTGCAGATTGTGTAAGTTTTGCCCCCTTACATAGAAATGAAGGGTCTATAATATTTATCATAGGTGTATTTTATATGATAGAGACAGAATATCAACCAAAAATCCAGAAAAATCACACAATACAAATGTTATAAATGGAGTAAAATAAGTATTTGATCCCCTTAGTAGTTGGTGGAGAAACCCTTGTTGGTGATCACAGAGGTCAGACGTTTCTTGTAGGTGGTGATCAGTTTCCACACATCTCAGGAGGGATTTTCTCTTCTTTACAGATCTTCTCTAAATCCTGAAGGTTTCTTGGCAACTCGAAGTTTCAGCTCCTCCATACATTTTCTATAGGATTAAGGTCTGGAGACTGGATAGGCCACTCCATGACCTTCATGTGCTTCTTCTTGAGCCTCTCCTTTGTTGCCTTGGCGGTATATTTTGGGTGATTGTCATGCTGGAAGACCCATCCATGACCCATCTTCAGTGTTCTGGATGAGGGAAGAAGGTTCTCCTCCAAGATCTTACAATACATGGCCCCGCCCATTGGACCCTCAATGTGCCAAAGTCGGCCTGAACCTTTATCAGAGAAACACCCCAAATCATCATTTCCACCTCCGTGTGTGACTGTAGGGATGATGTGTGACTGTAGGGATGATGTGACTGTAGGGATGATGTGACTGTAGGGATGATGTGTGACTGTAGGGATGATGTGACTGTAGGGATGATGTGTGACTGTAGGGATGATGTGACTGTAGGGATGGTGTGTGACTGTAGGGATGGTGTGTGACTGTAGCGATGATGTGTGACTGTAGGGATGATGTGACTGTAGGGATGATGTGACTGTAGGGATGGTGTGTGACTGTAGGGATGATGTGTGACTGTAGGGATGATGTGTGACTGTAGGGATGATGTGTGACTGTAGGGATGGTGTGTGACTGTAGGGATGGTGTGACTGTAGGGATGATGTGACTGTAGGGATGGTGTGACTGTAGGGATGATGTGACTGTAGGGATGATGTGACTGTAGGGATGATGTGACTGTCGGGATGATGTGTGACTGTAGGGATGGTGTGACTGTAGGGATGGTGTGTGACTGTAGGGATGATGATGTGACTGTAGGGATGATGATGTGACTGTAGGGATGATGTGTGACTGTAGGGATGGTGTGTGACTGTAGGGATGGTGTGACTGTAGGGATGGTGTGTGACTGTAGGGATGATGTGTGACTGTAGGGATGATGTGTGACTGTAGGGATGATGTGTGACTGTAGGGATGATGTGACTGTAGGGATGATGTGTGACTGTAGGGATGATGTGTGACTGTAGGGATGATGTGTGACTGTAGGGATGATGTGACTGTAGGGATGGTGTGTGACTGTAGGGATGGTGTGTGACTGTAGGGATGGTGTGTGACTGTAGGGATGGTGTGTGACTGTAGGGATGGTGTGTGACTGTAGGGATGGTGTGTGACTGTAGGGATGGTGTGTGACTGTAGGGATGATGTGTGACTGTAGGGATGATGTGTGACTGTAGGGATGATGTGACTGTAGGGATGATGTGACTGTAGGGATGATGTGTGACTGTAGGGATGATGTGACTGTAGGGATGATGTGTGACTGTAGGGATGATGTGTGACTGTAGGGATGATGTGACTGTAGGGATGATGTGTGACTGTAGGGATGATGTGACTGTAGGGATGGTGTGTGACTGTAGGGATGGTGTGTGACTGTAGCGATGATGTGTGACTGTAGGGATGATGTGACTGTAGGGATGATGTGACTGTAGGGATGATGTGTGACTGTAGGGATGATGTGTGACTGTAGGGATGATGTGTGACTGTAGGGATGGTGTGTGACTGTAGGGATGGTGTGTGACTGTAGGGATGGTGTGTGACTGTAGGGATGGTGTGACTGTAGGGATGATGTGACTGTAGGGATGATGTGACTGTAGGGATGATGTGACTGTAGGGATGATGTGACTGTCGGGATGATGTGTGACTGTAGGGATGGTGTGACTGTAGGGATGGTGTGTGACTGTAGGGATGATGATGTGACTGTAGGGATGATGATGTGACTGTAGGGATGATGATGTGTGACTGTAGGGATGGTGTGTGACTGTAGGGATGGTGTGACTGTAGGGATGGTGTGTGACTGTAGGGATGATGTGTGACTGTAGGGATGATGTGTGACTGTAGGGATGATGTGTGACTGTAGGGATGATGTGACTGTAGGGATGGTGTGTGACTGTAGGGATGATGTGTGACTGTAGGGATGATGTGTGACTGTAGGGATGATGTGACTGTAGGGATGGTGTGTGACTGTAGGGATGGTGTGTGACTGTAGGGATGGTGTGTGACTGTAGGGATGGTGTGTGACTGTAGGGATGATGTGTGGCTGTAGGGATGATGTGACTGTAGGGATGGTGTGTGACTGTAGGGATGGTGTGTGACTGTAGGGATGGTGTGTGACTGTAGGGATGGTGTGTGACTGTAGGGATGATGTGTGACTGTAGGGATGATGTGTGACTGTAGGGATGATGTGACTGTAGGGATGATGTGTGACTGTAGGGATGATGTGACTGTAGGGATGGTGTGTGACTGTAGGGATGATGTGACTGTAGGGATGGTGTGTGACTGTAGGGATGGTGTGTGACTGTAGGGATGGTGTGTGACTGTAGGGATGGTGTGTGACTGTAGGGATGATGTGACTGTAGGGATGATGTGTGACTGTAGGGATGATGTGTGACTGTAGGGATGATGTGACTGTAGGGATGATGTGTGACTGTAGGGATGATGTGTGACTGTAGGGATGATGTGTGACTGTAGGGATGATGTGACTGTAGGGATGGTGTGTGACTGTAGGGATGGTGTGTGACTGTAGCGATGATGTGTGACTGTAGGGATGATGTGACTGTAGGGATGATGTGACTGTAGGGATGATGTGTGACTGTAGGGATGATGTGTGACTGTAGGGATGATGTGTGACTGTAGGGATGATGTGTGACTGTAGGGATGATGTGACTGTAGGGATGGTGTGTGACTGTAGGGATGATGTGTGACTGTAGGGATGATGTGTGACTGTAGGGATGATGTGTGACTGTAGGGATGATGTGTGACTGTAGGGATGATGTGTGACTGTAGGGATGATGTGACTGTAGGGATGGTGTGACTGTCGGGATGGTGTGACTGTAGGGATGGTGTGACTGTAGGGATGGTGTGTGACTGTAGGGATGATGATGTGACTGTAGGGATGATGTGTGACTGTAGGGATGGTGTGTGACTGTAGGGATGGTGTGACTGTAGGGATGATGTGTGACTGTAGGGATGGTGTGACTGTAGGGATGGTGTGACTGTAGGGATGGTGTGTGACTGTAGGGATGATGTGTGACTGTAGGGATGATGTGTGACTGTAGGGATGATGTGACTGTAGGGATGATGTGACTGTAGGGATGGTGTGTGACTGTAGGGATGGTGTGTGACTGTAGGGATGATGTGTGACTGTAGGGATGATGTGTGACTGTAGGGATGATGTGACTGTAGGGATGGTGTGTGACTGTAGGGATGATGTGACTGTAGGGATGGTGTGTGACTGTAGGGATGGTGTGTGACTGTAGGGATGGTGTGTGACTGTAGGGATGATGTGTGACTGTAGGGATGATGTGTGACTGTAGGGATGGTGTGTGACTGTAGCGATGATGTGTGACTGTAGGGATGATGTGACTGTAGGGATGATGTGACTGTAGGGATGGTGTGTGACTGTAGGGATGATGTGTGACTGTAGGGATGGTGTGTGACTGTAGGGATGATGTGTGACTGTAGGGATGGTGTGTGACTGTAGGGATGGTGTGACTGTAGGGATGATGTGTGACTGTAGGGATGGTGTGACTGTAGGGATGATGTGACTGTAGGGATGATGTGACTGTAGGGATGGTGTGACTGTAGGGATGATGTGACTGTAGGGATGATGTGACTGTAGGGATGATGTGACTGTAGGGATGATGTGACTGTCGGGATGATGTGTGACTGTAGGGATGGTGTGTGACTGTAGGGATGATGATGTGACTGTAGGGATGGTGTGTGACTGTAGGGATGGTGTGTGACTGTAGGGATGATGTGTGACTGTAGGGATGGTGTGACTGTAGGGATGGTGTGACTGTAGGGATGGTGTGTGACTGTAGGGATGATGTGTGACTGTAGGGATGATGTGTGACTGTAGGGATGATGTGACTGTAGGGATGGTGTGTGACTGTAGGGATGGTGTGTGACTGTAGGGATGGTGTGTGACTGTAGGGATGATGTGTGACTGTAGGGATGATGTGTGACTGTAGGGATGATGTGTGACTGTAGGGATGATGTGACTGTAGGGATGATGTGTGACTGTAGGGATGATGTGTGACTGTAGGGATGATGTGTGACTGTAGGGATGATGTGTGACTGTAGGGATGATGTGTGACTGTAGGGATGGGGTGTGACTGTAGGGATGATGTGTGACTGTAGGGATGATGTGTGACTGTAGGGATGGGGTGTGACTGTAGTGATGATGTGTGACTGTAGGGATGATGTGTGACTGTAGGGATGATGTGACTGTAGGGATGGTCACACATCATCCCTACAGTCACACATCATCCCTACAGTCACACACCATCCCTACAGTCACACATCATCCCTACAGTCACACATCATCCCTACAGTCACACACCATCCCTACAGTCACACACCATCCCTACAGTCACACATCATCCCTACAGTCACATCATCCCTACAGTCACACACCATCCCTACAGTCACACACCATCCCTACAGTCACACATCATCCCTACAGTCACACATCATCCCTACAGTCACACACAATCCCTACAGTCACACACCATCCCTACAGTCACACATCATCCCTACAGTCACACATCATCCCTACAGTCACACACCATCCCTACAGTCACACACCATCCCTACAGTCACATCATCCCTACAGTCACACATCATCCCTACAGTCACACACCATCCCTACAGTCACACATCATCCCTACAGTCACACCATCCCTACAGTCACACACCATCCCTACTGTCACATCATCCCTACAGTCACACATCATCCCTGCAGTCACACACCATCCCTACAGTCACATCATCCCTACAGTCACACATCATCCCTACAGTCACACATCATCCCTAAAGTCACACATCATCCCTACAGTCACACCCCATCCCTACAGTCACACATCATCCCTACAGTCACACATCATCCCTACAGTCACACCCCATCCCTACAGTCACACATCATCACTACAGTCACACATCATCCCTACAGTCACACCATCCCTACAGTCACACATCATCCCTACAGTCACACATCATCCCTACAGTCACACATCATCCCTACAGTCACACATCATCCCTACAGTCACATCATCCCTACAGTCACACATCATCCCTACAGTCACACACCATCCCTACAGTCACACATCATCCCTACAGTCACACATCATCCCTACAGTCACACACCATCCCTACAGTCACACACCATCCCTACAGTCACACACCATCCCTACAGTCACACACCATCCCTACAGTCACACATCATCCCTACAGTCACACCATCCCTACAGTCACACACCATCCCTACAGTCACACATCATCCCTACAGTCACATCATCCCTACAGTCACACATCATCCCTACAGTCACATCATCCCTACAGTCACACACCATCCCTACAGTCACACATCATCCCTACAGTCCCACATCATCACTACAGTCACATCATCATCCCTACAGTCACACATCATCCCTACAGTCACACATCATCCCTACAGTCACACACCATCCCTACAGTCACACACCATCCCTACAGTCACACATCATCCCTACAGTCACATCATCCCTACAGTCACACACCATCCCTACAGTCACACATCATCCCTACAGTCCCACATCATCACTACAGTCACATCATCATCCCTACAGTCACACATCATCCCTACAGTCCCACATCATCCCTACAGTCACACATCATCCCTACAGTCACACACCATCCCTACAGTCACACACCATCCCTACAGTCACACACCATCCCTACAGTCACACATCATCCCTACAGTCACACATCATCCCTACAGTCACACATCATCCCTACAGTCACATCATCCCTACAGTCACACACCATCCCTACAGTCACACATCATCCCTACAGTCACACCATCCCTACAGTCACACACCATCCCTACAGTCACATCATCCCTACAGTCACACCATCCCTACAGTCACACATCATCCCTACAGTCACACACCATCCCTACAGTCACACATCATCCCTACAGTCACACCATCCCTACAGTCACACATCATCCCTACAGTCACACATCATCCCTACAGTCACATCATCCCTACAGTCACACATCATCCCTACAGTCACACATCATCCCTACAGTCACATCATCCCTACAGTCACACATCATCCCTACAGTCACACATCATCCCTACAGTCACACATCATCCCTACAGTCACATCATCCCTACAGTCACACATCATCCCTACAGTCACACATCATCCCTACAGTCACACACCATCCCTACAGTCACACATCATCCCTACAGTCACACATCATCCCTACAGTCACACCCCATCCCTACAGTCACACATCATCCCTACAGTCACACACCATCCCTACAGTCACACACCATCCCTACAGTCACACATCATCCCTACAGTCACACATCATCCCTACAGTCACACCCCATCCCTACAGTCACACATCATCCCTACAGTCACACATCATCCCTACAGTCACACACCATCCCTACAGTCACATCATCATCCCTACAGTCACACATCATCCCTACAGTCACACCCCATCCCTACAGTCACACATCATCCCTACAGTCACACATCATCCCTACAGTCACACATCATCCCTACAGTCACACACCATCCCTACAGTCACACATCATCCCTACAGTCACACATCATCCCTACAGTCACACCCCATCCCTACAGTCACACATCATCCCTACAGTCACACATCATCCCTACAGTCACACACCATCCCTACAGTCACATCATCATCCCTACAGTCACACATCATCCCTACAGTCACACACCATCCCTACAGTCACACATCATCCCTACAGTCACATCATCCCTACAGTCACACATCATCCCTACAGTCACATCATCCCTACAGTCACACACCATCCCTACAGTCACACACCATCCCTACAGTCACACATCATCCCTACAGTCACACCATCCCTACAGTCACACACCATCCCTACAGTCACACATCATCCCTACAGTCACACATCATCCCTACAGTCACATCATCCCTACAGTCACACATCATCCCTACAGTCACATCATCCCTACAGTCACACACCATCCCTACAGTCACACACCATCCCTACAGTCCCACATCATCCCTACAGTCACACACCATCCCTACAGTCACATCATCCCTACAGTCACACACCATCCCTACAGTCACACATCATCCCTACAGTCCCACATCATCACTACAGTCACATCATCATCCCTACAGTCACACATCATCCCTACAGTCACACATCATCCCTACAGTCACACACCATCCCTACAGTCACACATCATCCCTACAGTCACACCATCCCTACAGTCACACACCATCCCTACAGTCACATCATCCCTACAGTCACACATCATCCCTACAGTCACACACCATCCCTACAGTCACACACCATCCCTACAGTCCCACATCATCCCTACAGTCACACACCATCCCTACAGTCACATCATCCCTACAGTCACACACCATCCCTACAGTCACACATCATCCCTACAGTCCCACATCATCACTACAGTCACATCATCATCCCTACAGTCACACATCATCCCTACAGTCACACATCATCCCTACAGTCACACACCATCCCTACAGTCACACATCATCCCTACAGTCACACCATCCCTACAGTCACACACCATCCCTACAGTCACATCATCCCTACAGTCACACCATCCCTACAGTCACACATCATCCCTACAGTCACACACCATCCCTACAGTCACACACCATCCCTACAGTCACACCATCCCTACAGTCACACATCATCCCTACAGTCACACACCATCCCTACAGTCACACACCATCCCTTCAGTCACACACCATCCCTACAGTCACACCCCATCCCTACAGTCACACATCATACCTACAGTCATCCCTACAGTCACACCCCATCCCTACAGTCACATCATCCCTACAGTCACACATCATACCTACAGTCATCCCTACAGTCACACCCCATCCCTACAGTCACACATCATCCCTACAGTCACATCATCCCTACAGTGACACACCATCCCTACAGTCACACATCATCCCTACAGTCACACACCATCCCTACAGTCACACATCATCCCTACAGTCACACCATCCCTACAGTCACACATCATCCCTACAGTCACACATCATCCCTACAGTCACATCATCCCTACAGTCACACACCATCCCTACAGTCACACATCATCCCTACAGTCACACCATCCCTACAGTCACACATCATCCCTACAGTCACATCATCCCTACAGTCACACATCATCCCTACAGTCACATCATCCCTACAGTCACACACCATCCCTACAGTCACACATCATCCCTACAGTCCCACATCATCACTACAGTCACATCATCATCCCTACAGTCACACATCATCCCTACAGTCACACATCATCCCTACAGTCACACACCATCCCTACAGTCACACATCATCCCTACAGTCACACCATCCCTACAGTCACACATCATCCCTACAGTCACACATCATCCCTACAGTCACACATCATCCCTACAGTCACACACCATCCCTACAGTCACATCATCCCTACAGTCACACATCATCCCTACAGTCACACATCATCCCTACAGTCACACATCATCCCTACAGTCACACATCATCCCTACAGTCACATCATCCCTACAGTCACACACCATCCCTACAGTCACACATCATCCCTACAGTCACACCATCCCTACAGTCACACACCATCCCTACAGTCACACACCATCCCTACAGTCACATCATCCCTACAGTCACACATCATCCCTACAGTCACACATCATCCCTACAGTCACACCCCATCCCTACAGTCACACACCATCCCTACAGTCACACACCATCCCTACAGTCACATCATCCCTACAGTCACACATCATCCCTACAGTCACACATCATCCCTACAGTCACACACCATCCCTACAGTCACACCATCCCTACAGTCACACACCATCCCTACTGTCACATCATCCCTACAGTCACACATCATCCCTGCAGTCACACACCATCCCTACAGTCACATCATCCCTACAGTCACACATCATCCCTACAGTCACACATCATCCCTACAGTCACACACCATCCCTACAGTCACACATCATCCCTACAGTCACACCATCCCTACAGTCACACACCATCCCTACTGTCACATCATCCCTACAGTCACACATCATCCCTGCAGTCACACACCATCCCTACAGTCACATCATCCCTACAGTCACACATCATCCCTACAGTCACACATCATCCCTAAAGTCACACATCATCCCTACAGTCACACCCCATCCCTACAGTCACACATCATCCCTACAGTCACACATCATCCCTACAGTCACACCCCATCCCTACAGTCACACATCATCACTACAGTCACACATCATCCCTACAGTCACACCATCCCTACAGTCACACATCATCCCTACAGTCACACATCATCCCTACAGTCAGACATCATCCCTACAGTCACATCATCCCTACAGTCACATCATCCCTACAGTCACATCATCCCTACAGTCACACACCATCCCTACAGTCACACATCATCCCTACAGTCACACCATCCCTACAGTCACACACCATCCCTACAGTCACATCATCCCTACAGTCACACCATCCCTACAGTCACACATCATCCCTACAGTCACACACCATCCCTACAGTCACACATCATCCCTACAGTCACACATCATCCCTACAGTCACACCATCCCTACAGTCACACATCATCCCTACAGTCACACATCATCCCTACAGTCACACATCATCCCTACAGTCACACACCATCCCTACAGTCACACATCATCCCTACAGTCACACCATCCCTACAGTCACACACCATCCCTACAGTCACATCATCCCTACAGTCACATCATCCCTACAGTCACACCATCCCTACAGTCACACATCATCCCTACAGTCACACATCATCCCTACAGTCACACACCATCCCTACAGTCACACACCATCCCTACAGTCACACATCATCCCTACAGTCACATCATCCCTACAGTCACACATCATCCCTACAGTCACATCATCCCTACAGTCACATCATCCCTACAGTCACACACCATCCCTACAGTCACACATCATCCCTACAGTCACACATCATCCCTACAGTCACACATCATCCCTACAGTCACACATCATCCCTACAGTCACACATCATCCCTACAGTCACACACCATCCCTACAGTCACATCATCCCTACAGTCACACATCATCCCTACAGTCACACATCATCCCTACAGTCACACACCATCCCTACAGTCACACATCATCCCTACAGTCACACCATCCCTACAGTCACACACCATCCCTACTGTCACATCATCCCTACAGTCACACATCATCCCTAAAGTCACACATCATCCCTACAGTCACACCCCATCCCTACAGTCACACATCATCCCTACAGTCACACATCATCCCTACAGTCACACCCCATCCCTACAGTCACACATCATCCCTACAGTCACACATCATCCCTACAGTCACATCATCCCTACAGTCACACACCATCCCTACAGTCACACACCATCCCTACAGTCACACACCATCCCTACAGTCACACATCATCCCTACAGTCACACATCATCCCTACAGTCACACATCATCCCTACAGTCACATCATCCCTACAGTCACACACCATCCCTACAGTCACACATCATCCCTACAGTCACACCATCCCTACAGTCACACATCATCCCTACAGTCACACCATCCCTACAGTCACACACCATCCCTACAGTCACATCATCCCTACAGTCACACCATCCCTACAGTCACACATCATCCCTACAGTCACACACCATCCCTACAGTCACACATCATCCCTACAGTCACACCATCCCTACAGTCACACATCATCCCTACAGTCACACATCATCCCTACAGTCACATCATCCCTACAGTCACACATCATCCCTACAGTCACACATCATCCCTACAGTCACACACCATCCCTACAGTCACACATCATCCCTACAGTCCCACATCATCACTACAGTCACATCATCATCCCTACAGTCACACATCATCCCTACAGTCACACATCATCCCTACAGTCACACACCATCCCTACAGTCACACATCATCCCTACAGTCACACATCATCCCTACAGTCACACATCATCCCTACAGTCACACATCATCCCTACAGTCACATCATCCCTACAGTCACACACCATCCCTACAGTCACACACCATCCCTACAGTCACACACCATCCCTACAGTCACACACCATCCCTACAGTCACACATCATCCCTACAGTCACACATCATCCCTACAGTCACATCATCCCTACAGTCACACACCATCCCTACAGTCACACATCATCCCTACAGTCACACCATCCCTACAGTCACACACCATCCCTACAGTCACATCATCCCTACAGTCACACCATCCCTACAGTCACACATCATCCCTACAGTCACACACCATCCCTACAGTCACATCATCCCTACAGTCACACACCATCCCTACAGTCACACACCATCCCTACAGTCACACATCATCCCTACAGTCACACCATCCCTACAGTCACACACCATCCCTACAGTCACACATCATCCCTACAGTCACACATCATCCCTACAGTCACATCATCCCTACAGTCACACATCATCCCTACAGTCACATCATCCCTACAGTCACACACCATCCCTACAGTCCCACATCATCCCTACAGTCACATCATCATCCCTACAGTCACACATCATCCCTACAGTCACACATCATCCCTACAGTCACACATCATCCCTACAGTCACACCATCCCTACAGTCACACACCATCCCTACAGTCACATCATCCCTACAGTCACACCATCCCTACAGTCACACATCATCCCTACAGTCACACACCATCCCTACAGTCACACACCATCCCTACAGTCACACACCATCCCTACAGTCACACACCATCCCTACAGTCACACACCATCCCTACAGTCACACCATCCCTACAGTCACACATCATCCCTACAGTCACACACCATCCCTACAGTCACACACCATCCCTTCAGTCACACACCATCCCTACAGTCACACATCATACCTACAGTCATCCCTACAGTCACACCCCATCCCTACAGTCACACATCATACCTACAGTCATCCCTACAGTCACACCCCATCCCTACAGTCACATCATCCCTACAGTCACACATCATACCTACAGTCATCCCTACAGTCACACCCCATCCCTACAGTCACACATCATCCCTACAGTCACATCATCCCTACAGTGACACACCATCCCTACAGTCACACATCATCCCTACAGTCACATCATCCCTACAGTCACACACCATCCCTACAGTCACACATCATCCCTACAGTCACACCATCCCTACAGTCACACATCATCCCTACAGTCACACATCATCCCTACAGTCACACATCATCCCTACAGTCACATCATCCCTACAGTCACACATCATCCCTACAGTCACACACCATCCCTACAGTCACACATCATCCCTACAGTCACACATCATCCCTACAGTCACACACCATCCCTACAGTCACACATCATCCCTACAGTCACACCATCCCTACAGTCACACATCATCCCTACAGTCACATCATCCCTACAGTCACACATCATCCCTACAGTCACATCATCCCTACAGTCACACACCATCCCTACAGTCACACATCATCCCTACAGTCCCACATCATCACTACAGTCACATCATCATCCCTACAGTCACACATCATCCCTACAGTCACACATCATCCCTACAGTCACACACCATCCCTACAGTCACACATCATCCCTACAGTCACACATCATCCCTACAGTCACACATCATCCCTACAGTCACACATCATCCCTACAGTCACATCATCCCTACAGTCACACACCATCCCTACAGTCACACACCATCCCTACAGTCACACACCATCCCTACAGTCACACATCATCCCTACAGTCACACATCATCCCTACAGTCACACATCATCCCTACAGTCACATCATTCCTACAGTCACACACCATCCCTACAGTCACACATCATCCCTACAGTCACACCATCCCTACAGTCACACACCATCCCTACAGTCACATCATCCCTACAGTCACACCATCCCTACAGTCACACATCATCCCTACAGTCACACACCATCCCTACAGTCACACATCATCCCTACAGTCACACCATCCCTACAGTCACACATCATCCCTACAGTCACACATCATCCCTACAGTCACATCATCCCTACAGTCACACATCATCCCTACAGTCACACATCATCCCTACAGTCACACATCATCCCTACAGTCACACATCATCCCTACAGTCACATCATCCCTACAGTCACACATCATCCCTACAGTCACACACCATCCCTACAGTCACACATCATCCCTACAGTCACACATCATCCCTACAGTCACACCCCATCCCTACAGTCACACATCATCCCTACAGTCACACATCATCCCTACAGTCACACACCATCCCTACAGTCACATCATCATCCCTACAGTCACACATCATCCCTACAGTCACACACCATCCCTACAGTCACACATCATCCCTACAGTCACATCATCCCTACAGTCACACATCATCCCTACAGTCACATCATCCCTACAGTCACACACCATCCCTACAGTCACACATCATCCCTACAGTCACACATCATCCCTACAGTCACACCATCCCTACAGTCACACACCATCCCTACAGTCACACATCATCCCTACAGTCACACATCATCCCTACAGTCACATCATCCCTACAGTCACACATCATCCCTACAGTCACATCATCCCTACAGTCACACACCATCCCTACAGTCCCACATCATCCCTACAGTCACATCATCATCCCTACAGTCACACATCATCCCTACAGTCACACATCATCCCTACAGTCACACATCATCCCTACAGTCACACACCATCCCTACAGTCACACATCATCCCTACAGTCACACCATCCCTACAGTCACACACCATCCCTACAGTCACATCATCCCTACAGTCACACCATCCCTACAGTCACACATCATCCCTACAGTCACACACCATCCCTACAGTCACACACCATCCCTACAGTCACACACCATCCCTACAGTCACACACCATCCCTACAGTCACACCATCCCTACAGTCACACATCATCCCTACAGTCACACACCATCCCTACAGTCACACACCATCCCTTCAGTCACACACCATCCCTACAGTCACACATCATACCTACAGTCATCCCTACAGTCACACCCCATCCCTACAGTCACACATCATACCTACAGTCATCCCTACAGTCACACCCCATCCCTACAGTCACATCATCCCTACAGTCACACATCATACCTACAGTCATCCCTACAGTCACACCCCATCCCTACAGTCACACATCATCCCTACAGTCACATCATCCCTACAGTGACACACCATCCCTACAGTCACACATCATCCCTACAGTCACATCATCCCTACAGTCACACACCATCCCTACAGTCACACATCATCCCTACAGTCACACATCATCCCTACAGTCACACACCATCCCTACAGTCACACATCATCCCTACAGTCACACACCATCCCTACAGTCACACATCATCCCTACAGTCACACATCATCCCTACAGTCACACACCATCCCTACAGTCACACACCATCCCTACAGTCACATCATCCCTACAGTCACACATCATCCCTACAGTCACACATCATCCCTAAAGTCACACATCATCCCTACAGTCACACATCATCCCTACAGTCACACCCCATCCCTACAGTCACACATCATCCCTACAGTCACACATCATCCCTACAGTAACACATCATCCCTACAGTCACACACCATCCCTACAGTCACACACCATCCCTACAGTCACATCATCCCTACAGTCACACATCATCCCTACAGTCACATCATCCCTACAGTCACACACCATCCCTACAGTCACACATCATCCCTACAGTCACACATCATCCCTACAGTCACACATCATCCCTACAGTCACACCATCCCTACAGTCACACACCATCCCTACAGTCACATCATCCCTACAGTCACATCATCCCTACAGTCACACCATCCCTACAGTCACACACCATCCCTACAGTCACACATCATCCCTACAGTCACACATCATCCCTACAGTCACACATCATCCCTACAGTCACACATCATCCCTACAGTCACACATCATCCCTACAGTCACACACCATCCCTACAGTCACACACCATCCCTACAGTCACACACCATCCCTACAGTCACACATCATCCCTACAGTCACACATCATCCCTACAGTCACATCATCCCTACAGTCACACATCATCCCTACAGTCACACATCATCCCTACAGTCACATCATCCCTACAGTCACACACCATCCCTACAGTCACACATCATCCCTACAGTCACACATCATCCCTACAGTCACACCCCATCCCTACAGTCACACATCATCCCTACAGTCACACATCATCCCTACAGTCACACACCATCCCTACAGTCACATCATCATCCCTACAGTCACACATCATCCCTACAGTCACACACCATCCCTACAGTCACACATCATCCCTACAGTCACATCATCCCTACAGTCACACATCATCCCTACAGTCACATCATCCCTACAGTCACACACCATCCCTACAGTCACACATCATCCCTACAGTCACACATCATCCCTACAGTCACATCATCCCTACAGTCACACATCATCCCTACAGTCACATCATCCCTACAGTCACACACCATCCCTACAGTCCCACATCATCCCTACAGTCACATCATCATCCCTACAGTCACACATCATCCCTACAGTCACACATCATCCCTACAGTCACACATCATCCCTACAGTCACACACCATCCCTACAGTCACACATCATCCCTACAGTCACATCATCATCCCTACAGTCACACACCATCCCTACAGTCACACCATCCCTACAGTCACACCCCATCCCTACAGTCACATCATCCCTACAGTCACATCATCCCTACAGTCACACATCATCCCTACAGTCACACATCATCCCTACAGTCACACATCATCCCTACAGTCACACCATCCCTACAGTCACACACCATCCCTACAGTCACATCATCCCTACAGTCACACCATCCCTACAGTCACACATCATCCCTACAGTCACACACCATCCCTACAGTCACACACCATCCCTACAGTCACACACCATCCCTACAGTCACACCATCCCTACAGTCACACATCATCCCTACAGTCACACATCATCCCTACAGTCACACACCATCCCTACAGTCACACACCATCCCTACAGTCACACACCATCCCTACAGTCACACATCATACCTACAGTCATCCCTACAGTCACACCCCATCCCTACAGTCACACATCATACCTACAGTCATCCCTACAGTCACACCCCATCCCTACAGTCACATCATCCCTACAGTCACACATCATACCTACAGTCATCCCTACAGTCACACCCCATCCCTACAGTCACACATCACCCCTACAGTCACATCATCCCTACAGTGACACACCATCCCTACAGTCACACATCATCCCTACAGTCACATCATCCCTACAGTCACACACCATCCCTACAGTCACACATCATCCCTACAGTCACACATCATCCCTACAGTCACCCACCATCCCTACAGTCACACATCATCCCTACAGTCACACACCATCCCTACAGTAACACATCATCCCTACAGTCACACACCATCCCTACAGTCACACACCATCCCTACAGTCACATCATCCCTACAGTCACACATCATCCCTACAGTCACACCCCATCCCTACAGTCACACATCATCCCTACAGTCACACATCATCCCTACAGTCACACCCCATCCCTACAGTCACACATCATCCCTACAGTCACACATCATCCCTACAGTCACACATCATCCCTACAGTCACACACCATCCCTACAGTCACACACCATCCCTACAGTCACATCATCCCTACAGTCACACACCATCCCTACAGTCACATCATCCCTACAGTCACACACCTTCCCTACAGTCACACACCATCCCTACAGTCACACACCATCCCTACAGTCACACACCATCCCTACAGTCACATCATCCCTACAGTCACACATCATCCCTACAGTCACACATCATCCCTACAGTCACACATCCCTACAGTCACACACCATCCCTACAGTCACACCATCCCTACAGTCACACATCATCCCTACAGTCACACATCATCCCTACAGTCACACACCATCCCTACAGTCACACCATCCCTACAGTCACACATCATCCCTACAGTCACATCATCCCTACAGTCACACATCATCCCTACAGTCACATCATCCCTACAGTCACACATCATCCCTACAGTCACACATCATCCCTACAGTCACACATCATCCCTACAGTCACACCATCCCTACAGTCACACCATCCCTACAGTCACACACCATCCCTACAGTCACACCATCCCTACAGTCACACACCATCCCTACAGTCACACATCATCCCTACAGTCACATCATCATCCCTACAGTCACACACCATCCCTACAGTCACACCATCCCTACAGTCACACCCCATCCCTACAGTCACATCATCCCTACAGTCACATCATCCCTACAGTCACACATCATCCCTACAGTCACACATCATCCCTACAGTCACACATCATCCCTACAGTCACACACCATCCCTACAGTCACACACCATCCCTACAGTCACATCATCCCTACAGTCACACACCATCCCTACAGTCACATCATCCCTACAGTCACACCCCATCCCTACAGTCACACATCATCCCTACAGTCACATCATCATCCCTACAGTCACACACCATCCCTACAGTCACACCATCCCTACAGTCACACCATCCCTACAGTCACACATCATCCCTACAGTCACACATCATCCCTACAGTCACACATCATCCCTACAGTCACACACCATCCCTACAGTCACACATCATCCCTACAGTCACACATCATCCCTACAGTCACATCATCCCTACAGTCACATCATCCCTACAGTCACACACCATCCCTACAGTCACACATCATCCCTACAGTCACACATCATCCCTACAGTCACACACCATCCCTACAGTCACATCATCCCTACAGTCACACACCATCCCTACAGTCACATCATCCCTACAGTCACATCATCCCTACAGTCACACACCATCCCTACAGTCACATCATCCCTACAGTCACACACCATCCCTACAGTCACACCATCCCTACAGTCACACATCATCCCTACAGTCACATCATCCCTACAGTCACACACCATCCCTACAGTCACATCATCCCTACAGTCACACACCATCCCTACAGTCACACCATCCCTACAGTCACACATCATCCCTACAGTCACATCATCCCTACAGTCACACATCATCCCTACAGTCACACACCATCCCTACAGTCACACACCATCCCTACAGTCACACACCATCCCTACAGTCACATCATCCCTACAGTCACACACCATCCCTACAGTCACATCATCCCTACAGTCACACACCATCCCTACAGTCACACACCATCCCTACAGTCACACACCATCCCTACAGTCACACCATCCCTACAGTCACACATCATCCCTACAGTCACACACCATCCCTACAGTCACATCATCCCTACAGTCACATCATCCCTACAGTCACACACCATCCCTACAGTCACATCATCCCTACAGTCACACACCATCCCTACAGTCACACCATCCCTACAGTCACACATCATCCCTACAGTCACATCATCCCTACAGTCACATCATCCCTACAGTCACACACCATCCCTACAGTCACATCATCCCTACAGTCACACACCATCCCTACAGTCACACCATCCCTACAGTCACACATCATCCCTACAGTCACATCATCCCTACAGTCACACATCATCCCTACAGTCACACACCATCCCTACAGTCACACACCATCCCTACAGTCACACACCATCCCTACAGTCACATCATCCCTACAGTCACACACCATCCCTACAGTCACATCATCCCTACAGTCACACACCATCCCTACAGTCACACACCATCCCTACAGTCACACCATCCCTACAGTCACACATCATCCCTACAGTCACATCATCATCCCTACAGTCACACACCATCCCTACAGTCACACATCATCCCTACAGTCACACACCATCCCTACAGTCACATCATCCCTACAGTCACATCATCCCTACAGTCACACATCATCCCTACAGTCACACATCATCCCTACAGTCACACATCATCCCTACAGTCACACCCCATCCCTACAGTCACACATCATCCCTACAGTCACACCCCATCCCTACAGTCACACATCATCCCTACAGTCACACACCATCCCTACAGTCACACACCATCCCTACAGTCACATCATCCCTACAGTCACACATCATCCCTACAGTCACACATCATCCCTACAGTCACACATCATCCCTACAGTCACACATCATCCCTACAGTCACACATCATCCCTACAGTCACATCATCCCTACAGTCACACACCATCCCTACAGTCACACCATCCCTAGAGTCACACACCATCCCTACAGTCACACACCATCCCTACAGTCACACATCATCCCTACAGTCACACATCATCCCTACAGTCACACACCATCCCTACAGTCACACCATCCCTACAGTCACACACCATCCCTACAGTCACACCATCCCTACAGTCACACCATCCCTACAGTCACACACCATCCCTACAGTCACACATCATCCCTACAGTCACATCATCATCCCTACAGTCACACACCATCCCTACAGTCACACATCATCCCTACAGTCGCACCATCCCTACAGTCACACATCATCCCTACAGTCACATCATCCCTACAGTCACATCATCCCTACAGTCACACATCATCCCTACAGTCACATCATCCCTACAGTCACACATCATCCCTACAGTCACACATCATCCCTACAGTCACACATCATCCCTACAGTCACACACCATCCCTACAGTCACACCATCCCTACAGTCACACACCATCCCTACAGTCACACCATCCCTACAGTCACACACCATCCCTACAGTCACACATCATCCCTACAGTCACATCATCATCCCTACAGTCACACACCATCCCTACAGTCACACCATCCCTACAGTTACACATCATCCCTACAGTCACATCATCCCTACAGTCACACATCATCCCTACAGTCACATCATCCCTACAGTCACATCATCCCTACAGTCACATCATCCCTACAGTCACATCATCCCTACAGTCACATCATCCCTACAGTCACACATCATCCCTACAGTCACACATCATCCCTACAGTCACACCCCATCCCTACAGTCACACATCATCACTACAGTCACACATCATCCCTACAGTCACACATCATCCCTACAGTCACACCCCATCCCTACAGTCACACATCATCCCTACAGTCACACATCATCCCTACAGTCACACCCCATCCCTACAGTCACACATCATCACTACAGTCACACATCATCACTACAGTCACACATGATCCCTACAGTCACACATCATCCCTACAGTCACACATGTGTGACTGTAGGGATGATGTGTGACTGTAGGGATGATGTGACTGTAGGGATGGTGTGTGACTGTAGGGATGATGTGACTGTAGGGATGGTGTGTGACTGTAGGGATGGTGTGTGACTGTAGGGATGGTGTGTGACTGTAGGGATGGTGTGACTGTAGGGATGGTGTGACTGTAGGGATGGTGTGACTGTAGGGATGGTGTGTGACTGTAGGGATGATGTGTGACTGTAGGGATGGTGTGTGACTGTAGGGATGGTGTGACTGTAGGGATGGTGTGTGACTGTAGGGATGATGTGACTGTAGGGATGATGTGACTGTAGGGATGATGTGTGACTGTAGGGATGATGTGACTGTAGGGATGGTGTGTGACTGTAGGGATGATGTGTGACTGTAGGGATGATGTGTGACTGTAGGGATGGTGTGTGACTGTAGGGATGATGTGTGACTGTAGGGATGATGTGACTGTAGGGATGATGTGTGACTGTAGGGATGGTGTGTGACTGTAGGGATGGTGTGTGACTGTAGGGATGGTGTGACTGTAGGGATGGTGTGACTGTAGGGATGGTGTGTGACTGTAGGGATGATGTGTGACTGTAGGGATGGTGTGTGACTGTAGGGATGGTGTGTGACTGTAGGGATGATGTGACTGTAGGGATGATGTGTGACTGTAGGGATGATGTGTGACTGTAGGGATGATGTGACTGTAGGGATGGTGTGTGACTGTAGGGATGATGTGTGACTGTAGGGATGGTGTGTGACTGTAGGGATGATGTGTGACTGTAGGGATGATGTGTGACTGTAGGGATGGTGTGTGACTGTAGGGATGATGTGACTGTAGGGATGATGTGACTGTAGGGATGATGTGTGACTGTAGGGATGATGTGTGACTGTAGGGATGATGTGTGACTGTAGGGATGGTGTGTGACTGTAGGGATGATGTGACTGTAGGGATGATGTGTGACTGTAGGGATGGGGTGTGACTGTAGGGATGACTGTAGGTATGATGTGTGACTGTAGGGATGATGTGACTGTAGGGATGGGGTGTGACTGTAGGGATGATGTGACTGTAGGGATGATGTGACTGTAGGGATGATGTGACTGTAGGGATGGTGTGTGACTGTAGGGATGGTGTGTGACTGTAGGGATGATGTGTGACTGTAGGGATGATGTGTGACTGTAGGGATGATGTGTGACTGTAGGGATGGTGTGTGACTGTAGGGATGATGTGTGACTGTAGGGATGGTGTGACTGTAGGGATGGTGTGTGACTGTAGGGATGGTGTGTGACTGTAGGGATGATGTGTGACTGTAGGGATGATGTGACTGTAGGGATGATGTGACTGTAGGGATGGTGTGTGACTGTAGGGATGATGTGTGACTGTAGGGATGATGTGTGACTGTAGGGATGATGTGTGACTGTAGGGATGGTGTGACTGTAGGGATGGTGTGTGACTGTAGGGATGATGTGTGACTGTAGGGATGATGTGTGACTGTAGGGATGATGTGACTGTAGGGATGATGTGTGACTGTAGGGATGATGTGTGACTGTAGGGATGATGTGTGACTGTAGAGATGATGTGTGACTGTAGGGATGATGTGACTGTAGGGATGATGTGACTGTAGGGATGATGTGTGACTGTAGGGATGGTGTGACTGTAGGGATGGTGTGACTGTAGGGATGATGATGTGACTGTAGGGATGATGTGTGACTGTAGGGATGATGTGTGACTGTAGGGATGGTGTGTGACTGTAGGGATGATGTGACTGTAGGGATGATGTGTGACTGTAGGGATGGGGTGTGACTGTAGGGATGACTGTAGGTATGATGTGTGACTGTAGGGATGATGTGACTGTAGGGATGGGGTGTGACTGTAGGGATGATGTGACTGTAGGGATGATGTGACTGTAGGGATGGTGTGTGACTGTAGGGATGGTGTGTGACTGTAGAGATGATGTGTGACTGTAGGGATGATGTGTGACTGTAGGGATGATGTGTGACTGTAGGGATGATGTGTGACTGTAGGGATGATGTGTGACTGTAGGGATGGTGTGTGACTGTAGGGATGATGTGTGACTGTAGGGATGATGTGACTGTAGGGATGATGTGACTGTAGGGATGATGTGTGACTGTAGGGATGGTGTGTGACTGTAGGGATGATGTGTGACTGTAGGGATGGTGTGTGACTGTAGGGATGATGTGTGACTGTAGGGATGATGTGACTGTAGGTATGATGTGTGACTGTAGGGATGGTGTGTGACTGTAGGGATGATGTGTGACTGTAGGGATGATGTGACTGTAGGGATGATGTGACTGTAGGGATGATGTGTGACTGTAGGGATGGTGTGACTGTAGGGATGGTGTGTGACTGTAGGGATGATGTGTGACTGTAGGGATGATGTGTGACTGTAGGGATGGTGTGTGACTGTAGGGATGGTGTGTGACTGTAGGGATGGTGTGACTGTAGGGATGGTGTGACTGTAGGGATGGTGTGTGACTGTAGGGATGATGTGTGACTGTAGGGATGGTGTGTGACTGTAGGGATGATGTGTGACTGTAGGGATGATGTGTGACTGTAGGGATGGTGTGTGACTGTAGGGATGATGTGACTGTAGGGATGATGTGTGACTGTAGGGATGATGTGTGACTGTAGGGATGGTGTGTGACTGTAGGGATGATGTGACTGTAGGGATGATGTGTGACTGTAGGGATGATGTGTGACTGTAGGGATGATGTGACTGTAGGGATGGTGTGTGACTGTAGGGATGGTGTGTGACTGTAGGGATGATGTGTGACTGTAGGGATGATGTGTGACTGTAGGGATGGTGTGTGACTGTAGGGATGATGTGTGACTGTAGGGATGGTGTGACTGTAGGGATGGTGTGTGACTGTAGGGATGGTGTGTGACTGTAGGGATGATGTGTGACTGTAGGGATGATGTGTGACTGTAGGGATGATGTGTGACTGTAGGGATGGTGTGTGACTGTAGGGATGATGTGTGACTGTAGGGATGATGTGTGACTGTAGGGATGGTGTGTGACTGTAGGGATGATGTGACTGTAGGGATGATGTGTGACTGTAGGGATGATGTGTGACTGTAGGGATGATGTGACTGTAGGGATGGTGTGTGACTGTAGGGATGATGTGTGACTGTAGGGATGATGTGTGACTGTAGGGATGATGTGTGACTGTAGGGATGGTGTGTGACTGTAGGGATGGTGTGTGACTGTAGGGATGATGTGACTGTAGGGATGATGTGACTGTAGGGATGACTGTAGGTATGATGTGTGACTGTAGGGATGATGTGACTGTAGGGATGACTGTAGGTATGATGTGTGACTGTAGGGATGATGTGACTGTAGGGATGGTGTGTGACTGTAGGGATGGTGTGTGACTGTAGGGATGGTGTGTGACTGTAGGGATGATGTGTGACTGTAGGGATGATGTGTGACTGTAGGGATGATGTGTGACTGTAGGGATGATGTGTGACTGTAGGGATGGTGTGTGACTGTAGCGATGATGTGTGACTGTAGGGATGATGTGACTGTAGGGATGATGTGACTGTAGGAATGGTGTGTGACTGTAGGGATGATGTGACTGTAGGGATGGTGTGTGACTGTAGGGATGATGTGTGACTGTAGGGATGGTGTGTGACTGTAGGGATGGTGTGTGACTGTAGGGATGATGTGTGACTGTAGGGATGGTGTGTGACTGTAGGGATGATGTGACTGTAGGGATGAGGTGTGACTGTAGGGATGGGGTGTGACTGTAGGGATGGTGTGACTGTAGGGATGATGTGTGACTGTAGGGATGGTGTGTGACTGTAGGGATGATGTGTGACTGTAGGGATGGTGTGTGACTGTAGGGATGATGTGACTGTAGGGATGGTGTGACTGTAGGGATGATGTGTGACTGTAGGGATGATGTGACTGTAGGGATGGTGTGACTGTAGGGATGATGTGACTGTAGGGATGGTGTGTGACTGTAGGGATGATGTGTGACTGTAGGGATGATGTGTGACTGTAGGGATGGTGTGTGACTGTAGGGATGGTGTGTGACTGTAGGGATGATGTGACTGTAGGGATGATGTGTGACTGTAAGGATGATGTGTGACTGTAGGGATGATGTGTGACTGTAGGGATGATGTGTGACTGTAGGGATGATGTGTGACTGTAGGGATGATGTGACTGTAGGGATGATGTGTGACTGTAGGGATGGTGTGTGACTGTAGGGATGGTGTGTGACTGTAGGGATGATGTGTGACTGTAGGGATGGTGTGTGACTGTAGGGATGATGTGACTGTAGGGATGGTGTGTGACTGTAGGGATGATGTGACTGTAGGGATGATGTGACTGTAGGGATGGTGTGTGACTGTAGGGATGATGTGACTGTAGGGATGGTGTGTGACTGTAGGGATGGTGTGTGACTGTAGGGATGATGTGTGACTGTAGGGATGATGTGACCGTAGGGATGATGTGTGACTGTAGGGATGATGTGTGACTGTAGGGATGATGTGTGACTGTAGGGATGATGTGTGACTGTAGGGATGGGGTGTGACTGTAGGGATGATGTGTGACTGTAGGGATGATGTGTGACTGTAGGGATGGGGTGTGACTGTAGGGATGATGTGTGACTGTAGGGATGATGTGTGACTGTAGGGATGATGTGTGACTGTAGGGATGATGTGTGACTGTAGGGATGGTGTGTGACTGTAGGGATGGTGTTTGACTGTAGGGATGATGTGTGACTGTAGGGATGGTGTGTGACTGTAGGGATGATGTGTGACTGTAGGGATGATGTGACTGTAGGGATGGTGTGTGACTGTAGGGATGGTGTGTGACTGTAGGGATGATGTGTGACTGTAGGGATGATGTGACTGTAGGGATGGTGTGTGACTGTAGGGATGGGGTGTGACTGTAGGGATGACTGTAGGTATGATGTGTGACTGTAGGGATGATGTGACTGTAGGGATGACTGTAGGTATGATGTGTGACTGTAGGGATGATGTGACTGTAGGGATGGTGTGTGACTGTAGGGATGATGTGTGACTGTAGGGATGATGTGTGACTGTAGGGATGGTGTGACTGTAGGGATGATGTGTGACTGTAGGGATGGTGTGTGACTGTAGGGATGATGTGTGACTGTAGGGATGATGTGTGACTGTAGGGATGATGTGACTGTAGGGATGATGTGTGACTGTAGGGATGGTGTGTGACTGTAGGGATGATGTGTGACTGTAGGGATGGTGTGTGACTGTAGGGATGGTGTGTGACTGTAGGGATGATGTGACTGTAGGGATGATGTGACTGTAGGGATGATGTGACTGTAGGGATGATGTGTGACTGTAGGGATGGTGTGTGACTGTAGGGATGGTGTGTGACTGTAGGGATGATGTGACTGTAGGGATGATGTGTGACTGTAGGGATGATGTGTGACTGTAGGGATGGTGTGTGACTGTAGGGATGATGTGACTGTAGGGATGATGTGTGACTGAAGGGATGATGTGTGACTGTAGGGATGATGTGTGACTGTAGGGATGATGTGTGACTGTAGGGATGATGTGTGACTGTAGGGATGATGTGTGACTGTAGGGATGGTGTGTGACTGTAGGGATGATGTGTGACTGTAGGGATGATGTGACTGTAGGGATGATGTGACTGTAGGGATGGTGTGTGACTGTAGGGATGATGTGACTGTAGGGATGGTGTGTGACTGTAGGGATGGTGTGTGACTGTAGGGATGGTGTGTGACTGTAGGGATGGTGTGTGACTGTAGGGATGATGTGTGACTGTAGGGATGATGTGACTGTAGGGATGAGGTGTGACTGTAGGGATGGGGTGTGACTGTAGGGATGGTGTGACTGTAGGGATGATGTGTGACTGTAGGGATGGTGTGTGACTGTAGGGATGATGTGTGACTGTAGGGATGATGTGTGACTGTAGGGATGGTGTGTGACTGTAGGGATGATGTGTGACTGTAGGGATGGTGTGTGACTGTAGGGATGGTGTGTGACTGTAGGGATGATGTGACTGTAGGGATGATGATGTGACTGTAGGGATGATGTGTGACTGTAGGGATGATGTGTGACTGTAGAGATGATGTGTGACTGTAGGGATGATGTGTGACTGTAGGGATGATGTGTGACTGTAGGGATGATGTGACTGTAGGGATGATGTGACTGTAGGGATGGTGTGTGACTGTAGGGATGACGTGTGACTGTAGGGATGACGTGTGACTGTAGGGATGATGTGTGACTGTAGGGATGATGTGTGACTGTAGGGATGGGGTGTGACTGTAGGGATGATGTGTGACTGTAGGGATGATGTGTGACTGTAGGGATGATGTGTGACTGTAGGGATGATGTGTGACTGTAGGGATGGTGTGTGACTGTAGGGATGGTGTGTGACTGTAGGGATGATGTGTGACTGTAGGGATGGTGTGTGACTGTAGGGATGATGTGACTGTAGGGATGGTGTGACTGTAGGGATGATGTGTGACTGTAGGGATGATGTGACTGTAGGGATGATGTGACTGTAGGGATGATGTGACTGTAGGGATGGTGTGACTGTAGGGATGATGTGTGACTGTAGGGATGATGTGTGACTGTAGGGATGATGTGACTGTAGGGATGATGTGTGACTGTAGGGATGATGTGTGACTGTAGGGATGGTGTGTGACTGTAGGGATGATGTGACTGTAGGGATGATGTGACTGTAGGGATGATGTGTGACTGTAGGGATGATGTGTGACTGTAGAGATGATGTGTGACTGTAGGGATGATGTGTGACTGTAGGGATGATGTGACTGTAGGGATGATGTGACTGTAGGGATGATGTGACTGTAGGGATGATGGGTGACTGTAGGGATGATGTGACTGTAGGGATGGTGTGTGACTGTAGGGATGACGTGTGACTGTAGGGATGACGTGTGACTGTAGGGATGATGTGTGACTGTAGGGATGGGGTGTGACTGTAGGGATGATGTGTGACTTTAGGGATGATGTGTGACTGTAGGGATGGTGTGTGACTGTAGGGATGGTGTGTGACTGTAGGGATGATGTGTGACTGTAGGGATGGTGTGTGACTGTAGGGATGATGTGACTGTAGGGATGGTGTGACTGTAGGGATGATGTGTGACTGTAGGGATGATGTGACTGTAGGGATGGTGTGACTGTAGGGATGATGTGACTGTAGGGATGGTGTGACTGTAGGGATGATGTGTGACTGTAGGGATGATGTGACTGTAGGGATGATGTGTGACTGTAGGGATGATGTGACTGTAGGGATGATGTGTGACTGTAGGGATGATGTGTGACTGTAGGGATGATGTGTGACTGTAGGGATGGTGTGTGACTGTAGGGATGATGTGTGACTGTAGGGATGGTGTGTGACTGTAGGGATGATGTGTGACTGTAGGGATGGTGTGTGACTGTAGGGATGATGTGACTGTAGGGATGGTGTGTGACTGTAGGGATGGTGTGTGACTGTAGGGATGATGTGTGACTGTAGGGATGATGTGTGACTGTAGGGATGGTGTGTGACTGTAGGGATGGTGTGTGACTGTAGGGATGATGTGTGACTGTAGGAATGGTGTGTGACTGTAGGGATGATGTGTGACTGTAGGGATGGGGTGTGACTGTAGGGATGACTGTAGGTATGATGTGTGACTGTAGGGATGATGTGTGTGACTGTAGGGATGATGTGTGACTGTAGGGATGGTGTGTGACTGTAGGGATGATGTGTGACTGTAGGGATGGTGTGACTGTAGGGATGAGGTGTGACTGTAGGGATGATGTGTGACTGTAGGGATGATGTGACTGTAGGGATGGTGTGTGACTGTAGGGATGGTGTGTGACTGTAGGGATGATGTGTGACTGTAGGGATGATGTGACTGTAGGGATGGTGTGTGACTGTAGGGATGGTGTGTGACTGTAGGGATGGTGTGACTGTAGGGATGATATGTGACTGTAGGGATGATGTGTGACTGTAGGGATGATGTGTGACTGTAGGGATGGTGTGACTGTAGGGATGATGTGTGACTGTAGGGATGATGTGACTGTAGGGATGATGTGTGACTGTAGGGATGGTGTGTGACTGTAGGGATGGTGTGTGACTGTAGGGATGATGTGACTGTAGGGATGATGTGTGACTGTAGGGATGATGTGTGACTGTAGGGATGATGTGACTGTAGGGATGATATGTGACTGTAGGGATGGTGTTCTTAGGGTCATAGTCAGAATTTTTCCTTCTCCTGAAGAAGTCATGTCTATCAACATCTAAATGATTCAGAGAAGGATCTGGAGAAAGTTCTGTACAGCAATTGATGGTATAAAGACACGCATGCCCACAGGTGATGTATTCGGGGTGGTACACTTGTGTGCATGTGCAAGTTTATCCAAGTGCCGAAGTAAACCTTAATATAGCAGCGCACAGCCATTCATTACAATAGGAGGCTGTACGCTACAATAGAAGGCTGTATGCTGGTGCATGAATAGACCTGCGCATGTGCACAGACTACCAATCCTGGATGGATCTCCCCCCTGTGTGAGTTTACGCATGCCCCTGCGTACAGAGTGGTATAGCAGTATATATATATATATATATATATATAGCAGAGCACAGCGATGGGAGGTATGCTGCACCTCTGGCTCCATACACCAACTCTTTACACTCTATGCACACTGTACGCCCTCTAGTGGCCATCTACATGAAGCCAAAAAGAGATCGTACAATCAGATTGTAACGTGTGCAGCCAGCTATAGAACTACCAATAAACTGACATGAAAGTATAAAATGAAGGTCCCCCGAGCTCCAATGCGATCCGTCAGTTCCCCAATCATTACGGCATTTTGATTGCTCCTACAAAAAAAAATTGTTCTTAACTGGTTGCTCACTAACATGTATGGGGGGCTTCCGATTGGTTTGATTTGTATGCCAAGAACCAAAGTCCCGGTCTTGCTTCCTCTTCTGCTAGAACAGCGACCTTCCTGCTTGAGGCTTTAACCCTCCGCCATCTTGTGTCCTCTCCATGCCAGAGCTCTCCTCCCAACGTTCCCGGCTGGTGCCTTTAGGAGGAAGGAATGTCCACACACAGTCCTGCACTTCACTGATGGAACTTGGAAGATGGTGCCATCACATCACATACATATACATTCCGGGGTCACATGACAGTCTATTGCCAATCACATTCAGGGGACGGCCGCAGTAGTCACATGTGAAAGCATCATGCAGCAGCCATCTCTGTGTTCCGTCTCCCCCTGTCTGTGCCAGCTCCCTTCCCCTGTCTGTGTTCCGTCCCACCCCTGTCTGTGTTCCGTCCCACCCCTGTCTGTGTTCCGTCCCACCCCCATCTGTGTTCCGGCTCCCCCCGTCTGTGTTCCGGCTCCCCCCGTCTGTGTTCCGACTCCCCCGTCTGTGTTCCGACTCCCCCGTCTGTGTGCCGGCTCCCCCGTCTGTGTTCTGGCTCTCCCTTCTGTGTTCCCCGTCAGTGTTCCCCTGTCTGTGTTCCCCCGTCTGTGTTCCGGCTCCCCCCGTCTGTGTTCCGGCTCCCCCCGTCTGTGTTCCGGCTCCCCCCGTCTGTGTGCCGGCTCCCCCCGTCTGTGTTTCGGCTCCCCCTGTCTGTGTTTCGGCTCCCTCCCTCTGTGTACCGGATACCCCCGTCTGTGTTCCCCTGTCTGTGTGCGTGCCGCCTCCCCCCTGTCTGTGTTCTGGCTCCCCCGTCTGTGTTCCGGCTCCCCCCTTCTGTGTTCCCCGTCAGTGTTCCCCTGTCTGTGTTCCCCTGTCTGTGTTCCCCCGTCTGTGTTCCGGCTCCCCCGTCTGTGTTCCCCTGTCTGTGTTCCGGCTCCCCCCGTCTGTGTTCCGGCTCCCCCGTCTGTGTTCCGACTTCCCCGTCTGTGTGCCGGCTCCCCCCGTCTGTGTGCCGGATTCCTCCCTCTGTGTTCCAGCTCCCCAGGTCTGTGTTCCGACTCCCCCGTCTGTGTGCCGGCTCCCTCCCTCTGTGTGCTGACTCCGTCCCTCTGTGTTCCGGCTCCCCCCGTCTGTGTGCCGGCTCCCTCCCTCTGTGTGCTGACTCCGTCCCTCTGTGTTCCGGCTCCCTCCCTCTGTGTGCCGGATCCCCCTGTCTGTGTTCCCCTGTCTGTCTTCCGGCTCCCCCCGTCTGTGTTCCGGCTCCCCCCGTCTGTGTTCTGGCTCCCTCCCTCTGTGTTCCGGCTCCCCCCGTCTGTGTTCCGGCTCCCCCCGTCTGTGTTCTGGCTCCCTCCCGTCTGTGTTCCGGCTCCCCCCGTCTGTGTTCCGGCTCCCCCCGTCTGTGTTCTGGCTCCCTCCCGTCTGTGTTCTGGCTCCCCCCGTCTGTGTTCCGGCTCCCTCCCTCTGTGTTCCGGCTCCCCCCGTCTGTGTTCCGGCTCCCCCCGTCTGTGTTCTGGCTCCCTCCCGTCTGTGTTCTGGCTCCCCCCGTCTGTGTTCCGGCTCCCTCCCTCTGTGTTCCGGCTCCCCCCGTCTGTGTTCCGGCTCCCCCCGTCTGTGTTCCGGCTCCCCCCGTCTGTGGTCCGGCTCCCCCCGTCTGTGTTCCGGCTCCCTCCCGTCTGTGTTCCGGCTCCCTCCCTCTGTGTTCCGGCTCCCCCCGTCTGTGTTCCGGCTCCCCCTGTCTGTGTTCCGGCTCCCCCGTCTGTGTTCCGGCTCCCCCGTCTGTGTTCCGGCTCCCCCCGTCTGTGCTCCGGCTCCCCCTGTCTGTGGTCCGGCTCCCCCCGTCTGTGTTCCGGCTCCCTCCCGTCTGTGTTCCGGCTCCCCCGTCTGTGTTCCGGCTCCCCCGTCTGTGTTCCGGCTCCCTCCCTCTGTGTTCCGGCTCCCCCCTTCTGTGTTCTGGCTCCCCCCTTGTGTGTGCCGGCTCCCTCCCTCTGTGTTCCGGCTCCCCCCGTCTGTGTTCCGGCTCCCCCCGTCTGTGTTCCGGCTCCCCCCGTCTGTGTTCCGACTCCCCCTGTCTGTGTTCCGACTCCCCCGTCTGTGTGCTGACTCCGTCCCTCTGTGCTCCGGCTCCCTCCCTCTGTGTGCCGGATCCCCCTGTCTGTGTTCCCCTGTCTGTGTTCCGGCTCCCCCAGTCTGTGTTCCGGCTCCCCCCGTCTGTGTTCTGGCTCCCTCCCGTTTGTGTTCTGGCTCCCCCCGTCTGTGTTCCGGCTCCCCCCCGTCTGTGTTCCGGCTCCCTCCCTCTGTGTTCCGGCTCCCCCCGTCTGTGTTCCGGCTCCCTCCCGTCTGTGTTCCGGCTCCCTCCCGTCTGTGTTCCGGCTCCCTCCCGTCTGTGTTCCGGCTCCCTCCCTCTGTGTTCCGGCTCCCCCCTTCTGTGTTCTGGCTCCCCCCTTCTGTGTTCCGGCTCCCCCCGTCTGTGTTCCGGCTCCCCCTGTCTGTGTTCCGGCTCCCCCTGTCTGTGTTCCGGCTCCCCCCCTTCTGTGTTCCGGCTCCCCTGAAGCCTCTTCTAGGTGCTCTGGGCCCCAGGCACACAATGAGATCACCAGGTACAATGCAGGACCCTGTTGGCTGGAGTAAGGAAGGATTACACCTGATCCCAGGGGATCAGATGGAGGGAGCCGGCTGGAGAAGGGGGCACTTTATTCCTCACCCCCCCCCCCCCCCCAGAGTCGGGCCCTTTGCACACTGGACTGCAGTTGAATAACCCCGAGGGGGGGGGTGGAATGAACATTTACCCTTGCAGTGTGGGGGGAGGGGGGGGGTGTAATGAACATTTACCCTTGCAGTGTGGGGGGGGGGGGGTAGTTTTTGTCACTGTTGGGCTTTCATTAGGAAATGAATGGATACATGTGATTCTCCCGCTACATTACAGACACCCCAGTGGAAGGATTCTTGGGGGGGTCCCGGCCGGTCGCGCTCTGATTGGACGTGGCCGCGCTCTCCTCCTCTCTGCGTCATCACTTCACTTTTATTTTGTTTTTTTTTTTTACATAAAAGGAATATTTATTGATAGAAGCGCCCCCTGTGTGCGCTGGGGGGAGGACGTGTGCGTTCCTTCTACCTAGGAAGGATTGTATGATGTGAAGTACACGAGGATTTCCTGTATTGTTGGCGATCGTTTCTTATGTATAACAACGGAGGTGATCGAGATGATATCTGCGGCCGGTCACGCCGTCTTCAGGAAGGAGCGCCATCCTGGTATGAATCTCTGGACAATGACAGACGAGGATTCCTCGCCGATATAAATAACCATTGTCTGTGTGACCTTCTCTGACCTCACTTCCATATTCCAGCGTGTCGCCTTCTTATCGCACCTTCCTGCGTTTCCTGAGAGAGCCGCCACATTGACAGACCGCCGCAGGACCGGCGTGACAAAAATCGCACAATTCACAGAACCGCCCAACAGTGAGCTCATTTATTTACAGCCCGATAAAGGGAATCAATACTGTATACTTTATTATTATTATTATATTTTTATTTCTTTTTGTACCAAGTAGGTGACCTATAAAATGTTGCACATCAGCAGTTGATATTTCTGATTTCCAGACAGTAATCGGCTACATTTTATATTCTTTTAATATAATTCTTTAATTCAAAAGATTTATTTCAATTATAACCAGAATATACATAATAACCAGCAATGGCACATATTATATATTCATAAAGTAAAAATAGGAGTTTGGTACGGATTATGAATTAATACTCCACCCTAATGAGAATTCATTATCAATAAAAATAGTAACCTCCAAAGTATATTGAATATGCCGAAATGACATCAATTGTTATAATACATATATACCTACATTTTATATTCTGTAAGAATTCTGTGAGTGTCCTGTATACACCGATCTAGATCTCAGTATACACCGTCTCTCTAATGAAGTACGGAGACCCTCGACCACCCAAAGGGGTCAGAGGTGAGGAGGCGGGACTTTATATCGGCCAATGGGAAATCAAACATAGAAGAGAAAGTTGCACTTTTTTCTTTTCTCAATATTTAAATGACATGTTACACTGTAGCTAAAAAAGAAACAACGATCGTCTATATATGGTCAATATGTGCGATCTGACATTCAGGACTCATCAGTGCCTGTCCACCTGTGTGATGGGTGGAGACCTCATGTTCTCCCATATAGAGGAGTGTATAGAGGAGTATATAGAGGAGTGTATGTCTCCCATATAGAGGAGTGTATAGAGGAGTATATGTCTCCCATATAGAGGAGTGTATAGAGGAGTGTATGTCTCCCATATAGAGGAGTATATAGAGGAGTGTATGTCTCCCATATAGAGGAGTATATAGAGGAGTGTATGTCTCCCATATAGAGGAGTATATAGAGGAGTGTATGTCTCCCATATAGAGGAGTGTATAGAGGAGTGTATAGAGGAGTGTATGGCTCCCATATAGAGGAGTGTATAGAGGAGTGTATGTCTCCCATATAGAGGAGTATATAGAGGAGTGTATGTCTCCCATATAGAGGAGTATATAGAGGAGTGTATGTCTCCCATATAGAGGAGTATATAGAGGAGTGTATGTCTCCCATATAGAGGAGTATATAGAGGAGTGTATGTCTCCCATATAGAGGAGTATATAGAGGAGTGTATGTCTCCCATATAGAGGAGTATATAGAGGAGTGTATGTCTCCCATATAGAGGAGTATATGGCTCCCATAAAGAGGAGTGTATGTCTCCCTTATAGAGGAGTGTATGTCTCCCATATAGAGGAGTGTATGTCTCCCATATAGAGGAGTGTATGTCTCCCATATAGAGGAGTGTATAGAGGAGTGTATGTCTCCCATATAGAGGAGTGTATGTCTCCCATATAGAGGAGTGTATGTCTCCCATATAGAGGAGTGTATGTCTCCCATATAGAGGAGTGTATGTCTCCCATATAGAGGAGTGTATAGAGGAGTGTATAGAGGAGTATATAGAGGAGTGTATGGCTCCCTTATAGAGGAGTATACAGAGGAGTATATAGAGGAGTGTATGTCTCCCATATAGAGGAGTGTACAGAGGAGTATATAGAGGAGTGTATGTCTCCCATATAGAGGAGTGTACAGAGGAGTATATAGAGGAGTGTATGTCTCCCATATAGAGGAGTATATAGAGGAGTGTATGTCTCCCATATAGAGGAGTGTATAGAGGAGTATATAGAGGAGTGTATGTCTCCCATATAGAGGAGTGTATAGAGGAGTATATAGAGGAGTGTATGTCTCCCATATAGAGGAGTGTATAGAGGAGTGTATGTCTCCCATATAGAGGAGTGTATAGAGGAGTGTATGGCTCCCATATAGAGGAGTGTATAGAGGAGTGTATGTCTCCCATATAGAGGAGTGTATAGAGGAGTATATAGAGGAGTGCATGTCTCCCATATAGAGGAGTATATAGAGGAGTGTATGTCTCCCATATAGAGGAGTGTATGTCTCCCATATAGAGGAGTGTATGTCTCCCATATAGAGGAGTGTATGTCTCCCATATAGAGGAGTGTATGTCTCCCATATAGAGGAGTGTATGTCTCCCATATAGAGGAGTGTATGTCTCCCATATAGAGGAGTGTATAGAGGAGTGTATGGCTCCCATATAGAGGAGTGTATGGCTCCCATATAGAGGAGTGTATGTCTCCCATATAGAGGAGTGTATGTCTCCCATATAGAGGAGTGTATAGAGGAGTATATAGAGGAGTGTATAGAGGAGTATATAGAGGAGTGTATGTCTCCCTTATAGAGGAGTGTATGGCTCCCATATAGAGGAGTGTATGTCTCCCTTATAGAGGAGTGTATGTCTCCCTTATAGAGGAGTGTATGGCTCCCATATAGAGGAGTGTATAGAGGAGTGTATGTCTCCCTTATAGAGGAGTGTATGTCTCCCATATAGAGGAGTGTATGTCTCCCATATAGAGGAGTGTATGGCTCCTATATAGAGGAGTGTATGTCTCCCTTATAGAGGAGTGTATGGCTCCCATATAGAGGAGTGTATAGAGGAGTGTATGTCTCCCTTATAGAGGAGTGTATGTCTCCCATATAGAGGAGTATATAGAGGAGTGTATGTCTCCCATATAGAGGAGTATATAGAGGAGTGTATAGAGGAGTATATAGAGGAGTGTATGTCTCCCATATAGAGGAGTATATAGAGGAGTGTATGTCTCCCATATAGAGGAGTATATAGAGGAGTGTATGTCTCCCATATAGAGGAGTGTATGGCTCCCATATAGAGGAGTGTATGTCTCCCATATAGAGGAGTGTATGTCTCCCATATAGAGGAGTGTATGTCTCCCATATAGAGGAGTGTATGGCTCCCATATAGAGGAGTGTATGGCTCCCATATAGAGGAGTGTATGTCTCCCATATAGAGGAGTGTATGTCTCCCATATAGAGGAGTGTATGTCTCCCATATAGAGGAGTGTATGTCTCCAATATAGAGGAGTGCATGTCTCCCATATAGAGGAGTATATAGAGGAGTGTATGGCTCCCTTATAGAGGAGTGTATGTCTCCCATATAGAGGAGTGTATGTCTCCCATATAGAGGAGTGTATGTCTCCCATATAGAGGAGTGTATGTCTCCCATATAGAGGAGTGTATGTCTCCCATATAGAGGAGTGTATAGAGGAGTGTATGTCTCCCATATAGAGGAGTATATAGAGGAGTGTATGTCTCCCATATAGAGGAGTATATAGAGGAGTGTATGTCTCCCATATAGAGGAGTATATAGAGGAGTGTATGTCTCCCATATAGAGGAGTATATGGCTCCCATAAAGAGGAGTGTATGTCTCCCATATAGAGGAGTGTATGTCTCCCATATAGAGGAGTGTATGTCTCCCATATAGAGGAGTGTATGTCTCCCATATAGAGGAGTGTATGTCTCCCATATAGAGGAGTGTATAGAGGAGTATATAGAGGAGTGTATAGAGGAGTATATAGAGGAGTGTATGTCTCCCTTATAGAGGAGTGTATGGCTCCCATATAGAGGAGTGTATGTCTCCCTTATAGAGGAGTGTATGTCTCCCTTATAGAGGAGTGTATGGCTCCCATATAGAGGAGTGTATAGAGGAGTGTATGTCTCCCTTATAGAGGAGTGTATGTCTCCCATATAGAGGAGTGTATGTCTCCCATATAGAGGAGTGTATGTCTCCCATATAGAGGAGTGTATGTCTCCCATATAGAGGAGTGTATGTCTCCCATATAGAGGAGTGTATGTCTCCCATATAGAGGAGTGTATGTCTCCCATATAGAGGAGTGTATGGCTCCCTTATAGAGGAGTGTATGTCTCCCATATAGAGGAGTGTATGTCTCCCATATAGAGGAGTGTATGTCTCCCATATAGAGGAGTGTATGTCTCCAATATAGAGGAGTGCATGTCTCCCATATAGAGGAGTATATAGAGGAGTGTATGGCTCCCTTATAGAGGAGTGTATAGAGGAGTGTATGTCTCCCATATAGAGGAGTATATAGAGGAGTGTATGTCTCCCATATAGAGGAGTATATAGAGGAGTGTATGTCTCCCATATAGAGGAGTATATAGAGGAGTGTATGTCTCCCATATAGAGGAGTGTATAGAGGAGTGTATAGAGGAGTGTATGGCTCCCATATAGAGGAGTGTATAGAGGAGTGTATGTCTCCCATATAGAGGAGTATATAGAGGAGTGTATGTCTCCCATATAGAGGAGTATATAGAGGAGTGTATGTCTCCCATATAGAGGAGTATATGGCTCCCATAAAGAGGAGTGTATGTCTCCCATATAGAGGAGTGTATGTCTCCCATATAGAGGAGTGTATGTCTCCCATATAGAGGAGTGTATAGAGGAGTGTATGTCTCCCATATAGAGGAGTGTATGTCTCCCATATAGAGGAGTGTATGTCTCCCATATAGAGGAGTGTATGTCTCCCATATAGAGAAGTGTATAGAGGAGTGTATGGCTCCCATATAGAGGAGTGTATGTCTCCCATATAGAGGAGTGTATGTCTCCCATATAGAGGAGTGTATGTCTCCCATATAGAGGAGTGTATGTCTCCCATATAGAGGAGTGTATAGAGGAGTATATAGAGGAGTGTATAGAGGAGTATATAGAGGAGTGTATGTCTCCCTTATAGAGGAGTGTATGGCTCCCATATAGAGGAGTGTATGTCTCCCTTATAGAGGAGTGTATGGCTCCCGTATAGAGGAGTGTATGTCTCCCATATAGAGGAGTGTATGTCTCCCATATAGAGGAGTGTATGGCTCCTATATAGAGGAGTGTATGTCTCCCTTATAGAGGAGTGTATGGCTCCCATATAGAGGAGTGTATAGAGGAGTGTATGTCTCCCATATAGAGGAGTATATAGAGGAGTGTATGTCTCCCATATAGAGGAGTGTATAGAGGAGTATATAGAGGAGTGTATGTCTCCCATATAGAGGAGTATATAGAGGAGTGTATGTCTCCCTTATAGAGGAGTGTATGGCTCCCATGGTTCAGAGGAGGAAGATCTCCCAGTCTATGGACAGTGTAGGACCCACCAATCATGGGGCACTTTGTCGCAGTGAGTGGGCTTAGCACCATATAGCAATACGGTGTGACCAAATATTTTTTGATAATGTTTTTTGCAAATGTTTAGGTGTTTTAAATAGCCCTGCAGGAGATAAATGTCTTTTTTGCATGTGGGCTGTAATATTTTGTTCTGACATTCAGGACTGACGAGTGATATCTTTCTACTGGAAGGTCATCGTATATTCATATGTTACCATACACAAGGAGACTCCCAACTGGGGAAAAGTCTCCAAATACCCAGACACCTTCCCCCCGGAGGGTAAAACAAATCTTAAAGTGGTTGTAAACCTTCTGGGACAACTTTCACCTACAGGTAAGACTAGATTAAGACTTACCTGTAGGTGCTTGCAATATCTCCTTAACCTAGACGGTTTAGGAGATATTTGCAAAAAAGACTGTACCGATGTCTACGGCGCATGCGCCGGAGCAGCGATTCCCGGTATCATGGCGCCAACGAAGGACGTGAACGAGGGTCGCTTCGGGGGCTTCGATCTCAGGTAAGTAATTCATAATGAGCTAGTATGCTATGCACACATTTTGTTGTTACATAAAACAACACAAGCAAAATAACATAATTCCACAACATAAAATGGTACAAAAGGAGTTCAGATCAGTACAATACAACCCTGGCAGAGTCTATGACAGCAACTTATGTGAGGCGATACCAGAGATAACCGTTTTTATTAGTTACTGTGTAATATTTCATTTTAAGTATTCAGAAACGTAAAGACGTGTCATTTTGTCTTCTATCTGTGATTTTTCAGTGGCACATAGAAAGTCCCGCCTACTCACCTCTGACCCTTCTGGGTACATAGTTACATAGTTACATGGTAGGTGAGGTTGAAAAAAGACACAAGTCCATCAAGTCCAACCTACGTGTGTGATTATGTGTCAGTATTACATTGTATATTCCTGTATGTTGTGGTCATTCAGGTGATTATCTAATAGTTTCTTGAAGCTATCAATGCTCCCCGCTGAGACCACCGCCTGTGGAAGGGAATTCCACATCCTTGCCGCTCTTACAGTAAAGAACCCTCTACGTAGTTTAAGGTTAAACCTCTTTTCTTCTCATCTTAATGAGTGGCCGCGAGTCTTATTAAACTCTCTTCTGCGAAAAAGTTTTATCCCTATTGTGGGGTCACCAGTCCAGTATTTGTATATTGTGGGGTCACCAGTCCGGTATTTGTATATTGTGGGGTCACCAGTCCGGTATTTGTATATTGTGGGGTCACCAGTCCGGTATTTATACATTGTGGGGTCACCAGTCCGGTATTTGTATATTGTGGGGTCACCAGTCTGGTATTTATATATTGTGGGGTCACCAGTCCGGTATTTGTATATTGTGGGGTCACCAGTCCGGTATTTGTATATTGTGGGGTCACCAGTCCGGTATTTGTATATTGTGGGGTCACCAGTCCGGTATTTATATATTGTGGGGTCACCAGTCCGGTATTTGTATATTGTGGGGTCACCAGTCCGGTATTTATATATTGTGGGGTCACCAGTCCGGTATTTGTATATTGTGGGGTCACCAGTCTGGTATTTGTATATTGTGGGGTCACCAGTCCGGTATTTGTATATTGTGGGGTCACCAGTCCGGTATATGTATATTGTGGGGTCACCAGTCCGGTATTTATACAATGAAATCATATCCCCTCTCAAGCGTCTCTTCTCCAGAGAGAATAAGTTCAGAGCTCACAACCTTTCCTCATAACTAAGATCCTCCAGACCCTTTATTAGCTTTGTTGCCCTTCTTTGTAGTCACTCCATTTCCAGTACATCCTTCCTGAGGACTGGTGCCCAGAACTGGACAGCATACTCCAGGTGCGGCCGGACCAGAGTCTTGTAGAGCGGGAGAATTATCGTTTTATCTCTGGAGTTGATCTCCTTTTTAATGCCAATATTCTTTTTGCTTTATTAGCAGCAGCTTGGCATTGCATGTCATTGCTGAGCCTATCATCTACTAGGACCCCCAGGTCCTTTTCCATCCTAGATCCCCCCAGAGGTTCTCCCCCCAGGCTATAGATTGTATCCAGATTTTTGCCACCCAAATGCATTATTTTACATTTTTCTACATTGAACCTCATTTGCCATGTAGTCGCCCCTCCCCCATTCATTTGTTCAGATCTTCTTGCAAGGTTTCCACATCCTGCGGAGAAGTTATTGCCCTGCTTAGCTTAGTATCGTCTGCAAATACAGAGATGGAACTGTTTATCCCATCCTCCAGATCGTTTATGAACAAATTAAATAGGATTGGTCCCAGCACAGAACCCTGGGGAACCCCACTACCCACCCCTGACCATTCCGAGTACTCCCCATTTTTTAAAATAAAAAAACGACAGTCCGCCATCCCTTCATTTCCACAAGATGGCGGAGTGTCGTTTTTTATACACTCTATTTGTGCCCATAAGGATATGTGCTGTGGTTGGTTTGATCCATTGGCCTTGTACTGATGGGTTTGATCATTTATACACTTAATATTCCTTCTCTATATAATTCACACATTCTAATTTTAATGATTTTAAATATATTCCTTGTGGGTAATGAGTGATTGTTGGTTTTTCTTTTTCTTTAAGATTCTGTACTTACTTTTGTCAGATACTGTGTGTGTGTATATATATATATATATATATATATACACACAGTATTTTTTTATGCAGCATTATTATTTATTTATTTAATTATTTTTATTACTATTATGATGTTTACTATTGTATTTGTTTATTTTATTATTTTAGTATTATTATTTCTTTAATGAATTACTTTTATTTATTCATTTTTGTTATTATTATTTTTATTACTATTAATATGTTATTTGTTCCTATTATCAGTGTAGAGCTGTGACTCTGGGCACACACAATCACAGAGGAGGAATACATGGTAGAATTATGGATTAGTCGTCTCACATGTGGGATAATCCATCGGGAACGCGGACCCCCTAATCTCTCACAATTCCCTCATTTCATATATTTGGGTCGCCTTTCACAATACACAATGGGGACGTCACAGCGAACTACGCCACAAACCTGATTATCTGCTAAAAGTTTTTAAAGAGGGGCGGGGGGGATGGGATCAGGAGGATCGCTGATTAATGGAGGAATTCATGGCTGATCCGGGCTGATTCCGCACAACGCGGGGCTGACGTGACTCAGGAATTCTCTGATTCTCCTCCATAGAAGGGAAAATATTCCAACATTTATCAAAAGTCTGCTGAGTCATCATCATTATTATTGTTATACGGGATTTATTATTGTTCTTTATCAGAGTAATAATAATAATAATAATAATAATCAGCACAAGTTACCAATTTGTCATCATCGCTGTGATTGCCTGCTGGGGGCGCTAACAACCTCCTCTGTACAGATCTGCTCTGACCCAAATGTAAGGGGGAACTCTGATAGGGACCCTAATGTAAGGGGGAACTCTGATAGGGACCCTAATGTAAGGGGGAACTCTGATAGGGACCCTAATGTAAGGCGGAACTCTGATAGGGACCCTAATGTAAGGGGGGACTCTGATAGGGACCCTAATGTAAGGGGGGACGGACTATGATGAGGAGAAATGGGAAATAAAGGGAAATGCTGATGAGGACCCTGATTTATGGATGGACTCTGATAGGGACCCTAATGTAAGGCAGAACTCTGATAGAGACCCAAATGTAAGGGGGGACTCTGATAGAGACCCTAATGTAAGGGGGACTCTGATAGGGACCCTAATGTAAGGCGGAACTCTGATAGGGACCCTAATGTAAGGGGGGACTCTGATAGGGACCCTAATGTAAGGGGGGACTCGGATAGGGACCCCTAATGTAAGGCGGAACTCTGATAGGGACCCTAATGTAAGGCGGAACTCTGATAGGGACCCTAATGTAAGGGGGGACTCTGATAGGGACCCTAATGTAAGGAGGAACTCTGATAGGGACCCTAATGTAAGGTGGAACTCTGATAGGGACCCTAATGTAAGGAGGAACTCTGATAGGGACCCTAATGTAAGGGGGAACTCTGATAGGGACCCTAATGTAAGGGGGAACTCTGATAGGGACCCTAATGTAAGGGGGAACTCTGATAGGGACCCTAATGTAGGAGGGAACTCTGATAGGGACCCTAATGTAAGGGGGAACTCTGATAGGGACCCTAATGTAAGGGGGCACTCTGATAGGGACCCTAATGTAAGGGGGAACTCTGATAGGGACCCTAATGTAAGGGGGAACTCTGATAGGGACCCTAATGTAAGGGGGAACTCTGATAGGGACCCTAATGTAAGGGGGAACTCTGATAGGGACCCTAATGTAAGGGGGAACTCTGATAGGGACCCTATGTAAGGGGGAACTCTGATAGGGACCCTAATGTAAGGGGGAACTCTGATAGGGACCCTAATGTAAGGTGGAACTCTGATAGGGACCCTAATGTGGGGGGGGGGGGACTCTGATAGGGACCCTAATGTAAGGAGGAACTCTGATAGGGACCCTAATGTAAGGGGGAACTCTGATAGGGACCCTAATGTAAGGAGGCACTCTGATAGGGACCCTAATGTAAGGGGGAACTCTGATAGGGACCCTAATGTAAGGGGGAACTCTGATAGGGACCCTAATGTAAGATGAAACTCTAATAGGGAACCTAATGTAAGGCGGAACTCTGATAGGGACCCTAATGTAAGGGGGAACTCTGATAGGGACCCTAATGTAAGGGTGAACTCTGATAGGGACCCTAATGTAAGGAGGAACTCTGATAGGGACCCTAATGTAAGGGGGAACTCTGATAGGGACCCTAATGTAAGGGGGAACTCTGATAGGGACCCTAATGTAAGGGGGAACTCTGATAGGGACCCTAATGTAAGGCGGAACTCTGATAGGGACCCTAATGTAAGGGGGGACTCTGATAGGGACCCTAATGTAAGGGGGGACGGACTATGATGAGGAGAAATGGGAAATAAAGGGAAATGCTGATGAGGACCCTGATTTATGGATGGACTCTGATAGGGACCCTAATGTAAGGCGGAACTCTGATAGAGACCCAAATGTAAGGGGGGACTCTGATAGAGACCCTAATGTAAGGGGGACTCTGATAGGGACCCTAATGTAAGGCGGAACTCTGATAGGGACCCTAATGTAAGGGGGGACTCTGATAGGGACCCTAATGTAAGGGGGGACTCGGATAGGGACCCCTAATGTAAGGCGGAACTCTGATAGGGACCCTAATATAAGGCGGAACTCTGATAGGGACCCTAATGTAAGGGGGGACTCTGATAGGGACCCTAATGTAAGGAGGAACTCTGATAGGGACCCTAATGTAAGGTGGAACTCTGATAGGGACCCTAATGTAAGGGGGGACTCTGATAGGGACCCTAATGTAAGGGGGAACTCTGATAGGGACCCTAATGTAAGGGGGAACTCTGATAGGGACCCTAATGTAAGGGGGAACTCTGATAGGGACCCTAATGTAAGGGGGAACTCTGATAGGGACCCTAATGTAAGGTGGAACTCTGATAGGGACCCTAATGTAAGGGGGAACTCTGATAGGGACCCTAATGTAAGGGGGAACTCTGATAGGGACCCTAATGTAAGGAGGAACTCTGATAGGGACCCTAATGTAAGGGGGAACTCTGATAGGGACCCTAATGTAGGAGGGAACTCTGATAGGGACCCTAATGTAAGGGGGAACTCTGATAGGGACCCTAATGTAAGGGGGCACTCTGATAGGGACCCTAATGTAAGGGGGAACTCTGATAGGGACCCTAATGTAAGGGGGAACTCTGATAGGGACCCTAATGTAAGGGGGAACTCTGATAGGGACCCTAATGTAAGGGGGAACTCTGATAGGGACCCTATGTAAGTGGGAACTCTGATAGGGACCCTAATGTAAGGGGGAACTCTGATAGGGACCCTAATGTAAGGGGGAACTCTGATAGGGACCCTAATGTAAGGGGGAACTCTGATAGGGACCCTCATTTAATGGAGGACTCTGATGGAAACCCTGATGTAAATAGGGGGCTCTGATGGGGACTCTAATGTAAGGGCGGACGGAGGAGAAATGGGAAATAAAGGGAAATGCTGATGAGGACCCTGATTTATGGATGGACTCTGATAGGGACCCTAATGTAAGGCGGAACTCTGATAGGGACCCTAATGTAAGGGGGGACTCTGATAGGGACCCTAATGTAAGGGGGAACTCTGATAGGGACCCTAATGTAAGGAGGAACTCTGATAGGGACCCTAATATAAGGGGGAACTCTGATAGGGACCCTAATGTAAGGGGGAACTCTGATAGGGACCCTAATGTAAGAGGGGACTCTGATAGGGACCCTAATGTAAGGGGGAACTCTGATAGGGACCCTAATGTAAGGGGGAACTCTGATAGGGACCCTAATGTAAGGGGGAACTCTGATAGGGACCCTATGTAAGGGGGAACTCTGATAGGGACCCTAATGTAAGGGGGAACTCTGATAGGGACCCTAATGTAAGGGGGAACTCTGATAGGGACCCTAATGTAAGGGGGAACTCTGATAGGGACCCTAATGTAAGGTGGAACTCTGATAGGGACCCTAATGTGGGGGGGGGACTCTGATAGGGACCCTAATGTAAGGAGGAACTCTGATAGGGACCCTAATGTAAGGGGGAACTCTGATAGGGACCCTAATGTAAGGAGGCACTCTGATAGGGACCCTAATGTAAGGGGGAACTCTGATAGGGACCCTAATGTAAGGGGGAACTCTGATAGGGACCCTAATGTAAGATGAAACTCTAATAGGGAACCTAATGTAAGGCGGAACTCTGATAGGGACCCTAATGTAAGGGGGAACTCTGATAGGGACCCTAATGTAAGGGTGAACTCTGATAGGGACCCTAATGTAAGGAGGAACTCTGATAGGGACCCTAATGTAAGGGGGAACTCTGATAGGGACCCTAATGTAAGGGGGAACTCTGATAGGGACCCTAATGTAAGGGGGAACTCTGATAGGGACCCTAATGTAAGGCGGAACTCTGATAGGGACCCTAATGTAAGGGGGGACTCTGATAGGGACCCTAATGTAAGGGGGGACGGACTATGATGAGGAGAAATGGGAAATAAAGGGAAATGCTGATGAGGACCCTGATTTATGGATGGACTCTGATAGGGACCCTAATGTAAGGCGGAACTCTGATAGAGACCCAAATGTAAGGGGGGACTCTGATAGAGACCCTAATGTAAGGGGGACTCTGATAGGGACCCTAATGTAAGGCGGAACTCTGATAGGGACCCTAATGTAAGGGGGGACTCTGATAGGGACCCTAATGTAAGGGGGGACTCGGATAGGGACCCCTAATGTAAGGCGGAACTCTGATAGGGACCCTAATATAAGGCGGAACTCTGATAGGGACCCTAATGTAAGGGGGGACTCTGATAGGGACCCTAATGTAAGGAGGAACTCTGATAGGGACCCTAATGTAAGGTGGAACTCTGATAGGGACCCTAATGTAAGGAGGAACTCTGATAGGGACCCTAATGTAAGGGGGAACTCTAATAGGGACCCTAATGTAAGGGGGAACTCTGATAGGGACCCTAATGTAAGGTGGAACTCTGATAGGGACCCTAATGTAAGGGGGAACTCTGATAGGGACCCTAATGTAAGGTGGAACTCTGATAGGGACCCTAATGTAAGGGGGAACTCTGATAGGGACCCTAATGTAAGGTGGAACTCTGATAGGGACCCTAATGTAAGGGGGAACTCTGATAGGGACCCTAATGTAAGGGGGAACTCTGATAGGGACCCTCATTTAATGGAGGACTCTGATGGAAACCCTGATGTAAATAGGGGGCTCTGATGGGGACTCTAATGTAAGGGCGGACGGAGGAGAAATGGGAAATAAAGGGAAATGCTGATGAGGACCCTGATTTATGGATGGACTCTGATAGGGACCCTAATGTAAGGCGGAACTCTGATAGGGACCCTAATGTAAGGGGGAACTCTGATAGGGACCCTAATGTAAGGGGGAACTCTGATAGGGACCCTAATGTAAGGTGGAACTCTGATAGGGACCCTAATGTAAGATGAAAATCTAATAGGGAACCTAATGTAAGGCGGAACTCTGATAGGGACCCTAATGTAAGGAGGAACTCTGATAGGGACCCTAATGTAAGGGGGAACTCTGATAGGGACCCTAATGTAAGGGGGAACTCTGATAGGGACCCTAATGTAAGGGGGAACTCTGATAGGGACCCTAATGTAAGGTGGAACTCTGATAGGGACCCTAATGTAAGGGGGAACTCTGATAGGGACCCTAATGTAAGGAGGAACTCTGATAGGGACCCTAATGTAAGGGGGAACTCTGATAGGGACCCTAATGTAGGAGGGAACTCTGATAGGGACCCTAATGTAAGGGGGAACTCTGATAGGGACCCTAATGTAAGGGGGCACTCTGATAGGGACCCTAATGTAAGGGGGAACTCTGATAGGGACCCTAATGTAAGGGGGAGCTCTGATAGGGACCCTAATGTAAGGGGGAACTCTGATAGGGACCCTATGTAAGGGGAACTCTGATAGGGACCCTAATGTAAGGGGGAACTCTGATAGGGACCCTAATGTAAGGTGGAACTCTGATAGGGACCCTAATGTGGCGGGGGGGGACTCTGATGGGGACCCTAATGTAAGGAGGAACTCTGATAGGGACCCTAATGTAAGGGGGAACTCTGATAGGGACCCTAATGTAAGGGGGCACTCTGATAGGGACCCTAATGTAAGGGGGAACTCTGATAGGGACCCTAATGTAAGGGGGAACTCTGATAGGGACCCTAATGTAAGGAGGAACTCTGATAGGGACCCTAATGTAAGGGGGAACTCTGATAGGGACCCTAATGTAAGGGGGAACTCTGATAGGGACCCTAATGTAAGGGGGAACTCTGATAGGGACCCTAATGTAAGGGGGAACTCTGATAGGGACCCTAATGTAAGGTGGAACTCTGATAGGGACCCTAATGTAAGGGCGAACTCTGATAGGGACCCTAATGTAAGGGGGAACTCTGATAGGGACCCTAATGTAAGGGGGAACTCTGATAGGGACCCTAATGTAAGGGGGAACTCTGATAGGGACCCTAATGTAGGAGGGAACTCTGATAGGGACCCTAATGTAAGGGGGAACTCTGATAGGGACCCTAATGTAAGGGGGCACTCTGATAGGGACCCTAATGTAAGGGGGAACTCTGATAGGGACCCTAATGTAAGGGGGCACTCTGATAGGGACCCTAATGTAAGGGGGAACTCTGATAGGGACCCTAATGTAAGGGGGAACTCTGATAGGGACCCTAATGTAAGGGGGAACTCTGATAGGGACCCTATGTAAGGGGGAACTCTGATAGGGACCCTAATGTAAGGGGGAACTCTGATAGGGACCCTAATGTAAGGTGGAACTCTGATAGGGACCCTAATGTGGGGGGGGGACTCTGATAGGGACCCTAATGTAAGGAGGAACTCTGATAGGGACCCTAATGTAAGGGGGAACTCTGATAGGGACCCTAATGTAAGGGGGCACTCTGATAGGGACCCTAATGTAAGGGGGAACTCTGATAGGGACCCTAATGTAAGGGGGAACTCTGATAGGGACCCTAATGTAAGGGGGAACTCTGATAGGGACCCTATGTAAGGGGGAACTCTGATAGGGACCCTAATGTAAGGGGGGACTCTGATAAGGACCCTAATGTAAGGGGGAACTCTGATAAGGACCCTAATGTAAGGTGGAATTCTGATAGGGACCCTAATGTAAGAGGGGACTCTGATAGGGACCCTAATGTAAGGGGGAACTCTGATAGGGACCCTAATGTAAGGTGAAATTCTGATAGGGACCCTAATGTAAGAGGGGACTCTGATAGGGACCCTAATGTAAGGAGGAACTCTGATAGGGACCCTAATGTAAGAGGGGACTCTGATAGGGACCCTAATGTAAGGGGGGACTCTGATAGGGACCCTAATGTAAGGGGGAACTCTGATAGGGACCCTAATGTAAGGGGGAACTCTGATAGGGACCCTAATGTAGGAGGGAACTCTGATAGGGACCCTAATGTAAGGGGGAACTCTGATAGGGACCCTAATGTAAGGGGGCACTCTGATAGGGACCCTAATGTAAGGGGGAACTCTGATAGGGACCCTAATGTAAGGGGGCACTCTGATAGGGACCCTAATGTAAGGGGGAACTCTGATAGGGACCCTAATGTAAGGGGGAACTCTGATAGGGACCCTAATGTAAGGGGGAACTCTGATAGGGACCCTATGTAAGGGGGAACTCTGATAGGGACCCTAATGTAAGGGGGAACTCTGATAGGGACCCTAATGTAAGGTGGAACTCTGATAGGGACCCTAATGTGGGGGGGGGACTCTGATAGGGACCCTAATGTAAGGAGGAACTCTGATAGGGACCCTAATGTAAGGGGGAACTCTGATAGGGACCCTAATGTAAGGGGGCACTCTGATAGGGACCCTAATGTAAGGGGGAACTCTGATAGGGACCCTAATGTAAGGGGGAACTCTGATAGGGACCCTAATGTAAGGGGGAACTCTGATAGGGACCCTAATGTAAGGGGGAACTCTGATAGGGACCCTATGTAAGGGGGAACTCTGATAGGGACCCTAATGTAAGGGGGGACTCTGATAAGGACCCTAATGTAAGGGGGAACTCTGATAAGGACCCTAATGTAAGGTGGAATTCTGATAGGGACCCTAATGTAAGAGGGGACTCTGATAGGGACCCTAATGTAAGGGGGAACTCTGATAGGGACCCTAATGTAAGGTGGAATTCTGATAGGGACCCTAATGTAAGAGGGGACTCTGATAGGGACCCTAATGTAAGGAGAAACTCTGATAGGGACCCTAATGTAAGAGGGGACTCTGATAGGGACCCTAATGTAAGGGGGAACTCTGATAGGGACCCTAATGTAAGGAGGAACTCTGATAGGGACCCTAATGTAAGGGGGGACTCTGATAGGGACCCTAATGTAAGGAGGAACTCTGACAGGGACCCTAATGTAAGATGAAACTCTAATAGGGACCCTAATGTAAAGGGAACTCTGATGGGGACTCTGATAGGGACCCTAATGTAAGGGGGAACTCTGATAGGGACCCTAATGTAAGGGGAACTCTGATAGGGACCCTAATGTAAGGGGGAACTCTGATAGGGACCCTAATGTAAGGGGGGACTCTGAAAGGAACCCTAATGTAAGGAGGAACTCTGACAGGGACCCTAATTTAAAGGGAACTCTGATGGGGACTCTGATAGGGACCCTAATGTAAGGGGGAACTCTGATAGGGACCCTAATGTAAGGGGGAACTCTGATAGGGACCCTAATGTAAGGGGGAATTCTGATAGGGACCCTAATGTAAGGGGGAACTCTGATAGGGACCCTAATGTAAGGGGGGACTCTGATAGGGACCCTAATGTAAGGGGGGACTCTGATAGGAACCCTAATGTAAGGAGGAACTCTGACAGGGACCCTAATGTAAAGGGAACTCTGATGGGGACTCTGATAGGGACCATAATGTAAGGGGGAACTCTGATAGGGACCCTAATGTAAGGGGGAACTCTGATAGGGACCCTAATGTAAGGGGGGACTCTCATAGGGACCCTAATGTAAGGGGGAACTCTCATAGGGACCCTAATGTAAGGGGGCACTCTGATAGGTACCCTAATGTAAGGGGGAACTCTGATAGGGACCCTAATGTAAGGGGGGACTCTGATAAGGACCCTAATGTAAGGGGGAACTCTGATAGGGACCCTAATGTAAGAGGGGACTCTGATAGGGACCCTAATGTAAGGGGGAACTCTGATAGGGACCCTAATGTAAGGTGGAATTCTGGTAGGGACCCTAATGTAAGAGGGGACTCTGATAGGGACCCTAATGTAAGGGGGAACTCTGATAGGGACCCTAATGTAAGGTGGAACTCTGATAGGGACCCTAATGTGGGGGGGGGGACTCTGATAGGGACCCTAATGTAAGGAGGAACTCTGATAGGGACCCTAATGTAAGGGGGAACTCTGATAGGGACCCTAATGTAAGGGGGCACTCTGATAGGGACCCTAATGTAAGGGGGCACTCTGATAGGGACCCTAATGTAAGGGGGAACTCTGATAGGGACCCTAATGTAAGGGGGAACTCTGATAGGGACCCTAATGTAAGGGGGAACTCTGATAGGGACCCTATGTAAGGAGGAACTCTGACAGGGACCCTAATGTAAAGGGAACTCTGATGGGGACTCTGATAGGGACGATAATGTAAGGGGGAACTCTGATAGGGACCCTAATGTAAGGGGGAACTCTGATAGGGACCCTAATGTAAGGGGGAACTCTGATAGGGACCCTAATGTAAGGGGGGACTCTCATAGGGACCCTAATGTAAGGGGGAACTCTCATAGGGACCCTAATGTAAGGGGGCACTCTGATAGGGACCCTAATGTAAGGGGGAACTCTGATAGGGACCCTAATGTAAGGGGGGACTCTGATAAGGACCCTAATGTAAGGGGGAACTCTGATAGGGACCCTAATGTAAGAGGGGACTCTGATAGGGACCCTAATGTAAGGGGGAACTCTGATAGGGACCCTAATGTAAGGTGGAATTCTGATAGGGACCCTAATGTAAGAGGGGACTCTGATAGGGACCCTAATGTAAGGGGGAACTCTGATAGGGACCCTAATGTAAGGTGGAACTCTGATAGGGACCCTAATGTGGGGGGGGGGACTCTGATAGGGACCCTAATGTAAGGAGGAACTCTGATAGGGACCCTAATGTAAGGGGGAACTCTGATAGGGACCCTAATGTAAGGGGGCACTCTGATAGGGACCCTAATGTAAGGGGGAACTCTGATAGGGACCCTAATGTAAGGGGGAACTCTGATAGGGACCCTAATGTAAGGGGGAACTCTGATAGGGACCCTATGTAAGGGGGAACTCTAATAGGGACCCTAATGTAAGGGGGGACTCTGATAAGGACCCTAATGTAAGGGGGAACTCTGATAAGGACCCTAATGTAAGGTGGAATTCTGATAGGGACCCTAATGTAAGAGGGGACTCTGATAGGGACCCTAATGTAAGGGGGAACTCTGATAGGGACCCTAATGTAAGGTGGAATTCTGATAGGGACCCTAATGTAAGAGGGGACTCTGATAGGGACCCTAATGTAAGGGGGAACTCTGATAGGGACCCTAATGTAAGGGGGCACTCTGATAGGGACCCTAATGTAAGGGGGAACTCTGATAGGGACCCTAATGTAAGGGGGAACTCTGATAGGGACCCTAATGTAAGGGGGAACTCTGATAGGGACCCTATGTAAGGGGGAACTCTGATAGGGACCCTAATGTAAGGGGGGACTCTGATAAGGACCCTAATGTAAGGGGGAACTCTGATAGGGACCCTAATGTAAGGGGGGACTCTGATAAGGACCCTAATGTAAGGGGGAACTCTGATAGGGACCCTAATGTAAGGTGGAATTCTGATAGGGACCCTAATGTAAGAGGGGACTCTGATAGGGACCCTAATGTAAGGGGGAACTCTGATAGGGACCCTAATGTAAGGTGGAATTCTGATAGGGACCCTAATGTAAGAGGGGACTCTGATAGGGACCCTAATGTAAGGGGGGACTCTGATAGGGACCCTAATGTAAGAGGGGACTCTGATAGGGACCCTAATGTAAGGGTGAACTCTGATAGGGACCCTAATGTAAGGTGGAACTCTGATAGGGACCCTAATGTGGGGGGGACTCTGATAGGGACCCTAATGTAAGGAGGAACTCTGATAGGGACCCTAATGTAAGGGGGAACTCTGATAGGGACCCTAATGTACGGGGACACTCTGATAGGGACCCTAATGTAAGGGGGAACTCTGATAGGGACCCTAATGTAAGGGGGAACTCTGATAGGGACCCTAATGTAAGGGGGAACTCTGATAGGGACCCTATGTAAGGGGGAACTCTAATAGGGACCCTAATGTAAGGGGGGACTCTGATAAGGACCCTAATGTAAGGGGGAACTCTGATAAGGACCCTAATGTAAGGTGGAATTCTGATAGGGACCCTAATGTAAGAGGGGACTCTGATAGGGACCCTAATGTAAGGGGGAACTCTGATAGGGACCCTAATGTAAGGTGGAATTCTGATAGGGACCCTAATGTAAGGGGGAACTCTGATAGGGACCCTAATGTAAGGAGGAACTCTGATAGGGACCCTAATGTAAGAGGAGACTCTGATAGGGACCCTAATGTAAGGGGGGACTCTGATAGGGACCCTAATGTAAGGGGGGACTCTGATAGGGACCCTAATGTAAGGAGGAACTCTGATAGGGACCCTAATGTAAGGCAGAACTCTGATAGGGACCCTAATGTAAGGGGGAACTCTGATAGGGACCCTAATGTAAGGGGGAACTCTGATAAGGACCCTAATGTAAGGTGGAACTGTGATAGGGACCCTAATGTAATGGGGAACTCTGATAGGGACCCTAATGTAAGGGGGAACTCTGATAGGGACCCTAATGTAAGGTGGAATTCTGATAGGGACCCTAATGTAAGAGGGGACTCTGATAGGGACCCTAATGTAAGGTGGAACTCTGATAGGGACCCTAATGTAAGGGGGAACTCTGATAGGGACCCTAATGTAAGGAGGAACTCTGATAGGGACCCTAATGTAAGGGGGGACTCTGATAGGGACCCTAATGTAAGGAGGAACTCTGACAGGGACCCTAATGTAAGATGAAACTCTAATAGGGACCCTAATGTAAAGGGAACTCTGATGGGGACTCTGATAGGGACCCTAATGTAAGGGGGAACTCTGATAGGGACCCTAATGTAAGGGGTAGCTCTGATAGGGACCCTAATGTAAGGAGGAACTCTGATAGGGACCCTAATGTAAGGGGGGACTCTGATAGGAATCCTAATGTAAGGGGGGACTCTGATAGGGACCCTAATGTAAGGGGGGACTCTGATAGGAACCCTAATGTAAGGAGGAACTCTGACAGGGACCCTAATGTAAATGGAACTCTGATGGGGACTCTGATAGGGACCATAATGTAAGGGGGAACTCTGATAGGGACCCTAATGTAAGGGGGAACTCTTATAGGGACCCTAATGTAAGGGGGAACTCTGATAGGGACCCTAATGTAAGGGGGGACTCTCATAGGGACCCTAATGTAAGGGGGAACTCTCATAGGGACCCTAATGTAAGGGGGCACTCTGATAGGGACCCTAATGTAAGGGGAAACTCTGATAGGGACCCTAATGTAAGGGGGGACTCTGATAAGGACCCTAATGTAAGGGGGAACTCTGATAGGGACCCTAATGTAAGAGGGGACTCTGATAGGGACCCTAATGTAAGGGGGAACTCTGATAGGGACCCTAATGTAAGGTGGAATTCTGATAGGGACCCTAATGTAAGAGGGGACTCTGATAGGGACCCTAATGTAAGGGGGAACTCTGATAGGGACCCTAATGTAAGGGGGAACTCTGATAGAGACCCTAATGTAAGGAGGAACTTTGATAGGGACCCTAATGTAAGGGGGAACTCTGATAGGGACCCTAATGTAAGGAGGAACTCTGATAGGGACCCTAATGTAAGGAGGAACTCTGATAGGGACCCTAATGTAAGGAGGAACTCTGATAGGGACCCTAGTGTAAGGGGGAACTCTGATAGGGACCCTAATGTAAGGCGGAACTCTGATAGGGACCCAAATGTAAGAGGGGACTCTGATAGGGACCCTAATGTAAGGGGGGACTCTGATAGGGACCCTAATGTAAGGTGGAACTCTGATAGGGACCCTAATGTAAGGGGGAACTCTGATAGGGACCCTAATGTAAGGTGGAATTCTGATAGGGACCCTAATGTAAGAGGGGACTCTGATAGGGACCCTAATGTAAGGAGGAACTCTGATAGGGACCCTAATGTAAGAGGGGACTCTGATAGGGACCCTAATGTAAGGGGGGACTCTGATAGGGACCCTAATGTAAGGGGGGACTCTGATAGGGACCCTAATGTAAGGAGGAACTCTGATAGGGACCCTAATGTAAGGCGGAACTCTGATAGGGACCCTAATGTAAGGGGGAACTCTGATAGGGACCCTAATGTAAGGGGGCACTCTAATAAGGACCCTAATGTAACGGGGAACTCTGATAGGGACCCTAATGTAAGGGGGAACTCTGATAGGGACCCTAATGTAAGGTGGAACTCTGATAGGGACCCTAATGTAATGGTGAACTCTGATAGGGACCCTAATGTAAGGGGGAACTCTGATAGGGACCCTAATGTAAGGTGGAATTCTGATAGGGACCCTAATGTAAGAGGGGACTCTGATAGGGACCCTAATGTAAGGTGGAACTCTGATAGGGACCCTAATGTAAGGGGGAACTCTGATAGGGACCCTAATGTAAGGAGGAACTCTGATAGGGACCCTAATGTAAGGAGGAACTCTGATAGGGACCCTAATGTAAGGGGGGACTCTGATAGGGACCCTAATGTAAGGAGGAACTCTGACAGGGACCCTAATGTAAGATGAAACTCTAATAGGGACCCTAATGTAAAGGGAACTCTGATGGGGACTCTGATAGGGACCCTAATGTAAGGAGGAACTCTGATAGGGACCCTAATGTAAGGGGGGACTCTGATAGGAATCCTAATGTAAGGAGGAACTCTGACAGAGACCCTAATGTAAAGGGAACTCTGATGGGGACTCTGATAGGGACCCTAATGTAAGGAGGAACTCTGATAGGGACCCTAATGTAAGGGGGGACTCTGATAGGGACCCTAATGTAAGGGGGAACTCTGATAGGGACCCTAATGTAAGGGGGAACTCTGATAGGGACCCTAATGTAAGGGGGAACTCTGATAGGGACCCTAATGTAAGGTGGAACTCTGATAGGGACCCTAATGTAAGATGAAACTCTAATAGGGAACCTAATGTAAGGCGGAACTCTGATAGGGACCCTAATGTAAGGAGGAACTCTGATAGGGACCCTAATGTAAGGGGGAACTCTGATAGGGACCCTAATGTAAGGGGGCACTCTGATAGGGACCCTAATGTAAGGGGGAACTCTGATAGGGACCCTAATGTAAGGGGGAACTCTGATAGGGACCCTAATGTAAGGGGGGACTCTGATAAGGACCCTAATGTAAGGGGGAACTCTGATAAGGACCCTAATGTAAGGTGGAATTCTGATAGGGACCCTAATGTAAGAGGGGACTCTGATAGGGACCCTAATGTAAGGGGGAACTCTGATAGGGACCCTAATGTAAGGTGGAATTCTGATAGGGACCCTAATGTAAGAGGGGACTCTGATAGGGACCCTAATGTAAGGAGGAACTCTGATAGGGACCCTAATGTAAGAGGGGACTCTGATAGGGACCCTAATGTAAGGGGGAACTCTGATAGGGACCCTAATGTAAGGAGGAACTCTGATAGGGACCCTAATGTAAGGGGGGACTCTGATAGGGACCCTAATGTAAGGAGGAACTCTGACAGGGACCCTAATGTAAGATGAAACTCTAATAGGGACCCTAATGTAAAGGGAACTCTGATGGGGACTCTGATAGGGACCCTAATGTAAGGGGGAACTCTGATAGGGACCCTAATGTAAGGGGAACTCTGATAGGGACCCTAATGTAAGGGGGAACTCTGATAGGGACCCTAATGTAAGGGGGAAACTCTGATAGGGACCCTAATGTAAGGTGGAACTCTGATAGGGACCCTAATGTAAGGAGGAACTCTGATAGGGACCCTAATGTAAGGGGGGACTCTGATAGGAACCCTAATGTAAGGAGGAACTCTGACAGGGACCCTAATTTAAAGGGAACTCTGATGGGGACTCTGATAGGGACCCTAATGTAGGGGGAACTCTGATAGGGACCCTAATGTAAGGGGGAACTCTGATAGGGACCCTAATGTAAGGGGGAATTCTGATAGGGACCCTAATGTAAGGGGGGACTCTGATAGGGACCCTAATGTAAGGGGGGACTCTGATAGGAACCCTAATGTAAGGAGGAACTCTGACAGGGACCCTAATGTAAAGGGAACTCTGATGGGGACTCTGATAGGGACCATAATGTAAGGGGGAACTCTGATAGGGACCCTAATGTAAGGGGGAACTCTGATAAGGACCCTAATGTAAGGTGGAATTCTGATAGGGACCCTAATGTAAGAGGGGACTCTGATAGGGACCCTAATGTAAGGGGGAACTCTGATAGGGACCCTAATGTAAGGGGGAACTCTGATAGGGACCCTAATGTAAGGGGGGACTCTCATAGGGACCCTAATGTAAGGGGGAACTCTCATAGGGACCCTAATGTAAGGGGGCACTCTGATAGGGACCCTAATGTAAGGGGGAACTCTGATAGGGACCCTAATGTAAGGGGGGACTCTGATAAGGACCCTAATGTAAGGGGGAACTCTGATAGGGACCCTAATGTAAGAGGGGACTCTGATAGGGACCCTAATGTAAGGGGGAACTCTGATAGGGACCCTAATGTAAGGTGGAATTCTGATAGGGACCCTAATGTAAGAGGGGACTCTGATAGGGACCCTAATGTAAGGGGGAACTCTGATAGGGACCCTAATGTAAGGTGGAACTCTGATAGGGACCCTAATGTGGGGGGGGACTCTGATAGGGACCCTAATGTAAGGAGGAACTCTGATAGGGACCCTAATGTAAGGGGGAACTCTGATAGGGACCCTAATGTAAGGGGGAATTCTGATAGGGACCCTAATGTAAGGGGGAACTCTGATAGGGACCCTAATGTAAGGGGGAACTCTGATAGGGACCCTATGTAAGGAGGAACTCTGACAGGGACCCTAATGTAAAGGGAACTCTGATGGGGACTCTGATAGGGACGATAATGTAAGGGGGAACTCTGATAGGGACCCTAATGTAAGGGGGAACTCTGATAGGAACCCTAATGTAAGGGGGAACTCTGATAGGGACCCTAATGTAAGGGGGGACTCTCATAGGGACCCTAATGTAAGGGGGAACTCTCATAGGGACCCTAATGTAAGGGGGCACTCTGATAGGGACCCTAATGTAAGGGGGAACTCTGATAGGGACCCTAATGTAAGGGGGGACTCTGATAAGGACCCTAATGTAAGGGGGAACTCTGATAGGGACCCTAATGTAAGAGGGGACTCTGATAGGGACCCTAATGTAAGGGGGAACTCTGATAGGGACCCTAATGTAAGGTGGAATTCTGATAGGGACCCTAATGTAAGAGGGGACTCTGATAGGGACCCTAATGTAAGGGGGAACTCTGATAGGGACCCTAATGTAAGGTGGAACTCTGATAGGGACCCTAATGTGGGGGGGGGACTCTGATAGGGACCCTAATGTAAGGAGGAACTCTGATAGGGACCCTAATGTAAGGGGAAACTCTGATAGGGACCCTAATGTAAGGGGGCACTCTGATAGGGACCCTAATGTAAGGTGGAATTCTGATAGGGACCCTAATGCAAGAGGGGACTCTGATAGGGACCCTAATGTAAGGGGGAACTCTGATAGGGACCCTAATGTAAGGTGGAATTCTGATAGGGACCCTAATGTAAGAGGGGACTCTGATAGGGACCCTAATGTAAGGGGGAACTCTGATAGGGACCCTAATGTAAGGTGGAACTCTGATAGGGACCCTAATGTGGGGGGGGGACTCTGATAGGGACCCTAATGTAAGGGGGAACTCTGATAGGGACCCTAATGTAAGGGGGAACTCTGATAGGGACCCTAATGTAAGGGGGAACTCTGATAGGGACCCTATGTAAGGGGGAACTCTAATAGGGACCCTAATGTAAGGGGGGACTCTGATAAGGACCCTAATGTAAGGGGGAACTCTGATAAGGACCCTAATGTAAGGTGGAATTCTGATAGGGACCCTAATGTAAGAGGGGACTCTGATAGGGACCCTAATGTAAGGGGGAACTCTGATAGGGACCCTAATGTAAGGTGGAATTCTGATAGGGACCCTAATGTAAGAGGGGACTCTGATAGGGACCCTAATGTAAGGAGGAACTCTGATAGGGACCCTAATGTAAGAGGAGACTCTGATAGGGACCCTAATGTAAGGGGGGACTCTGATAGGGACCCTAATGTAAGGGGGGACTCTGATAGGGACCCTAATGTAAGGAGGAACTCTGATAGGGACCCTAATGTAAGGCGGAACTCTGATAGGGACCCTAATGTAAGGGGGAACTCTGATAGGGACCCTAATGTAAGGGGGAACTCTGATAAGGACCCTAATGTAAGGTGGAACTCTGATAGGGACCCTAATGTAATGGGGAACTCTGATAGGGACCCTAATGTAAGGGGGAACTCTGATAGGGACCCTAATGTAAGGTGGAATTCTGATAGGGACCCTAATGTAAGAGGGGACTCTGATAGGGACCCTAATGTAAGGTGGAACTCTGATAGGGACCCTAATGTAAGGGGGAACTCTGATAGGGACCCTAATGTAAGGAGGAACTCTAATAGGGACCCTAATGTAAAGGGAACTCTGATGGGGACTCTGATAGGGACCCTAATGTAAGGGGGAACTCTGATAGGGACCCTAATGTAAGGGGGAACTCTGATAGGGACCCTAATGTAAGGGGGAACTCTGATAGGGACCCTAATGTAAGGGGGAACTCTGATAGGGACCCTAATGTAAGGGGGAACTCTGATAGGGACCCTAATGTAAGAGGGGACTCTGATAGGGACCCTAATGTAAGGGGGAACTCTGATAGGGACCCTAATGTAAGGTGGAATTCTGATAGGGACCCTAATGTAAGAGGGGACTCTGATAGGGACCCTAATGTAAGGGGGAACTCTGATAGGGACCCTAATGTAAGGGGGAACTCTGATAGAGACCCTAATGTAAGGAGGAACTTTGATAGGGACCCTAATGTAAGGGGGAACTCTGATAGGGACCCTAATGTAAGGAGGAACTCTGATAGGGACCCTAATGTAAGGAGGAACTCTGATAGGGACCCTAATGTAAGGAGGAACTCTGATAGGGACCCTAATGTAAGGGGGAACTCTGATGGGGACCCTAATGTAAGGCGGAACTCTGATAGGGACCCAAATGTAAGAGGGGACTCTGATAGGGACCCTAATGTAAGGGGGGACTCTGATAGAGACCCTAATGTAAGGTGGAACTCTGATAGGGACCCTAATGTAAGGGGGAACTCTGATAGGGACCCTAATGTAAGGTGGAATTCTGATAGGGACCCTAATGTAAGAGGGGACTCTGATAGGGACCCTAATGTAAGGAGGAACTCTGATAGGGACCCTAATGTAAGAGGGGACTCTGATAGGGACCCTAATGTAAGGGGGGACTCTGATAGGGACCCTAATGTAAGGGGGGACTCTGATAGGGACCCTAATGTAAGGAGGAACTCTGATAGGGACCCTAATGTAAGGCGGAACTCTGATAGGGACCCTAATGTAAGGGGGAACTCTGATAGGGACCCTAATGTAAGGGGGCACTCTGATAAGGACCCTAATGTAAGGGGGAACTCTGATAGGGACCCTAATGTAAGGGGGAACTCTGATAGGGACCCTAATGTAAAGTGGAACTCTGATAGGGACCCTAATGTAATGGTGAACTCTGATAGGGACCCTAATGTAAGGGGGAACTCTGATAGGGACCCTAATGTAAGGTGGAATTCTGATAGGGACCCTAATGTAAGAGGGGACTCTGATAGGGACCCTAATGTAAGGTGGAACTCTGATAGGGACCCTAATGTAAGGAGGAACTCTGACAGGGACCCTAATGTAAGATGAAACTCTAATAGGGACCCTAATGTAAAGGGAACTCTGATGGGGACTCTGATAGGGACCCTAATGTAAGGGGGAACTCTGATAGGGACCCTAATGTAAGGGGGAACTCTGATAGGGACCCTAATGTAAGGTGGAACTCTGATAGGGACCCTAATGTAAGGAGGAACTCTGATAGGGACCCTAATGTAAGGGGGGACTCTGATAGGAATCCTAATGTAAGGAGGAACTCTGACAGAGACCCTAATGTAAAGGGAACTCTGATGGGGACTCTGATAGGGACCCTAATGTAAGGGGGAACTCTGATAGGGACCCTAATGTAAGGGGGAACTCTGATAGGGACCCTAATGTAAGGGGGAACTCTGATAGGGACCCTAATGTAAGGGGGAACTCTGATAGGGACCCTAATGTAAGGGGGGACTCTGATAAGGACCCTAATGTAAGGGGGAACTCTGATAGGGACCCTAATATAAGGGGGAACTCTGATAGGGATCCTAATGTAAGGGGGGACTCTGATAAGGACCCTAATGTAAGGTGGAATTCTGATAGGGACCCTAATGTAAGAGGGGACTCTGATAGGGACCCTAATGTAAGGGGGAACTCTGATAGGGACCCTAATGTAAGGGGGAACTCTGATAGGGACCCTAATGTAAGGAGGAACTTTGATAGGGACCCTAATGTAAGGGGTAACTCTGATAGGGACCCTAATGTAAGGAGGAACTCTGATAGGGACCCTAATGTAAGGGGGAACTCTGATAGGGACCCTAATGTAAGAGGGAACTCTGATAGGGACCCTAATGTAAGGGGGAACTCTGATAGGGACCCTAATGTAAGGTGGAACTCTGATAGGGACCCTAATGTAAGGGGGAACTCTTATAGGGACCCTAATGTAAGGGGGAACTCTGATAAGGACCCTAATGTAAGGGGGAACTCTGATAGGGACCCTAATGTAAGGAGGAACTCTGATAGGGACCCTAATGTAAGGGGGAACTCTGATAGGGACCCTAATGTAAGGGGGAACTCTGATAGGGACCCTAATGTAAGGGGGAACTCTGATAGGAACCCTAATGTAAGATGAAACTCTAATAGGGACCCTAATGTAAGGGGGAACTCTGATAGGGACCCTAATGTAAGGGGGAACTCTGATAGGGACCCTAATGTAAGGGGGAACTCTGATAGGGACCCTAATGTAAGGGGGAACTCTGATAAGGACCCTAATGTAAGGGGGAACTCTGATAAGGACCCTAATGTAAGGTGGAATTCTGATAGGGACCCTAATGTAAGAGGGGACTCTGATAGGGACCCTAATGTAAGGAGGAACTCTGATAGGGACCCTAATGTAAGATGAAACTCTGATAGGGACCCTAATGTAAGGGGGGACTCTGATAGGGACCCTAATGTAAGGGGGAACTCTGATAGGGACCCTAATGTAAGGGGGAACTCTGATAGGGACCCTAATGTAAGGAGGAACTCTGATAGGGACCCTAATGTAAGGGGGAACTCTGATAGGGACCCTAATGTAAGGAGGAACTCTGATAGGGACCCTAATGTAAGGGGGAACTCTGATAGGGACCCTAATGTAAGGGGAACTCTGATAGGGACCCTAATGTAAGGAGGAACTCTGATAGGGACCCTAATATAAGGAGGAACTCTGATAGGGACCCTAATGTAAGGTGGAACTCTGATAGGGACCCTAATGTAAGGGGGAACTCTGATAGGGACCCTAATGTAAGGGGGAACTCTGATAGGGACCCTAATGTAAGGGGGAACTCTGATAGGGACCCTAATGTAAGGGGGAACTCTGATAGGGACCCTAATGTAAGGGGGGACTCTGATAGGGACCCTAATGTAAGGGGGGACTCTGATAGGGACCCTAATGTAAGGGGGAACTCTGATAGGGACCCTAATGTAAGGTGGAACTCTGATAGGGACCCTAATGTAAGGAGGAACTCTGATAGGGACCCTAATGTAAGGGGGAACCCTGATAGGGACCCTAATGTAAGGGGGAACTCTAATAGGGACCCTAATGTAAAGGGAACTCTGATGGGGACTCTGATAGGGACCCTAATGTAAGGGGGAACTCTGATAGGGACCCTAATGTAAGGGGGAACTCTGATAGGGACCCTAATGTAAGGGGAACTCTGATAGGGACCCTAATGTAAGGGGAACTCTGATAGGGACCCTAATGTAAGGGGGGACTCTGATAGGGACCCTAATGTAAGGGGGGACTCTGATAGGGACCCTAATGTAAGGTGGAATTCTGATAGGGACCCTAATGTAAGAGGGGACTCTGATAGGGACCCTAATGTAAGGTGGAACTCTGATAGGGACCCTAATGTAAGGAGGAACTCTGACAGGGACCCTAATGTAAGATGAAACTCTAATAGGGACCCTAATGTAAAGGGAACTCTGATGGGGACTCTGATAGGGACCCTAATGTAAGGGGGAACTCTGATAGGGACCCTAATGTAAGGGGGAACTCTGATAGGGACCCTAATGTAAGGTGGAACTCTGATAGGGACCCTAATGTAAGGAGGAACTCTGATAGGGACCCTAATGTAAGGGGGGACTCTGATAGGAATCCTAATGTAAGGAGGAACTCTGACAGAGACCCTAATGTAAAGGGAACTCTGATGGGGACTCTGATAGGGACCCTAATGTAAGGGGGAACTCTGATAGGGACCCTAATGTAAGGGGGAACTCTGATAGGGACCCTAATGTAAGGGGGAACTCTGATAGGGACCCTAATGTAAGGGGGAACTCTGATAGGGACCCTAATGTAAGGGGGGACTCTGATAAGGACCCTAATGTAAGGGGGAACTCTGATAGGGACCCTAATATAAGGGGGAACTCTGATAGGGATCCTAATGTAAGGGGGGACTCTGATAAGGACCCTAATGTAAGGTGGAATTCTGATAGGGACCCTAATGTAAGAGGGGACTCTGATAGGGACCCTAATGTAAGGGGGAACTCTGATAGGGACCCTAATGTAAGGGGGAACTCTGATAGGGACCCTAATGTAAGGAGGAACTTTGATAGGGACCCTAATGTAAGGGGTAACTCTGATAGGGACCCTAATGTAAGGAGGAACTCTGATAGGGACCCTAATGTAAGGGGGAACTCTGATAGGGACCCTAATGTAAGAGGGAACTCTGATAGGGACCCTAATGTAAGGGGGAACTCTGATAGGGACCCTAATGTAAGGTGGAACTCTGATAGGGACCCTAATGTAAGGGGGAACTCTTATAGGGACCCTAATGTAAGGGGGAACTCTGATAAGGACCCTAATGTAAGGGGGAACTCTGATAGGGACCCTAATGTAAGGAGGAACTCTGATAGGGACCCTAATGTAAGGGGGAACTCTGATAGGGACCCTAATGTAAGGGGGAACTCTGATAGGGACCCTAATGTAAGGGGGAACTCTGATAGGAACCCTAATGTAAGATGAAACTCTAATAGGGACCCTAATGTAAGGGGGAACTCTGATAGGGACCCTAATGTAAGGGGGAACTCTGATAGGGACCCTAATGTAAGGGGGAACTCTGATAGGGACCCTAATGTAAGGGGGAACTCTGATAAGGACCCTAATGTAAGGGGGAACTCTGATAAGGACCCTAATGTAAGGTGGAATTCTGATAGGGACCCTAATGTAAGAGGGGACTCTGATAGGGACCCTAATGTAAGGAGGAACTCTGATAGGGACCCTAATGTAAGATGAAACTCTGATAGGGACCCTAATGTAAGGGGGGACTCTGATAGGGACCCTAATGTAAGGGGGAACTCTGATAGGGACCCTAATGTAAGGGGGAACTCTGATAGGGACCCTAATGTAAGGAGGAACTCTGATAGGGACCCTAATGTAAGGGGGAACTCTGATAGGGACCCTAATGTAAGGAGGAACTCTGATAGGGACCCTAATGTAAGGGGGAACTCTGATAGGGACCCTAATGTAAGGGGAACTCTGATAGGGACCCTAATGTAAGGAGGAACTCTGATAGGGACCCTAATATAAGGAGGAACTCTGATAGGGACCCTAATGTAAGGTGGAACTCTGATAGGGACCCTAATGTAAGGGGGAACTCTGATAGGGACCCTAATGTAAGGGGGAACTCTGATAGGGACCCTAATGTAAGGGGGAACTCTGATAGGGACCCTAATGTAAGGGGGGACTCTGATAGGGACCCTAATGTAAGGGGGGACTCTGATAGGGACCCTAATGTAAGGGGGAACTCTGATAGGGACCCTAATGTAAGGTGGAACTCTGATAGGGACCCTAATGTAAGGAGGAACTCTGATAGGGACCCTAATGTAAGGGGGAACCCTGATAGGGACCCTAATGTAAGGGGGAACTCTAATAGGGACCCTAATGTAAAGGGAACTCTGATGGGGACTCTGATAGGGACCCTAATGTAAGGGGGAACTCTGATAGGGACCCTAATGTAAGGGGGAACTCTGATAGGGACCCTAATGTAAGGGGAACTCTGATAGGGACCCTAATGTAAGGGGAACTCTGATAGGGACCCTAATGTAAGGGGGGACTCTGATAGGGACCCTAATGTAAGGGGGGACTCTGATAGGGACCCTAATGTAAGGGGGGACTCTGATAAGGACCCTAATGTAAGGGGGAACTCTGATAGGGACCCTAATATAAGAGGGAACTCTGATAAGGACCCTAATGTAAGGGGGAACTCTGATAGGGACCCTAATGTAAGGGGGAACTCTGATAGGGACCCTAATGTAAGGGGGAACTCTGATAGGGACCCTAATGTAAGATGAAACTCTAATAGGGACCCTAATGTAAAGGGAACTCTGGTGGGGACTCTGATAGGGACCCTAATGTAAGGGGGAACTCTGATAGGGACCCTAAAGTAAGGGGGAACTTTGATAGGGTCCCTAAAGTAAGGGGGAACTCTGATAGGGACCCTAATGTAAGGGGGAACTCTGATAGGGACCCTAATGTAAGGGGGAACTCTTATAGGGACCCTAATGTAAGATGAAACTCTAATAGGGACCCTAATGTAAAGGGAACTCTGGTGGGGACTCTGATAGGGACCCTAATGTAAGGGGGAACTCTCATAGGGACCCTAATGTAAGGGGGAGCTCTGATAGGGACCCTAATGTAAGGGGGAACTCTGATAGGGACCCTAATGTAAGGGGTAACTCTGATAATGACCCTAATGTAAGGGGTAACTCTGATAGGGACCCTAATGTAAGGGGGAACTCTGATAGGGACCCTAATGTAAGGGGGAACTCTGATAGGGACCCTAATGTAAGGGGGCACTCTGATAGGGACCCTAATGTAAGGTGGAATTCTGATAGGGACCCTAATGTAAGAGGGGACTCTGATAGGGACCCTAATGTAAGGAGGAACTCTGATAGGGACCCTAATGTAAGGAGGAACTCTGATAGGGACCCTAATGTAAGGGGGAACTCTGATAGGGACCCTAATGTAAGGGGGAACTCTGATAGCAACCCTAATGTAAGGAGGAACTCTGATAGGGACCCTAATGTAAGGGGGAACTCTGATAGGGACCCTAATGTAGGGGGGGAACTCTGATAGGGACCCTAATGTAAGGGGGGACTCTGATAGGGACCCTAATGTAAGGGGGGACTCTGATAGGGACCCTAATGTAAGGGGGAACTCTGATAGGGACCCTAATGTAAGGGGGAACTCTGATAGGGACCCTAATGTAAGGGGGAACTCTGATAGGGACCCTAATGTAAGGGGGAACTCTGATAGGGACCCTAATGTAAGGGGGAACTCTGATAGGGACCCTAATGTAAGGTGGAACTCTGATAGGGACCCTAATGTAAGGAGGAACTCTGATAGGGACCCTAATGTAAGGGGGGACTCTGATAAGGACCCTAATGTAAGGGGGAACTCTGATAGGGACCCTAATATAAGGGGGAACTCTGATAGGGATCCTAATGTAAGGGGGAACTCTGATAAGGACCCTAATGTAAGGTGGAATTCTGATAGGGACCCTAATGTAAGAGGGGACTCTGATAGGGACCCTAATGTAAGGGGGAACTCTGACAGGGACCCTAATGTAAAGGGAACTCTGATAGGGACCCTAATGTAAGGCGGAACTCTGATAGGGACCCTACTGTAAGGGGGAACTCTGATAGGGACCCTAATGTAAGGGGGAACTCTGATAGGGACCCTAATGTAAGGGGGAACTCTGATAGGGACCCTAATGTAAGGGGGGACTCTGATAGGGACCCTAATGTAAGGAGGAACTCTGACAGGGACCCTAATGTAAGATGAAACTCTAATAGGGACCCTAATGTAAAGGGAACTCTGATGGGGACTCTGATAGGGACCCTAATGTAAGGGGGAACTCTGATAGGGACCCTAATGTAAGGGGGAACTCTGATAGGGACCCTAATGTAAGGGGGAACTCTGATAGGGACCCTAATGTAAGGGGGAACTCTGATAGGGACCCTAATGTAAGGGGGAACTCTGATAGGGACCCTAATGTAAGGGGGAACTCTGATAGGGACCCTAATGTAAGGGGGGACTCTGATAGGGACCCTAATGTAAGGGGGGACTCTGATAGGGACCCTAATGTAAGGGGGGACTCTGATAAGGACCCTAATGTAAGGGGGAACTCTGATAGGGACCCTAATATAAGAGGGAACTCTGATAGGGATCCTAATGTAAGGGGGAACTCTGATAAGGACCCTAATGTAAGGTGGAATTCTGATAGGGACCCTAATGTAAGAGGGGACTCTGATAGGGACCCTAATGTAAGGAGGAACTCTGATAGGGACCCTAATGTAAGATGAAACTCTGATAGGGACCCTAATGTAAGGGGGAACTCTGATAGGGACCCTAATGTAAGGGGGGACTCTGATAGGGACCCTAATGTAAGGAGGAACTCTGATAGGGACCCTAATGTAAGGAGGAACTCTGATAGGGACCCTAAAGTAAGGGGGAACTCTGATAGGGACCCTAAAGTAAGGGGGGACTCTGATAGGGACCCTAAAGTAAGGGGGAACTCTGATAGGGACCCTAATATAAGGGGGAACTCTGATAGGGACCCTAATGTAAGGGGGAACTCTTATAGGGACCCTAATGTAAGATGAAACTCTAATAGGGACCCTAATGTAAAGGGAACTCTGGTGGGGACTCTGATAGGGACCCTAATGTAAGGGGGAACTCTCATAGGGACCCTAATGTAAGGGGGAACTCTGATAGGGACCCTAATGTAAGGGGGAACTCTGATAGGGACCCTAATGTAAGGGGGAACTCTGATAGGGACCCTAATGTAAGGGGGGACTCTCATAGGGATCCTAATGTAAGGGGGAACGCTGATAGGGACCCTAATGTAAGGGGGAACTCTGATAGGGACCCTAATGTAAGGGGGCACTCTGATAGGGACCCTAATGTAAGGGGGAACTCTGATAGGGACCCTAATGTAAGGGGGCACTCTGATAGGGACCCTAATGTAAGGTGGAATTCTGATAGGGACCCTAATGTAAGAGGGGACTCTGATAGGGACCCTAATGTAAGGAGGAATTCTGATAGGGACCCTAATGTAAGGGGGAACTCTGATAGGGACCCTAATGTAAGGGGGAACTCTGATAGGGACCCTAATGTAAGGAGGAACTCTGATAGGGACCCTAATGTAAGGGGGAACTCTGATAGGGACCCTAATGTAGGGGGGGAACTCTGATAGGGACCCTAATGTAAGGGGGGACTCTGATAGGGACCCTAATGTAAGGGGGGACTCTGATAGGGACCCTAATGTAAGATGAAACTCTAATAGGGACCCTAATGTAAAAGGAACTCTGATGGGGACTCTGATAGGGACCCTAATGTAAGGGGGTACTCTGATAGGGACCCTAATGTAAGGGGGAACTCTGATAGGGACCCTGATGTAAGGGGGAACTCTGATAGGGACCCTAATGTAAGGGGGAACTCTGATAGGGACCCTAATGTAAGGGGGAACTCTGATAGGGACCCTAATGTAAGGTGGAACTCTGATAGGGACCCTAATGTAAGGAGGAACTCTGATAGGGACCCTAATGTAAGGAGGAACTCTGATAGGGACCCTAATGTAAGGGGGGACTCTGATAAGGACCCTAATGTAAGGGGGAACTCTGATAGGGACCCTAATATAAGGGGGAACTCTGATAGGGATCCTAATGTAAAGGGGAACTCTGATAAGGACCCTAATGTAAGGTGGAATTCTGATAGGGACCCTAATGTAAGAGGGGACTCTGATAGGGACCCTAATGTAAGGGGGAACTCTGACAGGGACCCTAATGTAAAGGGAACTCTGATAGGGACCCTAATGTAAGGGGGAACTCTGATAGGGACCCTAATGTAAGGGGGAACTCTGATAGGGACCCTAATGTAAGGGGGGACTCTCATAGGGACCCTAATGTAAGGGGGAACTCTGATAGGGACCCTAATGTAAGGGGGCACTCTGATAGGGACCCTAATGTAAGGGGGAACTCTGATAGGGACCCTAATGTAAGGGGGGACTCTGATAAGGACCCTAATGTAAGGGGGAACTCTGATAGGGACCCTAATATAAGGGGGAACTCTGATAGGGATCCTAATGTAAGGGGGGACTCTGATAAGGACCCTAATGTAAGGTGGAATTCTGATAGGGACCCTAATGTAAGAGGGGACTCTGATAGGGACCCTAATGTAAGGGGGAACTCTGATAGGGACCCTAATGTAAGGGGGGACTCTGATAGGGACCCTAATGTAAGGAGGAACTTTGATAGGGACCCTAATGTAAGGGGGAACTCTGATAGGGACCCTAATGTAAGAGGGAACTCTGATAGGGACCCTAATGTAAGGGGGAACTCTGATAGGGACCCTAATGTAAGGGGGAACTCTGATAGGGACCCTAATGTAAGGGGGAACTCTGATAGGGACCCTAATGTAAGGGGGAACTCTGATAAGGACCCTAATGTAAGGTGGAATTCTGATAGGGACCCTAATGTAAGAGGGGACTCTGATAGGGACCCTAATGTAAGGAGGAACTTTGATAGGGACCCTAATGTAAGAGGGAACTCTGATAGGGACCCTAATGTAAAGGGAACTCTGATAGGGACCCTAATGTAATGAGGAACTCTGATATGGACCCTAATGTAAGGTGGAACTCTGACAGGGACCCTAATGTAAGGAGGAACTCTTACAGGGACCCTAATGTAAAGGGAACTCTGATGGGGACCCTAATGTAAGGGGGAACTCTGATTGGGACCCTAATGTAAGGGGGAACTCTGATAGGGACCCTAATGTAGGGGGGGGACTCTGATAGGGACCCTAATGTAAGGAGGAACTCTGATAGGGACCCTAATGTAAGATGAAACTCTAATAGTGACCCTAATGTAAGATTAAACTCTAATAGGGACCCTAATGTAAAGGGAACTCTGATGGGGACTCTGATAGGGACCCTAATGTAAGGGGGAACTCTGATAGGGACCCTAATGTAAGGGGGAGCTCTGATAGGGACCCTAATGTAAGGGGGAACTATGATAGGGACCCTAATGTAAGGGGGGACTCTCATAGGGACCCTAATGTAAGGGGGAACTCTGATAGGGACCCTAATGTAAGGGGGCAGTCTGATAGGGACCCTAATGTAAGGAGGAACTCTGATAGGGACCCTAATGTAAGGAGGAACTCTGATAGGGACCCTAATGTAAGGAGGGACTCTGATAGGGACCCTAATGTAAGGGGGAACTCTGATAGGGACCCTAATGTAAGGGGGAACTCTGATAGGGACCCTAATGTAAGGGGGAACTCTGATAGGGACCCTAATGTAAGGGGGAACCCTGATAGGGACCCTAATGTAAGATTAAACTCTAATAGGGACCCTAATGTAAGGGGGAACTCTGATAGGGACCCTAATGTAAGGTGGAACTCTGATAGGGACCCTAATGTAAGGGGGAACTCTGATAGGGACCCTAATGTAAGGGGGAACTCTGATGGGGACCCTAATGTAAGGGGGAACTCTGATTGGGACCCTAATGTAAGGGGGAACTCTGATAGGGACCCTAATGTAGGGGGGGGGCTCTGATAGGGACCCTAATGTAAGGAGGAACTCTGATAGGGACCCTAATGTAAGATGAAACTCTAATAGGGACCCTAATGTAAGGGGGAACTCTGATAGGGACCCTAATATAAGAGGGAACTCTGATAGGGATCCTAATGTAAGGGGGAACTCTGATAAGGACCCTAATGTAAGGTGGAATTCTGATAGGGACCCTAATGTAAGAGGGGACTCTGATAGGGACCCTAATGTAAGGAGGAACTCTGATAGGGACCCTAATGTAAGATGAAACTCTGATAGGGACCCTAATGTAAGGGGGAACTCTGATAGGGACCCTAATGTAAGGGGGGACTCTGATAGGGACCCTAATGTAAGGAGGAACTCTGATAGGGACCCTAATGTAAGGAGGAACTCTGATAGGGACCCTAATGTAAGGAGGAACTCTGATAGGGACCCTAATGTAAGGAGGAACTCTGATAGGGACCCTAAAGAAAGGGGGAAATCTGATAGGGACCCTAAAGAAAGGGGGAACTCTGATAGGGACCCTAATGTAAGGGGGAACTCTGATAGGGACCCTAATGTAAGGGGGAACTCTGATAGGGACCCTAATGTAAGGGGGAACTCTGATAGGGACCCTAATGTAAGATGAAACTCTAATAGGGACCCTAATGTAAAGGGAACTCTGGTGGGGACTCTGATAGGGACCCTAATGTAAGGGGGAACTCTCATAGGGACCCTAATGTAAGGGGGAACTCTGATAGGGACCCTAATGTAAGGAGGAACTCTGATAGGGACCCTAATGTAAGGGGGAACTCTGATAGGGACCCTAATGTAAGGGGGGACTCTGATAAGGACCCTAATGTAAGGGGGAACTCTGATAGGGACCCTAATATAAGGGGGAACTCTGATAGGGATCCTAATGTAACGGGGAACTCTGATAAGGACCCTAATGTAAGGTGGATTTCTGATAGGTACCCTAATGTAAGAGGGGACTCTGATAGGGACCCTAATGTAAGGAGGAACTCTGATAGGGACCCTAATGTAAGATGAAACTCTGATAGGGACCCTAATGTAAGGGGGAACTCTGATAGGGACCCTAATGTAAGGGGGAACTCTGATAGGGACCCTAATGTAAGGGGGAACTCTGATAGGGACCCTAATGTAAGGGGGAACTCTGATAGGGACCCTAATGTAAGGGGGAACTCTGATAGGGACCCTAATGTAAGGGGGAACTCTGATAGGGACCCTAATGTAAGGGGGAACTCTGATAGGGACCCTAATGTAAGGTAGGACTCTGATAGGGACCCTAATGTAAGGGGGGACTCTGATAGGGACCCTAATGTAAGGAGGAACTCTGACAGAGACCCTAATGTAAGATGAAACTCTAATAGGGACCCTAATGTAAAGGGAACTCTGATGGGGACTCTGATAGGGACCCTAATGTAAGGGGGGACTTTTATAAGGACCCTAATGTAAGGGGGAGCTTTGATAGGGACCCTAATATAAGGGGGAACTCTGATAGGGATCCTAATGTAAGGGGGAACTCTGATAAGGACCCTAATGTATGGTGGAATTCTGATAGGGACCCTAATGTAAGATGAAACTCTAATAGGGACCCTAATGTAAGGAGGAACTCTGATAGGGACCCTAATGTAAGGAGGAACTCTGATGGGGCCCCCCTGATGTAAAAGGGACTCTGATGTAAGGGAGCACTGTGTTGCGGACCCCGAGGTAAGGGTTACTGTGATGGGGACCCTGGGGCTAGAGATGCTGATAGGGACCCTGAAGTAAGGGGGGAATCTGATGTGGATTCTGATGGAAGGGGGGACTATAAAAACTGATTTTATTTTTGGACTGCAAATATTTGTATACTATACAATGTGGCCCCTCATACTGGAAAGTTTGGGGCCCCCGGGTCCAGATGAGAGAAGGTAGTGAATTAGTACCTTGATAGTACCTTGATGGTGACATTGTTGGGTGAGTGGGGGTGGGGTGCACCTTGGAAATGTCTCGGGGGTGAAGGGGGCGGAGTTAAGCTGGCCATACATGAAAATGAATCGATTCCCCCGTCTGCACACTCCATGTGGACGGGGAATCCCTCCGATGGAGAGACTGACTTCCATACATGCAGCCTGCCCATACATGGAGGGAACTGCTGACATCCATGTATGACCAGATTTAGTGATTGGATGGGGGTGACAGTGATTGAAAGGGGGTGACAGGGATTGGGAGGGGGTGACAGTGATTGGATAGGGGTGACCGTGATTGGAAGTGGGTGACAGTGATTGGAAGTGGGTGACAGTGATTGGAAGTGGGTGACAGTGATTGGATGGGGGTGACAGTGATTGGATGGGGGTGACAGTGATTTGAAAGGGGTGACCGTGATTGGAAAGGGGTGACAGGGATTGGATGGGGGTGACAGGGATTGGAAGGGGGTGACAGTGATTGGATGGGGGTGACAGTGATTGGATGGGGGTGACATTGTTTGGAAAGGGGTGACAGTGATTGGATGGGGGTGACAGTGATTGGATGGGGGTGACATTGATTGGAAAGGGGTGACAGTGATTGGATGGGGGTGACAGTGATTGGATGGGGGTGACAGGGATTGGGAGGCGGTGACAGTGATTGGATAGGGGTGACCGTGATTGGAAGTGGGTGACAGTGATTGGAAGTGGGTGACAGTGATTGGATGGGGGTGACAGTGATTGGATGGGGGTGACAGTGATTGGATGGGGGTGACAGTGATTGGAAAGGGGTGACAGTGATTGGAAAGGGGTGACAAGGATTGGATGGGGGTGACAGTGATTGGAAGGGGGTGACACTGATTGGAAGGGGGTGACAGTGATTGGAAGGGGGTGACAGTGATTGGATGGGGGTGACAGTGATTGGATGGGGGTGACCGTGATTGGAAAGGGGTGACAGTGATTGGAAGGGGGTGACAGTGATTGGATGGGGGTGACAGGGATTGGATGGGGGTGACAGTGATTGGAAGGGGGTGACAGGGATTGGATGGGGGTGACAGTGATTGGATGGGGGTGACAGTGATTGGATGGGGGTGACAGTGATTGGAAAGGGGTGACAGTGATTGGAAGGGGGTGACAGTGATTGGAAGGGGGTGACAGTGATTGGATGGGGGTGACAGTGATTGGAAGGGGGTGACAGGGATTGGATGGGGGTGACAGTGATTGGATGGGGGTGACAGTGATTGGATGGGGGTGACATTGATTGGAAAGGGGTGACAGTGATTGGATGGGGGTGACAGTGATTGGATGGGGGTGACAGGGATTGGGAGGCGGTGACAGTGATTGGATAGGGGTGACCGTGATTGGAAGTGGGTGACAGTGATTGGAAGTGGGTGACAGTGATTGGATGGGGGTGACAGTGATTGGATGGGGGTGACAGTGATTGGATGGGGGTGACAGTGATTGGAAAGGGGTGACAGTGATTGGAAAGGGGTGACAAGGATTGGATGGGGGTGACAGTGATTGGAAGGGGGTGACAGTGATTGGAAGGGGGTGACACTGATTGGAAGGGGGTGACAGTGATTGGAAGGGGGTGACAGTGATTGGATGGGGGTGACAGTGATTGGATGGGGGTGACCGTGATTGGAAAGGGGTGACAGTGATTGGAAGGGGGTGACAGTGATTGGATGGGGGTGACAGGGATTGGATGGGGGTGACAGTGATTGGAAGGGGGTGACAGGGATTGGATGGGGGTGACAGTGATTGGATGGGGGTGACAGTGATTGGATGGGGGTGACAGTGATTGGAAAGGGGTGACAGTGATTGGAAGGGGGTGACAGTGATTGGAAGGGGGTGACAGTGATTGGATGGGGGTGACAGTGATTGGATAGGGGTGACAGTGATTGGAAGGGGGTGACAGGGATTGGATGGGGGTGACAGTGATTGGATGGGGGTGACAGTGATTGGAAGGGGGTGACAGTGATTGGAAGGGGGTGACAGGGATTGGATGAGGGTGACAGTGATTGGAAGGGGGTGACAGGGATTGGATGGGGGTGACAGTGATTGGAAGTGGGTGACAGTGATTGGAAGGGGGTGACAGTGATTGGAAGGGGGTGACAGTGATTGGAAGGGGGGTGACAGTGATTGGAAGGGGGTGACAGTGATTGGATGGGGGTGACAGCGATTGGATGGGGTGACAGCGATTGGATGGGGGTGACAGGGATTGGATGGGGGTGACAGGGATTGGATGGGGGTGATAGTGATTGGATGGGGGTGACAGGGATTGGATGGGGGTGACAGTGATTGGAAAGGGGTGACAGTGATTGGAAGGGGGTGACAGTGATTGGATGGGGGTGACAGTGATTGGAAGGGGGTGACAGTGATTGGAAGGGGGTGACAGTGATTGGAAGGGGGGTGACAGTGATTGGAGGGGGGTGACAGTGATTGGATGGGGGTGATAGTGATTGGATGGGGGTGACAGCGATTGGATGGGGGTGACAGCGATTAGATGGGGGTGACAGCGATTAGATGGGGGTGACAGCGATTAGATGGGGGTGACAGTGGTTGTAAGGGGGGTGACAGTGATTGGAAGGGGGTGACAGTGTCTTGGTATGCTGAAGTCTTAAGAGTTCCCTTCACTGGAACTAAGGGGCCAAGCCCAATACCTGAAAAACAGGCCCACACTATAACCCCCCCTCCACCAAATGATAAGCAAGGTCCATAAAGACATGGATGAGCGAGTTTGGGGTGGAGGAACTTGACTGGCCTGCACAGAGTCCTGACCTCACCCCCATAGAACACCTTTAGGATGAATTAGAGTGGAGACTGTGAGCCAGGCCTTCTCGTCCAACATCAGTGCCTGACATCATAAATGTGCATCTGGAAGAATGGTCAAACATTCCCATAGACACAGTCCTAAACCTTGTGGACGGCCTTCCCAGAAGAGTTGAAGCTGTTATAGATGCAAAGGGCGGAGCCAACTCAATATTGAACCCTACGGACTAAGACTGGGATGCCATTAAAGTTCATGTTTGTGTAAAGGCAGGTGTCCCAATACTTTTGGGAATATAGTGTATATAGGAATACACAGCAGGTGACTGATATTTGCACATTAGATAGACAGACTCTGCTTCCTCCTGGTGGCTGCACTTCACTGCTCCATCTCTGGCTGATCTTCCTATGTCTGTGATTTGTGGCTCTGATTGTACATTCTAGGGGGGCGGGGCCATTAGACAGGTAGAGGTTTGCCCGGTCACTGATGATCACCCCTCAACCGTCCACCATATCCAGAGAGCCCGTCTCTTCCCTCCATCTCCTGACCACAGAGAGCCCGTCTCTTCCCTCCTGACCACAGAGAGCCCGTCTCTTACCTCCTGACCACAGAGAGCCCGTCTCTTCCCTCCATCTGACCACAGAGAGCCCTTCTCTTCCCTCCGTCTCCTGACCACAGAGAGCCCGTCTCTTCCCTCCATCTGACCACAGAGAGCCTGTCTCTTCCCTCCGTCTCCTGACCACAGAGAGCCCGTCTCTTCCCTCAGTCTCCTGACCACAGAGAGCTCTTCTCTTCCCTCCATCTCCTGACCACAGAGAGCCCTTCTCTTCCCTCCATCTCCTGACCACAGAGAGTCCTTCTCTTCCCTTCTGACCACAGAGAGCCTGTCTCTATCCTCCATCTCCTGACCACAGAGAGCTCTTCTCTTCCCTCCATCTCCTGACCACATAGAGCCCATCTCTTCCCTCCATCTCCTGACCACAGAGAGGCCGTCTCTTCCCTCCTGACCACAGAGAGCCCGTCTCTATCCTCCACCTCCTGACCACAGAGAGCCCGTCTCTTACCTCCTGACCACAGAGAGCCCGTCTCTTCCCTCCATCTGACCACAGAGAGCCCTTCTCTTCCCTCCGTCTCCTGACCACAGAGAGCCCGTCTCTTCCCTCCATCTCCTGACCACAGAGAGCCCTTCTCTTCCCTCCATCTCCTGACCACAGAGAGCCCTTCTCTTCCCTCCATCTGACCACAGAGAGCCCATCTCTTCCCTCCATCTGACCACAGAGAGCCCATCTCTTCCCTCCATCTGACCACAGAGAGCCCGTCTCTTCCCTCCATCTGACCACAGAGAGCCCATCTCTTCCCTCCATCTCCTGACCACAGAGAGCCCGTCTCTTCCCTCCATCTCCTGACCACAGAGAGCCCGTCTCTTCCCTCCGTCTCCTGACCACAGAGAGCCCGTCTCTTCCCTCCATCTCCTGACCACAGAGAGCCCGTCTCTTCCCTCCTGACCACAGAGAGCCCGTCTCTTCCCTCCATCTCCTGACCACAGAGAGCCCTTCTCTTCCCTCCGTCTCCTGACCACAGAGAGCCCTTCTCTTCCCTCCATCTGACCACAGAGAGCCCGTCTCTTCCCTCCATCTGACCACAGAGAGCCCATCTCTTCCCTCCATCTGACCACAGAGAGCCCGTCTCTTCCCTCCATCTGACCACAGAGAGCCCATCTCTTCCCTCCATCTCCTGACCACAGAGAGCCCGTCTCTTCCCTCCGTCTCCTGACCACAGAGAGCCCGTCTCTTCCCTCCGTCTCCTGACCACAGAGAGCCCGTCTCTTCCCTCCATCTCCTGACCACAGAGAGCCCGTCTCTTCCCTCCTGACCACAGAGAGCCCGTCTCTTCCCTCCTGACCACAGAGAGCCCGTCTCTTCCCTCCATCTCCTGACCACAGAGAGCTCTTCTCTTCCCTCCATCTCCTGACCACAGAGAGCCCTTCTCTTCCCTCCATCTCCTGACCACAGAGAGTCCTTCTCTTCCCTCCTGACCACAGAGAGCCCGTCTCTATCCTCCATCTCCTGACCACAGAGAGCTCTTCTCTTCCCTCCATCTCCTGACCACATAGAGCCCATCTCTTCCCTCCATCTGACCACAGAGAGCCTGTCTCTTCCCTCCATCTCCTGACCACAGAAAGCCTGTCTCCTCCCTACTGACCACAGAGAGCCCGTCTCTTCCCTCCATCTCCTTACCACAGAGAGCCCGTCTCTTCCCTCCATCTGACCACAGAGAACCCTTCTCTTCCCTCCGTCTCCTGACCACAAAGAGCCCGTCTCTTCCCTCCATCTCCTGACCACAGAGAGCCCTTCTCTTCCCTCCGTCTCCTGACCACAGAGAGCCCTTCTCTTCCCTCCGTCTCCTGACCACAGAGAACCCTTCTCTTCCCTTCATCTGACCACAGAGAGCCCGTCTCTTCCCTCCATCTCCTGACCACAGAGAGCTCTTCTCTTCCCTCCGTCTCCTGATCACAGAGAGCCCTTCTCTTCCCTCCATCTCCTGACCACAGAGAGCCCTTCTCTTCCCTCCATCTCCTGACCACAGAGAGCCCTTCTCTTCCCTCCATCTCCTGACCACAGAGAGCCCTTCTCCTCCCTCCATCTCCTGACCACAGAGAGCCCGTCTCTTCCCTCCATCTGACCACAGAGAGCCCTTCTCTTCCCTCCATCTCCTGACCACAGAGAGCCTGTCTCTTCCCTCCTGACCACAGAGAGCCCGTCTTTTCCCTCCATCTCCGGACCACAGAGAGCCCTTCTCTTTCCTCCATCTGACCTCAGAGAACCCTTCTCTTCCCTTCATCTGACCACAGAGAGCCGTCTCTTCCCTCCATCTCCTGACCACAGAGAGCCCGTCTCTTCCCTCCATCTCCTGACCACAGAGAGCCCGCCTCTTCCCTCCATCTCCTGACCACAGAGAGTGCGTCTCTTCCCTCCATCTGACAACAGAGAGCCCTTCTCTTCCCTCCATCTCCTGACTACAGAGAGCCCGTCTCTTCCCTCCATCTCCTGACTACAGAGAGCCCGTCTCTTCCCTCCATCTCCTGACCCAGAGAGACCGTCTCTTCCCTCCTGACCACAGAGAGCCCGTCTCTTCCCTCCATCTCCTGACCACAGAGAGCCCGTCTCTTCCCTCCATCTCCTGACCACAGAGAGCCCTTCTCTTCCCTCCATCTGACCACAAAGAGCCCGTCTCTTCCCTCCTGACCACAGAGAGCTCTTCTCTTCCCTCCATCTCCTGACCACAGAGAGCTCTTCTCTTCCCTCCATCTCCTGACCACAGAGAGCTCTTCTCTTCTCTCCATCTCCTGACCACAGAGAGCCCGTCTCTTCCCTCCTGACCACAGAGAGCCCGTCTCTTCCCTCCTGACCACAGAGAGCCCGTCTCTTCCCTCCATCTCCTGACCACAGAGAGCCCTTCTCTTCCCTCCATCTGACCACAGAGAGCCCGTCTCTTCCCTCCTGACCACAGAGAGCCCGTCTCTTCCCTCCATCTCCTGACCACAGAGAGCCCATCTCTTCCCTCCATCTCCTGACCACAGAGAACCCGTCTCTTCCCTCCATCTCCTGACTACAGAGAGCCCGTCTCTTCCCTCCATCTCCTGACCACAGAGAGCCCGTCTCTTCCCTCCATCTGACCACAGAGAGCCCGTCTCTTCCCTCCATCTCCTAACCACAGAGAGCACATCTCTTCCCTCCATCTGACCACAGAGAGCCCGTCTCTTCCCTCCATCTCCTGAACACAGAGAGCCCTTCTCTTTCCTCCATCTGACCACAGAGAGCCCGTCTCTTCCCTCCTGACCACAGAGAGCCCGTCTCTTCCCTCCTGACCACAGAGAGCCCGTCTCTTCCCTCCATCTCCTGACCACAGAGAGCCCGTCTCTTCCCTCCATCTCCTGACCACAGAGAGCCCTTCTCTTCCCTCCATCTCCTGACCACAGAGAGCCCGTCTCTTTCCTCCATCTCCTGACCACAGAGAGCCCGTCTCTTCCCTCCTGACCACAGAGAGCCCTTCTCTTCCCTCCATCTCCTGACCACAGAGAGCCTGTCTCTTCCCTCCATCTCACGACCAGAGAGAGCCCGTCTCTTCCCTCCATCTCCTGACCCAGAGAGACCGTCTCTTCCCTCCATCTCCTGACCACAGAGAGCCCGTCTCTTCCCTCCATCTCCTGACCACAGAGAGCCCTTCTCTTCCCTCCATCTCCTGAACACAGAGAGCCCTTCTCTTCCCTCCATCTGACCACAGAGAGCCCGTCTCTTCCCTCCATCTCCTAACCACAGAGAGCCCATCTTTTCCCTCCTGACCACAGAGAGCCCGTCTCTTCTCTCCATCTCCTGACCACAGAGAGCCCATCTCTTCCCTCCATCTCCTGACCACAGAGAGCCCGTCTCTTCCCTCCGTCTCCTGACCACAGAGAGCCCGTCTCTTCCCTCCGTCTCCTGACCACAGAGAGCCCGTCTCTTCCCTCCGTCTCCTGACCACAGAGAGCCCGTCTCTTCCCTCCGTCTCCTGACCACAGAGAGCCAGTCTCTTCCCTCCTGACCAGAGAGAGCCCGTCTCTTCCCTCCGTCTCCTGACCACAGAGAGCCCGTCTCTTCCCTCCATCTCCTGACCACAGAGAGCCCGTCTCTTCCCTCCATCTCCTGACCACAGAGAGCCCATCTCTTCCCTCCATCTCCTGACCACAGAGAGCCCGTCTCTTCCCTCCATCTGACCACAGAGAGCCCGTCTCTTCCCTCCATCTTCTGAACACAGAGAGCCCTTCTCTTCCCTCCATCTGACCACAGAGAGCCCGTCTCTTCCCTCCATCTCCTGACCACAGAGAGCCCGTCTTTTCCCTCCTGACCACAGAGAGCCCGTCTCTTCCCTCCATCTCCTGACCACAGAGAGCCCGTCTCTTCCCTCCATCTCCTGACCACAGAGAGCCCATCTCTTCCCTCCATCTCCTGACCACAGAGAGCCCTTCTCTTCCCTCCATCTCCTGACCACAGAGAGCCCGTCTTTTCCCTCCTGACAACAGAGAGCCCGTCTCTTCCCTCCATCTCCTGACCACAGAGAGCCCGTCTCTTCCCTCCATCGCCTGACCACAGAGAGCCCATCTCTTCCCTCCATCTCCTGACCACAGAGAGCCCTTCTCTTCCCTCCATCTCCTGACCACAGAGAGCCCGTCTCTTCCCTCCGTCTCCTGACCACAGAGAGCCCGTCTCTTGCCTCCGTCTCCTGACCACAGAGAGCCCGTCTCTTCCCTCCATCTCCTGACCACAGAGAGCCCGTCTCTTCCCTCCATCTCCTGACCACAGAGAGCCCGTCTCTTCCCTCCATCTCCTGACCACAGAGAGCCCGTCTCTTCCCTCCATCTCCTGACCACAGAGAGCCCTTCTCTTCCCTCCATTTCCTGACCACAGAGAGCCCGTCTCTTCCCTCCATCTGACCACAGAGAGCCCGTCTCTTCCCTCCGTCTCCTGACCACAGAGAGCCAGTCTCTTCCCTCCATCTCCTGACCACAGAGAGCCCATCTCTTCCCTCCATCTCCTGACCACAGAGAGCCCTTCTCTTCCCTCCATCTCCTGACCACAGAGAGCCCGTCTCTTCCCTCCATCTCCTGACCACAGAGAGCCCGTCTCTTCCCTCCATCTCCTGACCACAGAGAGCCCGTCTCTTCCCTCCATCTCCTGACCACAGAGAGCCCGTCTCTTCCCTCCATCTGACCACAGAGAGCCCGTCTCTTCCCTCCATCTGACCACAGAGAGCCCGTCTCTTCCCTCCATCTCCTGACCACAGAGAGCCCGTCTCTTCCCTCCGTCTCCTGACCACAGAGAGCCCGTCTCTTCCCTCCATCTCCTGACCACAGAGAGCCCTTCTCTTCCCTCCATCTCCTGACCACAGAGAGCCCGTCTCTTCCCTCCATCTGACCACAGAGAGCCCGTCTCTTCCCTCCATCTCCTGAACACAGAGAGCCCTTCTCTTCCCTCCATCTGACCACAGAGAGCCCGTCTCTTCCCTCCATCTCCTGACCACAGAGAGCCCGTCTTTTCCCTCCTGACCACAGAGAGCCCGTCTCTTCCCTCCATCTCCTGACCACAGAGAGCCCGTCTCTTCCCTCCATCTCCTGACCACAGAGAGCCCATCTCCTGACCACAGAGAGCCCTTCTCTTCCCTCCATCTCCTGACCACAGAGAGCCCGTCTTTTCCCTCCTGACAACAGAGAGCCCGTCTCTTCCCTCCATCTCCTGACCACAGAGAGCCCGTCTCTTCCCTCCATCGCCTGACCACAGAGAGCCCATCTCTTCCCTCCATCTCCTGACCACAGAGAGCCCGTCTCTTCCCTCCGTCTCCTGACCACAGAGAGCTCGTCTCTTGCCTCCGTCTCCTGACCACAGAGAGCCCGTCTCTTCCCTCCGTCTCCTGACCACAGAGAGCCCGTCTCTTCCCTCCATCTCCTGACCACAGAGAGCCCGTCTCTTCCCTCCATCTCCTGACCACAGAGAGCCCGTCTCTTCCCTCCATCTCCTGACCACAGAGAGCCCATCTCTTCCCTCCATCTGACCACAGAGAGCCCGTCTCTTCCCTCCATCTCCTGACCACAGAGAGCCCTTCTCTTCCCTCCATCTCCTGACCACAGAGAGCCCGTCTCTTCCCTCCATCTGACCACAGAGAGCCCGTCTCTTCCCTCCGTCTCCTGACCACAGAGAGCCAGTCTCTTCCCTCCATCTCCTGACCACAGAGAGCCCATCTCTTCCCTCCATCTCCTGACCACAGAGAGCCCTTCTCTTCCCTCCATCTCCTGACCACAGAGAGCCCGTCTCTTCCCTCCATCTGACCACAGAGAGCCCGTCTCTTCCCTCCATCTGACCACAGAGAGCCCGTCTCTTCCCTCCATCTGACCACAGAGAGCCCGTCTCTTCCCTCCATCTGACCACAGAGAGCCCGTCTCTTCCCTCCATCTCCTGACCAGAGGGAGCCCGTCTCTTCCCTCCGTCTCCTGACCACAGAGAGCCCGTCTCTTCCCTCCATCTCCTGACCACAGAGAGCCTATCTCTTCCCTCCATCTCCTGACCACAGAGAGCCCATCTCTTCCCTTCTGACCACAGAGAGCCCTTCTCTTCCCTCCATCTCCTGACCACAGAGAGCCTGTCTCTTCCCTCCATCTCATGACCAGAGAGAGCCCGTCTCTTCCCTCCATCTCCTGACCACAGAGAGCCTGTCTCTTCCCTCCATCTCCTGACCACAGAGAGCCCGTCTCTTCCCTCCATCTCCTGAACACAGAGAGCCCTTCTCTTTCCTCCATCTGACCACAGAGAGCCCATCTCTTCCCTCCATCTCCTGACCACAGAGAGCCCTTCTCTTCCCTCCATCTCCTGACCACAGAGAGCCCGTCTCTTCCCTCCGTCTCCTGACCACGGAGAGCCCGTCTCTTCCCTCCATCTCCTGACCACAGAGAGCCCGTCTCTTCCCTCCATCTCCTGACCACAGAGAGCCCATCTCTTCCCTCCATCTCCTGACCACAGAGAGCCCTTCTCTTCCCTCCATCTCCTGACCACAGAGAGCCCGTCTCTTCCCTCCATCTGACCACAGAGAGCCCGTCTCTTCCCTCCATCTCCTGACTACAGAGAGCCCGTCTCTTCCCTCCATCTCCTGACCCAGAGAGACCGTCTCTTCCCTCCATCTCCTGACCACAGAGAGCCCGTCTCTTCCCTCCATCTCCTGACCACAGAGAGCCCTTCTCTTCCCTCCATCTCCTGAACACAGAGAGCCCTTCTCTTCCCTCCATCTGACCACAGAGAGCCCGTCTCTTCCCTCCATCTCCTAACCACAGAGAGCCCATCTTTTCCCTCCTGACCACAGAGAGCCCGTCTCTTCCCTCCATCTCCTGACCACAGAGAGCCCATCTCTTCCCTCCATCTCCTGACCACAGAGAGCCCTTCTCTTCCCTCCATCTCCTGACCACAGAGAGCCCGTCTCTTCCCTCCGTCTCCTGACCACAGAGAGCCCGTCTCTTCCCTCCGTCTCCTGACCACAGAGAGCCAGTCTCTTCCCTCCTGACCAGAGAGAGCCCTTCTCTTCTCTCCATCTCCTGACCACAGAGAGCCCATCTCTTCCCTCCATCTCCTGACCACAGAGAGCCCTTCTCTTCCCCCCATCTCCTGACCACAGAGAGCCCTTCTCTTCCCTCCATCTCCTGACCATAGAGAGCCCGTCTCTTCCCTCCTGACCACAGAGAGCCCGTCTCTTCCCTCCATCTGACCACAGAGAGCCCGTCTCTTCCCTCCATCTGACCACAGAGAGCCCGTCTCTTCCCTCCATCTCCAGATCACAGGGAGCTCTTCTCTTCCCTCCATCTCCTGACCACAGAGAGCCCGTCTCTTCCCTCCGTCTCCTGACCACAGAGAGCCCGTCTCTTCCCTCCATCTCCTGACCACAGAGAGCCCGTCTCTTCCCTCCATCTCCTGACCACAGAGAGCCCATCTCTTCCCTCCATCTCCTGACCACAGAGAGCCCTTCTCTTCCCTCCATCTCCTGACCACAGAGAGCCCGTCTTTTCCCTCCTGACAACAGAGAGCCCAACTCTTCCCTCCATCTCCTGACCACAGAGAGCCCGTCTCTTCCCTCCATCGCCTGACCACAGAGAGCCCATCTCTTCCCTCCATCTCCTGACCACAGAGAGCCCTTCTCTTCCCTCCATCTCCTGACCACAGAGAGCCCGTCTCTTCCCTCCGTCTCCTGACCACAGAGAGCCCGTCTCTTGCCTCCGTCTCCTGACCACAGAGAGCCCGTCTCTTCCCTCCATCTCCTGACCACAGAGAGCCCGTCTCTTCCCTCCATCTCCTGACCACAGAGAGCCCGTCTCTTCCCTCCATCTCCTGACCACAGAGAGCCCATCTCTTCCCTCCATCTGACCACAGAGAGCCCGTCTCTTCCCTCCATCTCCTGACCACAGAGAGCCCTTCTCTTCCCTCCATCTCCTGACCACAGAGAGCCCGTCTCTTCCCTCCATCTGACCACAGAGAGCCCGTCTCTTCCCTCCGTCTCCTGACCACAGAGAGCCAGTCTCTTCCCTCCATCTCCTGACCACAGAGAGCCCATCTCTTCCCTCCATCTCCTGACCACAGAAAGCCCTTCTCTTCCCTCCATCTCCTGACCACAGAGAGCCCGTCTCTTCCCTCCATCTGACCACAGAGAGCCCGTCTCTTCCCTCCATCTGACCACAGAGAGCCCGTCTCTTCCCTCCGTCTCCTGACCACAGAGAGCCCTTCTCTTCCCTCCATCTCCTGACCACAGAGAGCCCGTCTCTTCCCTCCATCTGACCACAGAGAGCCCGTCTCTTCCCTCCATCTCCTGACCACAGAGAGCCCGTCTTTTCCCTCCTGACCACAGAGAGCCCGTCTCTTCCCTCCATCTCCTGACCACAGAGAGCCCGTCTCTTCCCTCCATCTCCTGACCACAGAGAGCCCATGTCTTCCCTCCATCTCCTGACCACAGAGAGCCCTTCTCTTCCCTCCATCTCCTGACCACAGAGAGCCCGTCTTTTCCCTCCTGACAACAGAGAGCCCGTCTCTTCCCTCCATCTCCTGACCACAGAGAGCCCGTCTCTTCCCTCCATCGCCTGACCACAGAGAGCCCATCTCTTCCCTCCATCTCCTGACCACAGAGAGCCCTTCTCTTCCCTCCATCTCCTGACCACAGAGAGCCCGTCTCTTCCCTCCGTCTCCTGACCACAGAGAGCCCGTCTCTTGCCTCCGTCGCCTGACCACAGAGAGCCCGTCTCTTCCCTCCATCTCCTGACCACAGAGAGCCCGTCTCTTCCCTCCATCTCCTGACCACAGAGAGCCCGTCTCTTCCCTCCATCTCCTGACCACAGAGAGCCCGTCTCTTCCCTCCATCTCCTGACCACAGAGAGCCCATCTCTTCCCTCCATCTGACCACAGAGAGCCCGTCTCTTCCCTCCATCTCCTGACCACAGAGAGCCCTTCTCTTCCCTCCATCTCCTGACCACAGAGAGCCCATCTCTTCCCTCCATCTGACCACAGAGTGCCCGTCTCTTCCCTCCGTCTCCTGACCACAGAGAGCCCGTCTCTTCCCTCCATCTCCTGACCACAGAGAGCCCATCTCTTCCCTCCATCTCCTGACCACAGAGAGCCCTTCTCTTCCCTCCATCTCCTGACCACAGAGAGCCCTTCTCTTCCCTCCATCTCCTGACCACAGAGAGCCCATCTCTTCCCTCCATCTCCTGACCACAGAGAGCCCTTCTCTTCCCTCCATCTCCTGACCACAGAGAGCCCTTCTCTTCCCTCCATCTGACCACAGAGAGCCCTTCTCTTCCCTCCATCTCCTGACCACAGAGAGCCCTTCTCTTCCCTCCATCTCCTGACCACAGAGAGCCCGTCTCTTCCCTCCATCTGACCACAGAGAGCCCTTCTCTTCCCTCCATCTCCTGACCACAGAGAGCCCTTCTCTTCCCTCCATCTCCTGACCACAGAGAGCCCGTCTCTTCCCTCCTGACCACAGAGAGCCCGTCTCTTCCCTCCTGACCACAGAGAGCCCGTCTCTTCCCTCCATCTCCAGATCACAGGGAGCCCTTCTCTTCCCTCCATCTGACCACAGAGAGCCCTTCTCTTCCCTCCATCTCCTGACCACAGAGAGCCCTTCTCTTCCCTCCATCTCCTGACCACAGAGAGCCCGTCTCTTCCCTCCATCTGACCACAGAGAGCCCGTCTCTTCCCTCCATCTCCAGATCACAGGGAGCTCTTCTCTTCCCTCCATCTCCTGACCACACACAGGAGAAGACAGAACACAATCTACTTCTCAGACAGGAAATTATAAAGTGTGATTCCATCTATTATCACATATTATATAATCCTTTCAGTGGCGTTCCTCCAGAGGAATTCCTGAGCAGCAGCCAGACATCACTCCGGGCCGACATTCCTAGATTGCAGCCAGATTAATGCCGGGATCCTCCGCTAATAATATTATATAATAGGAGAAGCTTTCCACATCACAGCCAATTCCCGGCACCGGCCTGAATGACATCTCTATGAGTGACAGAGTCCTCTCCGTGCCGGGATCCGGAGAATTCTTCTCTGGAGGATATTCTGGCTCAGATTCAGACATTGCAGTAAAATGAGATTTGGGTGAAATGTATTAGAATAAATAGGGAAGGTAAAACTAAGGGGGTGTTCTTTGTTTTTTATGGGTGCAATGAGCTTTCTATGGCCCCTGAAGGTTACAGACGAGTGTCTCCACCATCCTGGACCAAGAGATGACCCATTGGTTGCCCCCCTATTGTCACTGATTGCCCATCTGTAGCCCATGTATTGTCACATTCACCAGTTTTCTTATTTAGTGCCAAATTTACACCACGGCTCAGTATGCTGTGCCTAGAACACCACCACCGCTAAAGGCTGCACTGAGCAGAAAGGTAGAGGATCCAAGATCCTGGAGGTCCTCTCAAGCCCCCTGCAGGGCTCACAAAGCCCCCAGTCTGCTATAGAGCCCCCCATCTTACTGCATAACCCCCAGTCTGCTATAGAGCCCCTATCCTCCTGCAGAGCCCCCAGTCTTTTATAGAACCCCCAGCTTCCTGTAGAGCCCACAGACCCCCCAGTCTGCTATAAAGCCCCCATCCTCCTCCAGAGCCCCCATCTTCCTGCAGCCCACAGAGCCCCCAGTCTGCTATAGAGCCACCATCTTCCTGCAGAGCCCCCCGTCTGCTATAGAGCCCCCATCCTCCTGTAGAGCCCCCATCTTCCTGCAGAGCCCCCCATTCTCCTACAGAGCCCCCAGTCTGCTATAGAGCACCCATCCTCCTGCAGAGCCCCCAGCTTGCTATAGAGCCCCCATCCTCCTGCAGAGCCCCCAGTTTCCTGCAGAGCCCCCAGCTTGCTATAGAGCCCCCATCCTTCTGCAGAGTCCCCAGTCTGCTATAGAGCCCCCATCTTCCTACAGAGCCCCCAGTCTGCTTTAGAGCCCTCCAATTTCCTGCAGAGCCCCCAGTCTGCTATAGAGCCCCCATCTTTCTGCAGAGTCCACAGAGCCCCCATCCTCCTGCAGAGCCCCCATCCTCCTGCAGAGCCCCCATCCTCCTGCAGAGCCCCCATCTTCCTGCAGAGCCCCCAGTCTGCTATAAAGCCCCCATTCTCCCACATTTCCTTCCATCCCCCACAGAGCTCTTCAGTCCTCCTTTATGCTCCCCCAACGCCCACATAGCCTCCTGCAGAGTGCACAGAGGGCCCAGCCCCCCACAATGTCCCCCAGCTTCCTGCAGAGAGTTGTTTCCCAACTATTGTCACGCTTTCCCATTGGTTGCCCTTGTGTTGTCTTTGTACTATGTACTGTTTGTTCAGAGACCCCCCATTCCTGTCATTTGTTCGCTTGCAACCCCCCCCCCCTCCGATACTAACAGAACCCCCATTATTATTCCCATACTGAACCCCATTCTCTGATTGGTTATTAGGGGTGGGGGTGGTTGGTCATTTTTAGGCAGATTTTGTCTCGGCAAGCCGGATGCTGAAATTTCAACAAGATCTCTAATTTTGTGGCTCAGTCAGTTTTGCTGAAAAATCGTCTGAGCTTCAGGGAGCGATCGTCTTCGCTCTGAACAGCTGAGAACAATTGCTGAAATCTCATCAAAGCTTCACCGGGGTTGAGGGTTCATGTCATTATAAAAGTGTTTTTTCATTGTCTTAAATCTGAAACTTTTATTAAACGAATCCCTGGAGATCCTGCCATGAAAGTTCTTGTTCGGCCACTTCCTGTTATGGGATGACAACTGTCTCCAATTTGTGCTCCTGAGTTGTCACCCTGTCACATGCGCCCCCTGGTGGTGACTGTAAGCGGCCATTCCGGCACACATTGCACAGGAATGGTCCACCATCACCGTTATCAGAGCAATGATGAGCAGCCAACACTGGGGGGGCATGTAGACAGGAAGTGGCTGAAAGAGGCTGCAGGAGATCATTGATCCATATTCATTATTTATAGATGTTATTATTCTGTGAAATTACCGAAATATTATGCAGATCAGCTAACATCTTCCCACCCTGATGACCCCCCAGAGGTCTCTCTATGAAGAGCGGGTATTGGGGGGGCTGGGATCTCCCGGCCGGCTCTTCTTATCTGACCTCTCATGGGGCTCATTCACATCTACATGTCCGCCATTCAGCTTTCAATGCACATTGTAACCTATTATTACTCAATTCCACAGATGCATCAAAGTGCGTTTTTCTGCACTTTAGGTTTATTTTTCTATGAAGCATTTACCAGTCAGCAGTCACCTTGATGGAGCTGGCAACGCATTGAAACACACAAATGATGCGTTTTTTATAGACTTCTATGGTGCTCACTGCACTGTACAATGGAAGAGGTTTGATGAGTCATTTCTCCTAAATCACGTTGAAACGTGTCCACCTCCTATTTATCACATTAGGACTAGGAGCACGCCATAGTGCATTCCCAAAGTACAATGTAAAGGTGTTTCCTCTACAGAACTGCGGCTGATTGAAGGTTTCTGTTTTTCACATTCTGTTCTGCGAGCTGCGGACATGTCACCTTCACAGAGGTCAGGGATAAGGGGTTGAGGGGTTATGGTTGGGATTAGGGGTTGGGGTTGAGGTTAGGGTTGGTTTTAGGGGATGGGGTTTAGGGTTGGGATTAGAGGTTGGAGTTTGGGTTAGGGGTTAAGGATTGAGGTTAGGGTAGGATTTAGGGGTTGGGGATGGGGTTGGTGTTAGGGTTGAGATTAGGGTTGGATTTAAGAGTTGGGGATTAGAGGTTGAGGTTTGAGTTAGGATTAAGGTTTAGGGTTGGAGTTGAGATTAAGGTTGGATTTAGAGGTTTAGGTTAGGGGTTGGGGTTAGGGATAGGGTTTTAGGATTTGGGTTAAGATTTAGGGGTTGAGGTTGGAGTTATGGGTTGGAGTTGGGATTAAGGGTTGGGGTTAAGGTTAGGGTTGGAGTTAGTGGTTGGCTGTTAGGGTTGGGGTTAGGGATGGGGTTGGGGTTTTAGTTAGGGCTTGGGTTGGAGTTAGGGGTTGGGGTTATGGGTTGAGGTTGGGGTTAAGGTTGGGGTTATGGGTTGAGGAAGGGGTTAGGGTTGGGGTTATGGGTTGAGGTTGGGGTTATGGGTTGAGGAAGGGATTAGGATTGGGGTTATGGGTTGGGGTTAGGGTTGAGGTTGGGATTATGGGTTAAGGTTGGGGTTAGGGTTATGGGTTGAGGTTGGGGTTATGGGTTGAGGAAGGTGTTAGGGTTGGGGTTATGGGTTGAGGTTATGGGTTAAGGTTGGGGTTATGGGTTGAGGGAGGGATTAGGGTTGGGGTTATGGGTTGGAGTTAGGGTTGGGATTATGGGTTGAGGTTAGGGTTATGGGTTGAGGAAGGGGTTGGGTTGGAGTTAGGTGTTGAAGTTGGGGTTATGGGTTGAGGTTGGGGTTGGGATTAAGGGTTGGCGGTTAGGGTTGGGATTGGGGGTTAGGGATGGGGTTGGGGTTTGAGTTAGGGGTTGGGTTGGAGTTAGGGGTTGAAGTTGGGGTTATGGGTTGAGGTTGGGGTTATAGGTTGAGGTTGGGGTTAAGGTTATGGGTTGAGGTAGTGGTTATGGGTTGAGGAAGGGGTTAGGGTTGGGGTTATAGGTTGAGGTTGGGGTTAGGGGTCCAGGAAGGGATTAGGGTTATGGGTTGAGGTTGGGGTTATGGGTTGAGGAAGGTGTTAGGGTTGGGGTTATGGGTTGAGGTTGGGGTTATGGGTTGAGGTTGGGGTTAGGGTTGGGATTATGGATTGAGGTTAGGGTTATGGGTTGAGGTTGGGGTTATGGGTTGAGGAAGGGGTTGGGTTGGAATTAGGGGTTGAAGTTGGGGTTATGGGTTGAGGTTGGGGTTATAGGTTGAGGTTGAGGAAGGAGTTAGGATTGGGGTTATGGGTTGAGGTTGGGGTTATGGGTTGAGGTCGGGGTTATGGGTTGAGGAAGGGATTAGGGTTGGGGTTAGGGTTGAGGTTGGGGTTATGGGTTGACATTGGGGTTATGGGTTAAGGTTGGGGTTATGGGTTGAGGTTGAGGAAGAGGTTAGGGTTGGGGTTATGGGTTGAGGTTGGGGTTATGGTTTGAGGTTGGGGTTATAGGTTGAGGTTGAGGAAGGGGTTAGGATTTGGGTTATGGGTTGAGGTTGGGGTTATGGGTTGAGGTCGGGGTTATGGGTTGAGGAAGGGATTAGAGTTGGGGTTATGGGTTAAGGTTGGGGTTAGGGTTATGGGTTGAGGAAGAGGTTGGGGTTATGGGTTGAGGTTGGGGTTATGGGTTGAGGTTGGGGTTGGGGTTAGGGTTATGGGTTGAGGAAGAGGTTAGGGTTGGGGTTATGGGTTGAGGTTGGGGTTATGGTTTGAGGAAGGGATTGGGGATTAGGGTTGGGATTAGGGATTTGGGTTATGAATACCCCACCGTATAGATGCAATGATATATTATGCATAGAATCTCACTCTCCTAATTTCCTTTTTGGATTAATAAAGTTTTCAGAATCTGTCTCTATGTTCTTTTCTTTTCTTATTTAGCAGCTGAACTGTTCAATATTCACACTGTATCCTCCATATAGAAATGTCCCACAACAGGCAGACAGAGACCCGGACCTCAAATCATTTCCATTATATCCTTCTCTCTTTCTCTTTCTTTCTTTTCTGGAGGTTAGGGGTCACCTTGACTAGAGAGGCAACTGTATATAATAATTGTTACTGTGAATTTTTGTATTATTATCTAGACTGTGTTAGGAATTAATGGTCCATTTTTCAGTTTTTCTTTGTATTTCACTCTTTATTCTGCTTGGGATCTGGTGCCCTTCATTATATCAGCCCACCCCCCTGTATTATTATTATTATTATTATTATTATTATTATTCTTTTGGATTATTATCCAGTATTCATATATTATTTGTTATTGTACAGGATTAATATATTATTATTATATAGGATTTATATAGTGCAAACAGTTTGCACTGCACTGTACAATATAAAGGCAGACATTACAATTCAGTACAAGGGGGGTCAGAGGGTCCTGATCCTGGGAGCTTACAATCTAGAAGTCTTCTGTATATCAGCCCATAGAAGGGTAATAGGAAAGTTGTATCTTCCATGATAAAAGATAGTTCATAAAACTTTGAGCTCCCAGCGGACGGCTGACAGAGAAGAGAATTCCTCTGCTATATATATATATATATAGATAACAAATATAGAATGAGGGGCCAGTGAGGGCCGGATGACCTGCCTGACCTCTGGGGCCAGATCCTTCCTGTACTGTATTGTTCCTCTCTGTACCCTTCATAGGCTCCCTGTAGGACATCTCCGGGCGTACGTGGCCGCTGCGGCGTACTCCTTCATTATTCTGGTACCGAGGGGGGGGGGGGGGCTCTCTCACTTGAGTGATAAGACAGATTAGGAGTCATTTGGAAAGCAAATAACAATCCGTGTAAATGAGCAGAACATTGCCGACATTCCACGGTGCCGGGTTCACATTTCACCTTCTCACGACTCGTGACCAATTAAAATAACGGCAGCCGGCAACACACCGCCTGGTATTATCACCGGGCTATTGATAGCTAACCAAAGTCACCAACCCCCCCCCCCCATCCATCCACCTCTCCATACTCCACCCCCCCCCCCACATACTCCAACACCCCCCCCCCCCCCCACGTACTCCATCCCAGAGCAGATTATGAGGATCTGACTGGAGGAAGGTCACGTGGAACTCACATGGTGTGGGCCTTTAATAAGCCCTCTGGGGGTATTTAAGGAGTGGACCTCCAAGGGTAGACATCAACCAGTGAGTCCAAGTTCAAGCTCACAGACCTCCAGACACCTCCACCTGACAACATGGGCCTTTCCGATAGCGAGAAGTCTGCCGTCGCCTCCCTCTGGGAGAAGATCGCCCCTCAGACCAACAAACTGGGCGCCGAGTCCATGGAAAGGTAACTCAATGGGTGGGCAGCTCCTACACCTGGCACTAAAAGCAAATGGACTCTTCACTTTACAAGAGAACTTTTCCTCAGCTTAGTATATGAAGTGATGCTCTACTGACTTCCATCGTCCAATCATGTGCAAGAAATATACAATTCTTTCATTTTCCTTGCATGCGATTGGATATTATTCTCTGCAAAGCGAATTTTCACAGAATTTACTAAGCGAAGGGAAATTTCTACTACAAAGTGAACAGACTATTTGCCTTTAATAAGTCAACCCCATTGGGTGTCATGGACTCCCCACCAGAGAAGTTTGAGTAACTTTTCACTTTGTGTTTTCTATATTCTTTATATTCTATATTTATATGTATTCAATATTTATAGATATTCTTTATTTCTATATTCTCTGTATTTTATTTGCTATATATTCTATAATTCTATATAATCTAAATATTTCTCTTTATATATATTGTATATTTTTATATTTCTAGATATTCTATACATTTCTATTTCTATGTCCTATATATTTTATTTGCTATATTTTCTATATTTATATATTTCCATATATTCTATCTATTTCTATATATTCTATATTTATATATTTCTAGACATTCTGTTTCTATATTCTATAGATTTTCTATGTCTATGTTCTATATATTTTATTTGCTAAAGATTCTCTATTTATATATTTCTACATATTCTTTCTATTTCTATTTTTATTTTCTAGATATTCTATGAATTTCTATTTATAAATGTTGTATATTTATATATTTCCAGATATTCTATATATTTCTATTTCTACATTCTCTGTATTTTATTTTCTATATATTCTATAATTCTACGTTTCTTTACATTTCTATTTCTATGTCCTGTATATATTCTATTTGCTATATTTTCTATATTTATATATTTCCATATATTCTTCCTATTTTATTTTTCTATATATTCTATATTTTTATATTCTATATTTAAAGCAAATCTAAATCCAAAAAACACAATTTGTATATGTTGCAGCTCACTGTCCTTAGATGTGGTGGATTTGTTTTCTATTTTTAGTCTTTTTTCCCCTGTATAATATATAATTAAATGTATTATTTTAATGCAAAAAAAAATGTAAGCACTTGGGGTATTGGCCTTTTGCATGCCCTGTACAGCATAGCTCAGGCTGGGGAGGGGGGAGGAAAGAGCAGCACAAGGAACCCAAGCATTCATGTGCTGCCAAGGAGCCTGCTGATAGGAGGAGAGAGCAGAGTGATGGAGAGATGAGTTCATCAGTCTTCTGCTTCTCCTTTCACTGTCAAAAAGACATATATATATATACACATCTACAATATTTGTTTTGGGTACCACATCCTAAGTTATGGAATAGATGTGAGAGCCTAACAACAAAAACTAAAGATTTGATTTTATATAAAAGTGAATCGCTACTTTCACAGTCCTTTATTTTTATGTTCTGCCTCTCCCATGTATTCCTGTTAGAGTTGCCACCTTATTCCTTTAAACCCGAACACATATTAATTACACAGGTTCTGGGGCTGATTAAGGTGCTAATTAAACTCACTTAGTGCCTTTTCTTATTAAATTAGCCTCAGAACCCGAGTATTTCATATGTGTCCTGGATTAAAGGGATGAGGTGTCAATTCCTGTCACTGTCCGGGCTGAGGGGGGACAAGACTTGTGAGGGATACTTATCTGCAGCAGAGTAGAATAAGGTCTCCATTAGGCAGGGTGGCAGAGCTGTGCAAATCTCAGGACTGGATGGACAGGAATACAAATCCTCTGGCAAGTAAAACAGCCCCATTATATGTAATCCATCTGTGAATGCCACTGTTTGGCTTGAGTTCCACCCCCCACACACACACACACTACTACACCACTGGCATCCCACTGCTAATAATTAACTGATAAGCAACACTTTGAAGAGGGCGGCGCCCATTATTAGTCCTTATTAGACCTGGAAGTTCTCATTAATAATGCATATAACAGAGGGGTCACCTGTAGATCAGGTGCATTATGGGAGATGCATGAAGGATACACAGAGGATACATGGGGGGGGGGTGCATAGAGGATACATGGGGGGGGGTGCATAGAGGATACATGGGGGGGTACATAGAGGATACATGGGGGGGTACATAGAGGATACATGGGGGGGTACATAGAGGATACATGGGGGGGTACATAGAGGATACATGGGGGGTACATAGAGGATACATGGGGGGGTACATAGAGGATACATGGGGGGTACATAGAGGATACATGGGGGGTACATAGAGGATACATGGGGGGGTACATAGAGGATACATGGGGGGGTACATAGAGGATACATGGGGGGGTACATAGAGGATACATGGGGGGGTACATAGAGGATACATGGGGGGGTACATAGAGCGCTCGGTGTAAGATGCGCCCCCTGTTGTACATTGCACTCGGTGTAAGGTGCGCCCCCTGTTGTACATTGCACTCGGTGTAAGGTGCGCCCCCTGTTGTACATTGCACTCGGTGTAAGATGCGCCCCCTGTTGTACATTGCACTCGGTGTAAGGTGCGCCCCCTGTTGTACATTGCACTCGGTGTAAGGTGCGCCCCCTGTTGTACATTGCACTCGGTGTAAGGTGCGCCCCCTGTTGTACTTTGCACTCAGTGTAAGGTGCGCCCCCCGTTGTACATTGCACTCGGTATAAGGTGCGCCCCCTGTTGTACATTGCACTCGGTATAAGGTGCGCCCCCTGTTGTACATTGCACAAGGTGTAAGGTGCGCCCCCTGTTGTACATTGCACTCGGTGTAAGGCGCGCCCCCTGTTGTACATTGCACTCAGTGTAAGGCACGCCCCCTGTTGTACATTCTGTACTGCGATTGTTTTCTATGGGGAAATTTACTAAAACCAGAGCAGACAGAACAGCTTCAGCTTTGATAAAAGAGAGAAGCTGATTGGTTGCCATACTCCAGATTCTGTCTGCTCCAGTCTTTGCCCTCTATGTGTCCTCAAGATAATCTGCAGATCCAATGGGCTTTCCTATAGTATTATAGATCATCTGTAGATCCAATGGGCCTTCCTATAGTATTATAGACCATCTGTAGATCCAATGGGTCTTCCTATAGTATTATAGACCATCTGTAGATCCAATGGGTCTTCCTATAGTATTATAGATCATCTGTAGATCCAATGGGCCTTCCTATAGTATTATAGACCATCTGTAGATCCAATGGGCCTTCCTATAGTATTATAGACCATCTGAAGATCCAATGGGTCTTCCTATAGTGCTATAGACCATCTGTAGATCCAATGGGTCTTCCTATAGTATTATAGACCATCTGTAGATCCAATGGGCCTTCCTATAGTATTATAGACCATCTGTAGATCCAATGGGCCTTCCTATAGTATTATAGACCATCTGTAGATCCAATGGGCCTTCCTATAGTACTATAGACCATCTGTAGATCCAATGGGCCTTCCTATAGTACTATAGACCATCTGTAGATCCAATGGGTCTTCCTATAGTATTATAGATCATCTGTAGATCCAATGGGCCTTCCTATAGTACTATAGGCCATCTGTAGATCCAAGGAGCCATTCTACAGTACTATAGACCATCTGTAGATCCAATGGGCCTTCCTATAGTATTATAGATCATCTGTAGATCCAGTGGGCCTTCCTATAGTATTATAGACCATCTGTAGATCCAATGGGCCTTCCTATAGTATTATAGACCATCTGTAGATCCAATGGGCCTTCCTATAGTATTATAGACCATCTGTAGATCCAATGGGCCTTCCTATAGTACTATAGACCATCTGTAGATCCAAGGAGCCATTCTACAGTACTATAGACCATCTGTAGATCCAATGGGCCTTCCTATAGTATTATAGACCATCTGTAGATCCAATGGGCCTTCCTATAGTATTATAGACCATCTGTAGATCCAAGGAGCCATTCTACAGTACTATAGACCATCTGTAGATCCAATGGGCCTTCCTATAGTATTATAGACCATCTGTAGATCCAATGGGCCTTCCTATAGTATTATAGACCATCTGTAGATCCAAGGAGCCATTCTACAGTACTATAGACCATCTGTAGATCCAATGGGCCTTCCTATAGTATTATAGACCATCTGTAGATCCAATGGGCCTTCCTATTGTACAATAGACCATCTGTAGATCCAAGGAGCCGTTCTATAGTACTATGGATCATCTGTGGTTCTGAAGAGGCTCTATCATTAGTATCTCTTGTTTTCTGCATTATCTGGAGCAGCCATTTTAATTTAATTTATGATTTCTTCTCCAGACTCTTCAAGAACCACCCGGAGACCAAGTCCTTCTTTAGCCGTTTTGACATTAGTCCCGGCTCGCAGGACCTCCTGACCCACGGAGGAAAGATTTTCGGTGCCCTTGGAGAAGCCGTACAGAGCCTGGACAACCTACAGAAGTACCAGGACCTCCACACCAACAAGCTGAAGCTGAGCTCGGACCACATGAAGGTTTGTACAGACTCCTTCCCTTCTCCATATACATACATTAGGGAGAAGCCAAATTAAGAGTTTTACAACTTCCCCAAATTTCTGTAAACATTAGATTTATGAGAAATGTCACCTTTTCATTGCAATGCATTAGTGTCAATGGGGAAGGCAGAATGGAGGTGGTTATTGGTGGTTGTTAGGGAGGGGCACTGAGGTCTACAGAAGCTTCTTTCACCTGTCCAGGACCTGTTTTCTCATCTCCTCCGTACTCCTCACAGGTCCTGCGTTCTCCAGGCTCCATCACCTCCCCTCTACATCTCACAACGCTAATCCTATAAAGTATGAAGAACATTATGAATCGAGCAGCGGCGGAGACATTCCACTCATGACCTCCCTCTATGGGGCTTAACCATAGCGCATGGGGGATGGGGAAGAATGGGAGTATACAGTATATACACATATTCTATGCATATACTGGACCCAACAAATGCCACGTTATTAGTTTAGGTTTCCCTGTAGTCAAAAAATTAAAATAAGTGTAAAATGCCACAAATATCACAACAATTTATCAAAACTATCGAAAATCTACCTCCAAATTCCCCGAAATAACTCTGCCCATCCGTAGAGTCGGCACCAATGTGGACATCATTCACATGTTCTCACCAACCACCATGTTTCATCGATTCGTTTTCTTCTTTTTCTCCCCCCAGCTGCTGTCTGTCGCCATCCTTGAGGTCTTCGCCGCCCACTTTGGAGGAGAAGTCAACCAAGCCGCCTGGAACAAGTTCCTGGGTGAGGTCGGAGCCATCCTGACCTCCAGCTAATCGTCCCACCAAGGCGACTCCTGAGAATCCAATATGGCGGTATTAACTCTTCAGGGAAGGGTGCTTGACCACAAGTGCTGATCGACCTCAATGTTTAGTCTTCTCTCTGCATGTCTGACACTCCCCTCCCCCTCTAGTTTATATTGTTTACTCCTAACATTGACTATAACATGTAATATCTGTAATATAAATGTATTCGTAGCGCTAGACCGCGTCCAAAGTAACCTCAAATATAATAAACTCGTGTTTTCTGCCCTTGTACCTCCGAGGCTCCTCTCATTTCACTGCATGGGGCCACAAATCGGCATTTCTAGGAAATAAATACTCAAAGCTCAACACCGGGCCTGCAGCTGAATGCACATAGTGATATAGTTACATACAATACATGGATACATACAGTACATGGATACATACAATACATGGATACATACAGTACATGGATACATACAGTACATGGATACATACAATACATGGTACATACAGTACATGGATACATACAATACATGGATACATACTATACATGGATACATACAGTACATGGATACATACAGTACATGGATACATACTATACATGGATACATACAGTACATGGATACATACAGTACATGGTTACATACAGTACATGGTTACATACATGGTAACTTACATAGTTAGTCAGGTTTAAAAAAGACACAATTCCATCTAGTTCATCCAATAAAAGGGAGGAAAAAATGATACAATCCTCTATATACCATCCTATATATACAATCCTCTATATACCATCCTATATATACAATCCTCTATATACCATCCTATATATACAATCTTCTATATACCATCCTATATATACAATCCTATATATACCATCCTATATATACAATCCTATATATACCATCCTATATATACAATCCTATATATACCATCCTATATATACAATCCTATATATACCATCCTCTATATACCATCCTATATATACCATCCTATATATACAATCCTATATATACCATCCTATATATACAATCCTATATATACAATCCTATATATACAATCCTATATATACAATCCTATATATACCATCCTATATATACAATCCTATATATACCATCCTATATATACCATCCTATATATACAATCCTCTATATACACTCCTATATATACCATCCTATATATACCATCCTATATATACCATCCTATATATACACAATCCTATATATACCATCCTATATATACAATCCTATATATACAATCCTATATATACCATCCTATATATACAATCCTCTATATACCATCCTATATATACAATCCTATACCTCCTGTTGATCCACAAAGAAGGGAACTGGTTTATCAACCAAAGGATTGCTACTTCTGTCCATCCAGTTACACAGCTCCGTCACACAGCACAGCCCAAACCGGCTTGGTAGGAGACCTGATTCTCCTCAGTTCAGTAACACACACCGGTGTTGTTTCCCCTCCCCCTGATTGGACATTGAAGGAGAAGCAGCAGACTGATAAGTCCATCTCTCTGTCACTCTGTTCTCTTCTCCAGTCAGCATGATTATTGCACTGCAGCACACCTGATTGGCTCCTTGTGCTGCTTCTCCCTCCCCCAGCTTGAGCTCTGCTGTACTGTTGCTGATACCAGGTCTAATTCAGGTGCTTACATTCCTTTAGATAAATCCATATAAAGGTGTATAGATGAATACAGAGCTGGATACATTTGTATCTTTTATATCTCAATCTTGTCGGAGGTTCTAACCCTTCTCACATTGTCGGGGGTTGCAGTGTAAACCTGCGGGTACATGTATGGGCTGAAATGCTGGTCCAATCTCTTCAGTACTGAGGCACTGGAGTCACCTAATAAAACTGGAGAGTGCAGCCAATCAGCTTCCAGGTTTTATTGTCAAAGCTTCATTAAAGAAGCTGAAGTCCGAAGCTGATTGGCTCCTATAAAGAGCTGCACCAGATTCTGTGTGCTCCAGTTTTAGTAAATCCCCCCCCCCCCACTGACCCCATCTAGTCTACAGGTCAGAGGTCAGAGGTCAGGAGTCTGGGGACTACTTCCCTGTCCTGTGCCGGGGACTGAAGATTCTGATGTCAGAGAGATAGCATTTCAGGAAAACGATCGTTTTTCACCATGTCAGGTTTCCTTTAAAGAAAAACTGGACTGGAAATGACAGAGTCCGCCATTGCTGACCTTCGAAAATGCTATTTGACTGGCTGCCTGAGTCACTGAAAGAGAAAGAACATGCTGGAGCCATGAGACCAGCATGACAGCCAGGAAACCAGCATTTTCTGGAAAGATCGGAAGTAGCTTCCTATGGAGTTGATTTACTAAAACTGGAGCACTCAGAATCTGGTGCAGCTCTGCATGGCAGCCAATCAGCTTCTACCTTCAGCTTCTTCAATTAAACTTTGACAATAAAACCTGGAAGCTGATTGGCTGCCATGCAGAGCTGCACCAGATTCTGCACCCTCCAGGTTTAGTAAATCTCCCCCATTGTATTGTCTCAGTCCAGATTTTATTAACATATGTTTAAAAAAATGAAACAAAATCATTTTCACTTGGTACAAAAATTCTAATATTTAGACGAAATAAATTGGAGCCGACGCATTTCGGGGTTCAGAAGCCACTTCATCAGAGCCCCTCCCTGGGAGGAGGAAAGATCAGGGAACAGAATTACAGTATTGATTCCACCATTACAGAATGGATAACAGCTTCCCACTGTCATTGGTTGTTAAGGATGCCGGCGTGTGCTTGACATCAGAACCATTCACTTACATCCATGGGTGGTGATGACATCATCAGAGCCATTCACTTACATCCATGGGTGGTGATGACATCATCAGAGCCATTCAATTACAACCATGGGTGGTGATGACATCATCAGAGCCATTCACTTACATCCATGGGTGGTGATGACATCATCAGAGCCATTCACTTACATCCATGGGTGGTGATGACATCATCAGAGCCATTCAATTACAACCATGGGTGGTGATGACATCATCAGAGCCATTCACTTACATCCATGGGGGGTGATGACATCATCAGAGCCATTCACTTACATCCATGGGGGTGATGACATCATCAGAGCCATTCACTTACATCCATGGGTGGTGATGACATCATCAGGGCCATTCACTTACAACCATGGGTGGTGATGACATCATCAGGGCCATTAACTTACATCAATGAGTGGTGATGACATCATCGGAGCCATTCACTTACAGCCATGGGTGGTGATGACATCATCAGGGCAATTCACTTACAACCATGGGTGGTGATGACATCATCAGGGCCATTAACTTACATCAATGAGTGGTGATGATATCATCAGAGCCATTCACTTACAGCCATGGGTGGTGATGACATCATCGGAGCTATTCACTTACATCCATGGGGGGTGATGACATCATCGGAGCCATTCACTTACATCCATGGGTGGTGATGACATCATCTGAGCCATTCACTTACATCCATGGGGGGTGATGACATCATCGGAGCCATTCACTTACAGCCATGGGTGGTGATGACATCATCAGAGCCATTCACTTACATCCATGGGTGGTGATGACATCATCGGAGCCATTCACTTACAATCATGGGTGGTGATGACATCATCTGACAAACTCTGACCATTCACAACAAACTCCGCTCTGTGGGAAAAAAAACATTGTATCAAACATACGAATGAAATCTCACTGCTGCCATAATAAAACAATCAGAAAAGAGATTCAATCGCTATGAATATGAAGCGAATCACACGGATATAATAAATGTGTATTAAATGTCAAAGTGTAAAATAAATGTTCAGATAAAAGCCGATCTTCCAGACAAACCTTCCGTGTAATATGAGAAAACAATCGTCTTCCTGTGTACACCCAGCGATAGAGTGAGCGCCCCCCACAGGCTGAGACCCCCAACAACACGGCGTTCATATCAATCATCGATCATTACACTCAAATCTCCCAGAGGAACCCGGAACTTGTCTTATTTATTCCTGAGACTTATATAGAGCCAGCGCTTTATATATATATATTGTACAGTCACATCGATCTCTGCCCCCAGGAGCTTACAATCTAAGGTCCCCAACTCACATACACATACAGGGGCCAATGAACCTCCCAGCATGTCTTTGGAGGGTGGAGGTGTGTGCTCAGGGTGTGCATGTACAGCAAAGTCCCCCGGGGCCCCTGAGGGCCAATGGTGACCTCCAGAGTCATGGACAGCCGACATCCTTCTGTGTAGAGGGGGTTACAAGGCATGGTGGGTGTGATGCAAGATGAACAGGCGGGCGCCAGACACTTCCTGAACGCAAAGAGATTTATTGTCTCTTGAACAGAACTGTGGGAGAGAGGGTTAGGGCCAGGACACCTTTAGGTAGATGCAATGCTAATTGGCAGACTCTGAGATTTCTATAGGTAGACAGCTATACAGATGAAGGCCTCCAGCCAGACACCACTTCTGTATAGGTAGGCCCGCCGTCTCCTATAGCAACAATCTTGTAGCTGTTACTAACGGTAACCGTATTTAACTATCTGCAACACAAACAGTTTTCCTTACCCCACAATCACTCACTGAGGGTCTTTACTCAACGAGCTCCCCGTCTTTCTCACTAGACTTCAGATCCACTGGATCCCCTGAGCTCTTCTACTGGTAGCACTCAGTATCTTCCTCAAGTGTCAACCCCCGCTTCCCTGCAGGGTCCCTAGCTTGGCACTCACAGATACTCCTCAAGCTTCACCCCTGCTGACAGGTTGGGTCCCTCGCTTGGCACTCACAGATACTCCTCAAGCATCACCCCTGCTGACACGTTGGGTCCCTGGCTTGGCACTCACAGATATTCCTCAAGCTTCACCCCTGCTGACAGGTTGGGTCCCTCGCTTGGCACTCACAGATACTCCTCAAGCTTCACCCCTGCTGACACGTTGGGTCCCTGGCTTGGCACTCACAGATATTCCTCAAGCTTCACCCCTGCTGACAGGTTGGGTCCCTCGCTTGGCACTCACAGATACTCCTCAAGCTTCACCCCTGCTGACACGTTGGGTCCCTGGCTTGGCACTCACAGATATTCCTCAAGCTTCACCCCTGCTGACACCTTGGGTCCCTCGCTTGGCACTCACAGATACTCCTCAAGCGTCACCCCTGCTGACACCTTGGGTCCCTCGCTTGGCACTCACAGATATTCCTCAAGCTTTACCCCTGCTGACACGTTGGGTCCCTCGCTTGGCACTCACAGATATTCCTCAAGCGTCACCCCTGCTGACACCTTGGGTCCCTCGCTTGGCACTCACAGATATTCCTCAAGCTTTACCCCTGCTGACACGTTGGGTCCCTCGCTTGGCACTCACAGATATTCCTCAAGCGTCACCCCTGCTGACACCTTGGGTCCCTCGCTTGGCACTCACAGATATTCCTCAAGCTTCACCCCTGCTGACACGTTGGGTCCCTGGCTTGGCACTCACAGATATTCCTCAAGCTTCACCCCTGCTGACACCTTGAGTCCCTCGCTTGGCACTCACAGATATTCCTCAAGCTTCACCCCTGCTGACACGTTGGGTCCCTGGCTTGGCACTCACAGATATTCCTCAAGCTTTACCCCTGCTGAAAGGTTGGGTCCCTCGCTTGGCACTCACAGATATTCCTCAAGCTTCACCCCTGCTGACACCTTGGGTCCCTCGCTTGGCACTCACAGATATTCCTCAAGCTTCACCCCTGCTGACACCTTGGGTCCCTCGCTTGGCACTCACAGATATTCCTCAAGCTTCACCCCTGCTGACACGTTGGGTCCCTGGCTTGGCACTCACAGATATTCCTCAAGCTGCACCCCTGCTGACAGGTTGGGTCCCTCGCTTGGCACTCACAGATACTCCTCAAGCTTCACCCCTGCTGACACCTTGGGTCCCTCGCTTGGCACTCACAGATACTCCTCAAGCTTCACCCTTGCTGACAGGTTGGGTCCCTCGCTTGGCACTCACAGATATTCCTCAAGCTTCACCCCTGCTGACACGTTGGGTCCCTCACTTGGCACTCACAGATATTCCTCAAGTTTCACCCCTGCTGACACGTTGGGTCCCTGGCTTGGCACTCACAGATACTCCTCAAGCTTCACCCCTGCTGACAGGTTGGGTCCCTCGCTTGGCACTCACAGATACTCCTCAAGCGTCACCCCTGTTGACACGTTGGGTCCCTCGCTTGGCACTCACAGATACTCCTCAAGCGTCACCCCTGCTGAAAGGTTGGGTCCCTCGCTTGGCACTCACAGATATTCCTCAAGCGTCACCCCTGCTGACACGTTGGGTCCCTGGCTTGGCACTCACAGATATTCCTCAAGCTTTACCCCTGCTGACACCTTGGGTCCCTCGCTTGGCACTCACAGATACTCCTCAAGCGTCACCCCTGCTGAAAGGTTGGGTCCCTCGCTTGGCACTCACAGATATTCCTCAAGCGTCACCCCTGCTGACACGTTGGGTCCCTGGCTTGGCACTCACAGATATTCCTCAAGCTTTACCCCTGCTGACACCTTGGGTCCCTCGCTTGGCACTCACAGATATTCCTCAAGCTTCACCCCTGCTGACACGTTGGGTCCCTGGCTTGGCACTCACAGATATTCCTCAAGCTGCACCCCTGCTGACAGGTTGGGTCCCTCGCTTGGCACTCACAGATACTCCTCAAGCTTCACCCCTGCTGACACCTTGGGTCCCTCGCTTGGCACTCACAGATACTCCTCAAGCTTCACCCTTGCTGACACCTTGGGTCCCTCGCTTGGCACTCACAGATATTCCTCAAGCTTCACCCCTCCTGACACGTTGGGTCCCTCGCTTGGCACTCACAGATATTCCTCAAGTTTCACCCCTGCTGACACGTTGGGTCCCTGGCTTGGCACTCACAGATACTCCTCAAGCTTCACCCCTGCTGACAGGTTGGGTCCCTCGCTTGGCACTCACAGATACTCCTCAAGCGTCACCCCTGTTGACACGTTGGGTCCCTCGCTTGGCACTCACAGATACTCCTCAAGCGTCACCCCTGCTGAAAGGTTGGGTCCCTCGCTTGGCACTCAAAGATACTCCTCAAGCGTCACCCCTGTTGATACGTTAGGTCCCTGGCTTGGCACTCCACAAGCGTCACCTCTGTTGTCCCGCTGGGTCCCTGACTTGGCACTTGCTGATGCTTTCCTATTTCTTCACCATCCCTGGTTGGTGAGAAATCTGCTCTGGTACTGTCCCCAGCTCACTCACTGTGGTCCCTGGTAATAAGGTGGTTGGTCCCTTTGTGGCAATAGCTTCCCCTCTACCTCTGACCACGGCTGGTTCTCCGGCCGGCAGAACCCTTACCTCTGGTTGGATTACAAGCCCACAGTCCCAACCCTGCACTACTTCTGGATAGGCTCTCAGACAGCCTAGCAGCCATATGTCCCCAGGATAGGCCTTAGGTTTCTGGCCTAGCAACCCGGGCAATCCAACACACGTCCACCCAGACAGCCGTCCAGGTGGCACAGAACCCCGATCACCTGACTCCACCCAAATAAATAGGTTCTCTCAGGAGGCCAAGGGACCCAAGAAAATCCCTGTCCATTGGCTGAGACACCCCATATACTCCTAATCTGTCCTTGCAATGCCCTTGTCTTATCTAATGTCACCAGTAGGGATGAGCTGAACACCCCCCTGTTCGGTTCGCACCAGAACATGCGAACAGGAAAAAAATTAGTTCGAACACGCGAACACCGTTAAAGTCTATGGGACACGAACATGAATAATCAAAAGTGCTAATTTTAAAGGCTAATATGCAAGTTATTGTCAATAAAAGTGTTTGGGGACCCGGGTCCTGCCCCAGGAGACATGAATCAATGCAAAAAAAAGTTTTAAAAACGGCCGTTTTTTCAGGAGCAGTGATTTTAATAATGCTTAAAGTCAAACAATAAAAGTGTAATATCCCTTTAAATTTCATACCTGGGGGGTGTCTATAGTATGCCTGTAAAGGGGCGCATGTTTCCCGTGTTTAGAACAGTCTGACAGCAAAATGACATTTTGAAGGAAAAAACACATTTAAAACTACCGCGGCTATTGCATTGCCGACAATACACATAGAAGTTCACTGATAAAAACGGCATGGGAATTCCCCACAGGGGAACCCCGAACCAAAATAAAAAAAAAAAAAAATGATGTGGGGGTCCCCCTAAATTCCATACAAGGCCCTTCAGGTCTGGTATGGATATTAAGGGGAACCCCAGCCAAAATTTAAAAAAAAAATTGACGTGGGGTTCCCCCTAAATTCCATACCAGACCCTTCAGGTCTGGTATGGATTTTAAGGGGAACCCCGCGCCAAAAAAAACGGCGTGGGGTCCCCCTTAAAATCCATACCAGACCCTTATCCGAGCACGCAACCTGGCAGGCCGCAGGAAAAGAGGGGGGGACGAGAGTGCGGCCCCCCCCTCCTGAACTGTACCAGGCCACATGCCCTCAACATTGGGAGGGTGCTTTGGGGTAGCCCCCCAAAACACCTTGTCCCCATGTTGATGAGGACAAGGGCCTCATCCTCACAACCGTGGCCGGTGGTTGTGGGGGTCTGCGGGCGGGGGGCTTATCGGAATCTGGAAGCCCCCTTTAACAAGGGGACCCCCAGATCCCGGCCCCCCCCTGTGTGAAATGGTAAGGGGGTACTTACCCCTACCATTTCACTAAAAAACTGTCAAAAATGTTAAAAATGACAAGAGACAGTTTTTGACAATTCCTTTATTTAAATGCTTCTTCTTTCTTCCTTCATCTTCTTCTTCTTCTGGTTCTTCTGGCTCTTCTGGTTCTTCCTCCGGCGTTCTCGTCCAGCATCTTCTCCGCGGCGTCTTCTATCTTCTTCTCCTCGGGCCGCTCCGCACCCATGGCATGAGGGGAGGCTCCCGCTCTTCTCTTCATCTTCTTCTCTTCTTCATCTTCTTCTTCATCTTCTTCTTCATCTCTTCTTCCTTCTTCTCTTCTTCATGTCTTCTGCGGGCCGCTCCGCAGCCATGCTGGCATGGAGGGAGGCTCCCGCTGTGTGACGGCGTCTCTTCGTCTGACGGTTCTTAAATAACGGGGGGCGGGGCCACCCGGTGACCCCGCCCCCCTCTGACGCACGGTGACATGACGGGACTTCCCTGTGGCATTCCCCGTGACGTCACAGGGAAGTCCCGTCATGTCACCGTGCGTCAGAGGGGGCGGGGTCACCGGGTGGCCCCGCCCCCCGTTATTTAAGAACCGTCAGACGAAGAGACGCCGTCACACAGCGGGAGCCTCCCTCCATGCCAGCATGGCTGCGGAGCGGCCCGCAGAAGACATGAAGAAGAGAAGAAGGAAGAAGAGATGAAGAAGAAGATGAAGAAGAAGATGAAGAAGAGAAGAAGATGAAGAGAAGAGCGGGAGCCTCCCCTCATGCCATGGGTGCGGAGCGGCCCGAGGAGAAGAAGATAGAAGACGCCGCGGAGAAGATGCTGGACGAGAACGCCGGAGGAAGAACCAGAAGAGCCAGAAGAACCAGAAGAAGAAGAAGATGAAGGAAGAAAGAAGAAGCATTTAAATAAAGGAATTGTCAAAAACTGTCTCTTGTCATTTTTAACATTTTTGACAGTTTTTTAGTGAAATGGTAGGGGTAAGTACCCCCTTACCATTTCACACAGGGGGGGGGGCCGGGATCTGGGGGTCCCCTTGTTAAAGGGGGCTTCCAGATTCCGATAAGCCCCCCGCCCGCAGACCCCCACAACCACCGGCCACGGTTGTGAGGATGAGGCCCTTGTCCTCATCAACATGGGGACAAGGTGTTTTGGGGGGCTACCCCAAAGCACCCTCCCAATGTTGAGGGCATGTGGCCTGGTACGGTTCAGGAGGGGGGGGGGCCGCACTCTCGTCCCCCCCTCTTTTCCTGCGGCCTGCCAGGTTGCGTGCTCGGATAAGGGTCTGGTATGGATTTTTAGGGGGACCCCACGCCGTTTTTTTTTTTTTTTTTTGGCGCGGGGTTCCCCTTAAAATCCATACCAGACCTGAAGGGTCTGGTATGGAATTTAGGGGGAACCCCACGTCAATTTTTTTTTTAAATTTTGGCTGGGGTTCCCCTTAATATCCATACCAGACCTGAAGGGCCTTGTATGGAATTTAGGGGGACCCCCACATCATTTTTTTTTTTTTTTTTTTTGGTTCGGGGTTCCCCTGTGGGGAATTCCCATGCCGTTTTTATCAATGAACTTCTATGTGTATTGTCGGCAATGCAATAGCCGCGGGTAGTTTTAAATGAGTTTTTTCCTTCCAAATGTCATTTTGCTGTCAGACTGTTCTAAACACGGGAAACATGCGCCCCTTTACAGGCATACTATAGACACCCCCCAGGTATGAAATTTAAAGGGATATTACACTTTTATTGTTTGACTTTAAGCATTAATAAAATCACTGCTCCTGAAAAAACGTCCGTTTTTAAAACTTTTTTTTGCATTGATCCATGTCCCCTGGGGCAGGACCCGGGTCCCCAAACACTTTTTATGACAATAACTTGCATATAAGCCTTTAAAATTAGCACTTTTGATTTCTCCCATAGACTTTTAAAGGGTGTTCTGCGGCATTCGAATTTGCCGCGAACACCCCAAATTGTTCGCTGTTCGGCGAACTTGCGAACAGCCAATGTTCGAGTAGAACATGAGTTCGACTCGAACTCGAAGCTCATCCCTAGTCACCAGATACCCGGCCACCTAGTGACCGAAGAGAGAAGTGCAGCAATTCCAGAATTAGGCTAAAATCAATTGATCTCCTAACAATTGGCCAAGGCAACTATCACTTGGCAAATACATTTAATAGTAACCCTGCCTGACCATCAGGGTGCTACATCTGGTACCCCTGATATTTCACCAAAGCCCCCTAATGAGGATCCTAAAATAATTGTAAAAAAAAAATAAAAATGAAAAACTACTAACACCGTCAGTACAGATACACACCCTAATACAATAGGCTGCATACACCTATGGTGGGAGGAAACCCACAGATACAGGGAGAACATGCAAACTCCATGCAGGTAGTGCAGTCGTTGGTATATGAACCAACGACCCCAATGCTACAAGGTAGAAGTGCTAACCACTTAGCCACTGTGCTGCCCATCTTCAGTGTCTCTTCCACTGCACTGCTCAGTTCAACCACATGGGGGCGTAATAAAAAAAAGTCTCCAATAATGTCATTCCATATAAAATACCCACTTTATTCAAAGATAACCCCCTGACCTCTGGAAAGCTTTACCAGCCCCCCCCCCCCCCCCCCCATGACCACAAAATGTTTTGCTATTCAGCACTGCACTACTTCACCTGGTAATTATGCGGTCCTGTAACATTGTACCCAAATGACATTTATATCAATTTCTTCACACAAATAGAGATTTCTTTTGGTTATTAATCACCTCTGCATTCTTATTTTTTGCTAAAATAAATTAAAAAGGACCGAAATTTTTGAAAAAAAACTCAATATTTTTTACTTTACTGATATAAAACATCCAATAAAAAAAAAGTAAAAAATCAAATTTCTTCATACATTTAGGCCATTATGTATCCTGCTCCATGTTTTTGGTAAAAAAAAAATCCCAATGAGTGTATATTGAATGGTTTGTGGGAACGTTATCGCGTCTACAAACTGTGGGATATATACTGGAATTTTTTTAAATTTTCTTTTTTTTTATACCAGTAATAATGGTGATCAGTGACTGAGCGTGGGACTGTGTTAGTGTGGCGGACAATCTGACACTAAATGACGCTGGGGGGGGCGGGGGGACCGACTAACTGCCATTGACATCACTAGTGACACTAATACAGTGATGAGTGATAATACTACACACTGTTACTGTACTAATGACGCTGGCTGGGAAGGGGGCGATCAAAGGGTTAAATGTGTTCCCAACAATGTGTAATGTGTGTGCTGCTTTGCAGGGAAAAGAAACAAAGCGATCGTTCTGTACAGAGCTGCCGGGGTAAATACACTTTGGGATTTTTAAACTGAGAGTAATGTAGAATGGAATCCTCACAGATAGATTGTCTGTTGATCCTGCCAGGAATTCGCTGTGCTCCGGGCCCCGATGAAGGAGCTGTGAGCCCCCTGTAACGTTCCGGGACTTTCTAAGAATTCTGTGACTGTTGAAGTTTATGTGGAGAATCAGAACCCGGAGACTTTTCTCTGAGAAGCTGAATATGTAGATGTGATCAGCTTTTATTGTGTATGTTACCGCAAAAACACAAGTCCCTCCCACTTGCCTTACAGACCCGCCCCCTTGGGGAAGGTAACATCAATGGAAGCTCCGCGGTCACATGATGCTTAAAAAGATACAAAAGTGTTATTTTCTATAAAAGTCAATGGAAATAGTGCTAAAAAATGACTATTTGCCACAATATATAAAAGGCCTTTCCAGTCCCAGTGCCGGCATCATCCTTTTTATTTTATAGACCTGAAGTGCTGAGCCCCCAAAACGCGTTGGGTGTTACAAAATGAAAAATCTTTTAAAAAGTCTGTGCAAGTCCCATCCTTCCAAAACTTCAACAAACTTCTCTGGGGGGTCCAGCAAGCCCCCATTGTTGCTGGTGAGCCCCCTCTAGGACCCCAAACCACCTATCGCATCAAAACGCATCCGCATGAGGTTCAGCGCTCCCACATCACAAAGACAGAATTAGTGATAAAAAAATGAATATTTGCTACAATATATAAGAGTTCGGTATTCAAAAATCCTTCCGCATTCTCTCACCCAGCCGAGCAATGGGAAAAATCCCAGAATGCCCGATGGCGGGGCAGGAGGTCACAGCGACCGCGTACAATCTTCACTGCCCGACCCAACCCCCCCCCCTCGCTGCGTGGCTCCAATATGAGAGCAAGAAATGTATTTATTATTGTATTTCTTATTCATATTTAGTTTTATATTAACTTAATTAATTTTTTACAGGAAATTGGCCGGCTGAGATAATCATCATCCTCTATAAGAGGACTGAAAATCAACCCGCACCACGTGTCCCCCCTTCACAGTCCTCCCTGCAGTCATGTCCCCCCCCATCACAGTCCTCCCTGCAGTCATGTCCCCCTTCACAGTCCTCCCTGCAGTCATGTCCCCCCCCCATCACAGTCCTCCCTGCAGTCATGTCCCCCTTCACAGTCCTCCCTGCAGTCATGTCCCCCCCCATCACAGTCCTCCCTGCAGTCATGTCCCCCCCCCCCATCACAGTCCTCCCTGCAGTCATGTTCCCCCCCCCCCCATCACAGTCCTCCCTGCAGTCATGTCCCCCCATCACAGTCCTCCCTGCAGTCATGTCCCCCCCCCATCACAGTCCTCCCTGCAGTCATGTTCCCCCCCCCCCCCATCACAGTCCTCCCTGCAGTCATGTCCCCCCATCACAGTCCTCCCTGCAGTCATGTCCCCCCATCACAGTCCTCCCTGCAGTCATGTCCGTCCCCCCCATCACAGTCCTCCCTGCAGTCATGTCCCCCCATCACAGTCCTCCCTGCAGTCATGTCCCCCCCCCCTTCACAGTCCTCCCTGCAGTCATGTCCCCCCATCACAGTCCTCCCTGCAGTCATGTCCCCCCAATCACAGTCCTCCCTGCAGTCATGTCCCCCCCCTTCACAGTCCTCCCTGCAGTCATGTCCCCCCATCACAGTCCTCCCTGCAGTCATGTCCCCCCAATCACAGTCCTCCCTGCAGTCATGTCCCCCCCCATCACAGTCCTCCCTTCAGTCATGTCCCCCCCATCACAGTCCTCCCTGCAGTCATGTCCCCCCCATCACAGTCCTCCCTGCAGTCATGTCCCCCATCACAGTCCTCCCTGCAGTCATGTCCCCCCTTCACAGTCCTCCCTGCAGTCATGTCCCCCCCCCCCATCACAGTCCTCCCTGCAGTCATGCCCCCCCCCCATCACAGTCCTCCCTGCAGTCATGTCCCCCCCATCACAGTCCTCCCTGCAGTCATGTCCCCCCCATCACAGTCCTCCCTGCAGTCATGTCCCCCCTTCACAGTCCTCCCTGCAGTCATGTCCCCCATCACAGTCCTTCCTGCAGTCATGTCCCCCCTTCACAGTCCTCCCTGCAGTCATGTCCCCCCCCCCCATCACAGTCCTCCCTGCAGTCATGTCCCCCCTTCACAGTCCTCCCTGCAGTCATGTCCCCCCCATCACAGTCCTCCCTGCAGTCATGTCCCCCCTTCACAGTCCTCCCTGCAGTCATGTCCCCCATCACAGTCCTTCCTGCAGTCATGTCCCCCCTTCACAGTCCTCCCTGCAGTCATGTCCCCCCCCCCCCATCACAGTCCTCCCTGCAGTCATGTCCCCCCCATCACAGTCCTCCCTGCAGTCATGTCCCCCTTCACAGTCCTCCCTGCAGTCATGTCCCCCATCACAGTCCTTCCTGCAGTCATGTCCCCCCTTCACAGTCCTCCCTGCAGTCATGTCCCCCCCCCCCATCACAGTCCTCCCTGCAGTCATGTCCCCCCTTCACAGTCCTCCCTGCAGTCATGTCCCCCCCCCCATCACAGTCCTCCCTGCAGTCATGCCCCCCCCCCCCATCACAGTCCTCCCTGCAGTCATGTCCCCCCCATCACAGTCCTCCCTGCAGTCATGTCCCCCCCATCACAGTCCTCCCTGCAGTCATGTCCCCCCTTCACAGTCCTCCCTGCAGTCATGTCCCCCATCACAGTCCTTCCTGCAGTCATGTCCCCCCATCACAGTCCTCCCTGCAGTCATGTCCCCCCCATCACAGTCCTCCCTGCAGTCATGTCCCCCCCATCACAGTCCTCCCTGCAGTCATGTCCCCCCTTCACAGTCCTCCCTGCAGTCATGTCCCCCATCACAGTCCTTCCTGCAGTCATGTCCCCCCATCACAGTCCTCCCTGCAGTCATGCCCCCCCCATCACAGTCCTCCCTGCAGTCATGTACCTCCCATCACAGTCCTCCCTGCAGTCATGTCCCCCCCATCACAGTCCTCCCTGCAGTCATGTCCCCCCCATCACAGTCCTCCCTGCAGTCATGTACCTCCCATCACAGTCCTCCCTGCAGTCATGTCCCCCCATCACAGTCCTCCCTGCAGTCATGTCCCCCCAATCACAGTCCTCCCTGCAGTCATGTCCCCCCCCCCTTCACAGTCCTCCCTGCAGTCATGTCCCCCATCACAGTCCTCCCTGCAGTCATGTCCCCCCAATCACAGTCCTCCCTGCAGTCATGCCCCCCCCCCCCATCACAGTCCTCCCTGCAGTCATGTCCCCCCATCACAGTCCTCCCTGCAGTCATGTCCCCCCCCCCCCATCACAGTCCTCCCTGCAGTCATGTCCCCCCCATCACAGTCCTCCCTGCAGTCATGTCCCCCCCCCATCACAGTCCTCCCTGCAGTCATGTCCCCCATCACAGTCCTCCCTGCAGTCATGTTCCCCCTTCACAGTCCTCCCTGCAGTCATGTCCCCCCCCCCCCATCACAGTCCTCCCTGCAGTCATGTCCCCCCCCATCACAGTCCTCCCTGCAGTCATGTCCCCCCCATCACAGTCCTCCCTGCAGTCATGTCCCCCCCATCACAGTCCTCCCTGCAGTCATGTCCCCCATCACAGTCCTCCCTGCAGTCATGTCCCCCCTTCACAGTCCTCCCTGCAGTCATATTCCCCATCACAGTCCTTCCTGCAGTCATGTCCCCCCCCCCATCACAGTCCTCCCTGCAGTCATGTCCCCCCCATCACAGTCCTCCCTGCAGTCATGTACCTCCCATCACAGTCCTCCCTGCAGTCATGTACCTCCCATCACAGTCCTCCCTGCAGTCATGTCCCCCATCACAGTCCTCCCTGCAGTCATGGGGGGATGGTGGGTGATGGGAGATGGGTGCGGGGTGGTGGGTGATGGGAGATGGGTGTGGGGTGATGGGAGATGGGTGGTGGGTGATGGGAGATGGGCGATGTGTCGGTGGGTGATGGGGTGATGTGTCGGTGGGTGATGGGAGATGGGTGTGGGGTGATGGGTGCGGGGTGATGGGTGATGTGTCGGTGGGTGATGGGGTGATGTGTCGGTGGGTGATGGGAGATGGGTGTGGGGTGATGGGAGATGGGTGCGGGGTGATGGGTGATGTGTCGGTGGGTGATGGGGTGATGTGTCGGTGGGTGATGGGAGATGGGTGTGGGGTGATGGGTGATGTGTCGGTGGGTGACGGGAGATGGGTGTGGGGTGGTGGGTGATGGGAGATGGGTGTGGGGTGGTGGGTGATGGGAGATGGGTGGTGGGTGATGGGTGATGTGTCGGTAGGTGATGGGGTGATGTGTCGGTGGGTGATGGGAGATGGGTGAGGTGTCGCTGGCTGATGGGAGATTGGTGCGGGGTGGTGGGTGATGTGTCGGTGGGTGATGTGTCGGTGGGAGATGGGTGATGTGTGGATGATGTTGGTGACAGATCGGCACTTGACTCTACATTCAGATTTGTGTGATATGAGGAGTGTAATGAAACGTCCCACACTCCGCTTTCGTCATACACCGCTTCTTCCAGTCTGAATATAGATATCAGGTATTCCAACCGCTCACAACAACCACAAAACAAGACAATACTCGTTTGGTTGCTGAACATGAACTAATTTATTTGAGGTGACACACAAATATATACAGCAGGATGACAATAAAAACTGTAACCAGAAACCTAATTAACATGGGCTAATTATCTGATCATTTCCCCAGACTAGGTGACTAGATATGACCTTTCAGGGTAGACTTGCCGTCTCCTCACTCACAATTTACAATACACGTAAGTATAAACACATCCCCCAATAGTTTGCTAGGAGACAATTGAGTGAAAGTCCCGGGCTTTCCAGATCTCATTAATCAGCATTCCTTTCACATACAGCTGTCCACTGAGTCCCAAGCTGGTCGAGACCATCATGGCCTCCTTAATAATGTCTTTTGCATTACATAACATAATATCTTCCTAAATGCTTGTAGCTCCCTCAAATGCCAGGGCCCATAGTCCTGTATCCTGGTCCTCCAGGGCCCATAGTCCTGTATCCGGGTCCTCCAGGGCCCATAGTCCTGTATCCGGGTCCTCCAGGGCCCATAGTCCTGTATCCAGGTCCTCCAGGGCCCATAGTCCTGTATCCGGGTCCTCCAGGGCCCATAGTCCTGTATCCGGGTCCTCCAGGGCCCATAGTCCTGTATCCAGGTCCTCCAGGGCCCATAGTCCTGTATCCAGGTCCTCCAGGGCCCATAGTCCTGTATCCGGGTCCTCCAGGGCCCATAGTCCTGTATCCGGGTCCTCCAGGGCCCATAGTCGTGTATCCGGGTCCTCCAGGGCCCATAGTCATGTATCCGGGTCCTCCAGGGCCCATAGTCCTGTATCCGGGTCCTCCAGGGCCCATAGTCATGTATCTGGGTCCTCCAGGCCCATATTAATGTATCCGGGTCCTCCAGGGCCCATAGTCATGTATCCGGGTCCTCCGGGGCCCATAGTCGTGTATCCGGGTCCTCCGGGGCCCATAGTCATGTATCCGGGTCCTCCAGGGCCCATAGTCGGTAGGCAAGAGGCTAATATTCTGTCCCCTCCAAAAGCCTCTGTCCTGGGTGAGTCTGTGACAAGGAGATGATGCGGTGTGACAATGACAGAGGACTGGGAGACAGATGGGAATTCCATATGCGATGTCTGAGCTCTGCTGTACTGGGAGAGGCGGCTTCTATCAGGAAATGGTTGTAATGACATCTTCTGTATACAGAACAGATTTATCTGCGAAGTGGAATTTCAGTATAAATAGATTGTGTGTATGGTGAGTGTTTACATCGGAATGACGCTCACAGATCTCCCCCCGACCACCCCTGACCCCCCAACACGTCCGCTCTCCAAGAATGACCGTCATCGCCTCTAACCCGCCTTTCCTGAACGATGACCTCCATTACTCCTCTGAGACACCCTCCGTGTGAAGAGCGCGGCTCCCACGCTGCTGTCTGACAATACCTGGGGGGGCAGATCTTCACCTCCCCCCCCCAGATCTTCACCTCCCCCCAGATCTTCACCTCCCCCCCAGATCTTCACCTCCCCCAGATCTTCACCGTCCCCCCAGATCTTCACCCCCCCCAGATCTTCACCCCCCCCCAGATCTTCACCCCCCCCAGATCTTCACCTCCCCCCCCAGATCTTCACCTCCCCCCCTAATGGATCTTATTTCTAATAATCAATAATCGCCACTTGTAAGTCACAAAATTAACTTTTCTTTTTGTTGCCGAATCTGTCAAATTAACAACGTCCATTTTCTGGACTAAGAGGCGAGGAGGGGGTGTCAAACAATAGTATGGGTGGGGGGGCCGCCCTGGGAATATGTAACAATGCAAAGAAAAAAAAATAATTCCCTGCAGCCGGGATCCGGGACTGTTTTAGCTCCGACATTTCCAAAGGAACTTTTCACGTGTCGCTAAATGACTCTGACAGCTGCCACTGGCGGCTATACAGACCCCCCCCCATTACTCAGAGGTCCGCTATGTATTTTGGGGGCCTTTCGAGGGATTTGTGTGCTGGAAATAATTCTCTCTGTAAATGTCATTTCTGCAGTAGCCCCTCCCCCAGCAAGAATGAAAAAAAAATTGTGTCCAACCCCCCCACCACCACCCAATTTCATACCAGACCCCTAGAGGTTGGTTTGGATTTGAAGGGGGTACCACAAACGAAAAGAAAAGATGCAAGATGTCCCCCTAAAAATTCATACCAGACCCTGAATCCAAGCATGCAGCCCCCCCCGAGCCATATCAGACCACATACCTTCAACATGGAGGGTGGGAACCCCCGCTGGCAAAACACCTTGTCCCCAGATTGATGAGGACAAGGGCCTCTTCCCCACAACCCTGGCCGGTCTTTGGGGGGGATGTGGGGCATATTAATTATAAAATAAGGAGGTTCCCAGATACGGCCTCCCCATGTGAATAAGTAGGGGAACATAGTATATACAGAGCATCCAGAAAGTATTCACAGCGCTTCACTTTTTCCACATTTTGTTATGTTACAGCCTTATTCTAAAATGGATTAAATTCATTATTTTCCTCAAAATTTGACAAACAATCCCCCATAATGATAACGTGAGAGAATTTTGTTTGAAATCTTTGCAAATTTATTTCAATTAAAAAAATGAAAAAAATCCCGTGTATATAAGTATCACAGGCTCCTCCCATATACAGAAGTATTACAGGCTCCTCCCATGTATATAAGTATCACAGGCTCCTCCCATGTACAGAAGTATTACAGGCTCCTCCCATGTACATAAGTATCACAGACTCCTCCCATGTACATAAGTATCACAGGCTCCTCCCATGTACATAAATATCACAGGCTCCTCCCATGTACATAAATATAACAGGCTCCTCCCATGTACATAAGTATCACAGGCTCCTCCCATGTACATAAGTATCACAGGCTCCTCCCACACACAAAAGTATCACAGGCTCCTCCCACGTACATAAGTATCACAGGCTCCTCCCACGTACATAAGTATCATAGGCTCCTCCCATGTACATAAGTATCATAGACTCCTCCCACGTACATAAGTATCACAGACTCCTCCCACGTACATAAGTATCACAGGCTCCTCCCACGTACATAAGTATCACAGTCTCCTCCCATGTACATAAGTATACTGTGAGAGGAGTCTGTGATACGTATGTACATGGGAGGAGCCTGTGATACTTGTGTACATGGGAGGAGCCTGTGATACTTATGTACATGGGAGAAGCCTTATGTACATGGGAGGAGCCTGTGATACTTGTGTACATGGGAGGAGTCTGTGATACTTATGTACATGGGAGGAGCCTGTAATACTTATGTACATGGGAGGAGCCTGTGATACTTATGAACATGGGAGGAGCCTGTAATACTTATGTACATGGGAGGAGTCTGTGATACTTATGTACATGGGAGGAGCCTGTGATACTTATATACATGGGAGGAGCCTGTAATACTTATGTACATGGGAGGAGCCTGTGATACTTATGTACATGGGAGGAGCCTGTGATACTTATGAACATGGGAGGAGCCTGTGATACTTATGTACATGGGAGGAGTCTGCGATACTTATGTGTTATGTATCATTGGTCTTGGAGTTATTGCTTTGACCCAAGTCCAGCCCAGAAACAGGAGGGGGAGGAGTTCTTGGACCAAAAATTGGTTGCTTTATTAATGGTGACCAATGATGTCATATGCCTTTGCTGCGGGAGCTCCAGGAGAATAATCCAGATGATTTTCGGAATTATCTCCGGATGACGGACCCCTGCTTTCACCAACTCTTGGCATTGCTGACCCCCTATATTAAGAAGCAGGACACATGCATGAGGCTCTTATTTATTGGTTGAATAATAATGATTTGATTTGGTATATTTTCTATATTTTTGGATGCATAGAATGCACTTTTTGGTGAAGCTCTATTGGCAGATTTCATGTCTAATTTTATTTGTTTTCTTTTTTTAATGCACAATAAAAGAATTATGTAGAATAATACTCGGCTTTGTGTTTTACTTCAAATGACAGTTTGGGAGTCGGCAGTTATATTTATAAAATACAATGTAACATTAACAAGGGACACCAACAGAGTTGTATCTTTGATCTTAAAAACTCCGGGATAATAATGGTGTTGTGGTAATTTGCCAAAAAAAGTTAAAAAAAAAGAAAGAAAAAAAATAATAATATTATTCTTGAAATCACTAGAAAAAAAAAAAAGCCCTTGAAAATTTGTTTGCAATAATCCATCAGTATCACCAGCAAAGCAGCTTCATTATTATCCCATTAAAGAAGAAGAGAATTGCGCGCTGCATTTCCAGATTTCAGAATTTGCCGCGTCACGAATGTTAATTCTCCATTACGAACGCGAGTTTACAAGACCGACCGCTTCCGGCTTGTGCTTGCTTCCGAGCATGCGTGTTTGTACATTGGACTTTTGTCTGATGGACTTGTGTACACACGAGCGAAAAATCCAACAGACATTTGTAAAATTTATAAGCCTGCCATCCAACATTTGTCTGCGGAAAATCCGGCAACAATTGTCTGATGGAGCGAACAAACGGTCGGATTTTCTGCCAACAGCCTGTCATCACACAATTCCCATCGGGAAATCCGATCGTGTATACGAGGCTTTAGTCTGGCCATACACTATACGAAAAACCGGCCGAAATTCCGTCATTTAGACAGTTCATTCGTTTTTTCAGTCAGCTAATGGGCAGAAAATCGATAATCATTGGGACATTTTTGAGCTGAAAAAACGAAGGACAAGTTTGGAAATTTTCTGCCGAACGAACGATAAATTGAAAGGTTAATGCAGACATCTCAAACTGCAGCCGCATTTGAGGGCGGGCTCATGGACACCCGCGAGTGCGGCACGATCTCCCGGCTGAGCCTACACTGCCACTCAACCTGGAGCAGGGGGCGGACTGGCCTACGGGGATACCGAGAAATTTCCCGGTAGGCCGCCTGCCCTGGGGCCGCTTTGAGCTGCGGCGGCGCCCAGGGCCGATCTAAATGCAGAGTCCTGCTCTCTCGCCCTCCATTTGTGAGATCACAAACAGCGGGTGTCTCCCTCTGTGTCATGCAGCTGCAGTCTTAATTGTTCGGCGGCCATCCACTGTAACAAAGCCCCGCCTCCTCATCCATGATGGACGGAACACGGATTCAATTTCCCAGCATTGTATCAGTGTTCAATGTTCTATCACAGATGAGGAGGCGGGGCTTTGTTACATTGGACGCCCTCCGAACAGTTAAGACTGCAGCTGCATGATACAGCGGGAGAAACCCGCTGTGTGCAATCAAGGTACTGGCGAAGCTGCAGATTGGCACAGTGAGGCTGCAGAAGTAAACAGAGGAGGAGGGATGGTCATGTGACTGCAGGCAGTGATGAGGACACCCCCCAGGAAGGACCCCAGGCAGTAAACAGAAGAGGAGGGATGGTCATGTGACTGCAGGCAGTGATGAGGACACCCCCCAGGAAGGACCCCAGGAAGTAAACAGAAGAGGAGGGATGGTCATGTGACTGCAGGCAGTGATGAGGACACCCCCCAGGAAGGACCCCAGGAAGAAAACAGAAGAGGAGGGATGGTCATGTGACTGCAGGCAGTGATGAGGACACCCCCCAGAAAGGACCCCAGGAAGTAAACAGAAGAGGAGGTATGGTCATGTGACTGCAGGCAGTGATGAGGAAACCCCCCAGGAAGGACCCCAGGAAGTAAACAGAAGAGGAGGGATGGTCATGTGACTGCAGGCAGTGATGAGGACACCCCCCAGGAAGGACCCCAGGAAGTAAACAGAAGAGGAGGGATGGTCATGTGACTGCAGGCAGTGATGAGGACACCCCCCAGGAAGGACCCCAGGAAGTAAACAGAAGAGGAGGGATGGTCATGTGACTGCAGGCAGTGATAAGGACACCCCCCAGGAAGGACCCCAGGAAGAGAAGGAAGGTCATGTGATGCAGCTTCCTGTAAATAAAATAGGCATCTGCAGCCTATGAGGGCTCCACCTTTGGAAGTGTCTCCTCCACCAATAGGAGATATCCACATCATGCAGGCAGTGACATGGACACCTCAGGAAGGCCCCCAGGAAGTAAACAGAAGAGGAGGGATGGTCATGTGATCGCAGGCAGTGATGAGGACACCCCCCAGGAAGGACCCCAAGAAGAGAAGGATGGTCATGTGACTGCGGATTCAGGTTTTGTTGTTAACATATCAGAGGTCAGTCAGAGGGGCAGGGGTACTAATATCCTGAAGCTGGGCTTTCATTGGTCCCAGAAATAAGTCCACAGACCCCTCTCTGGCCCCGGGCCCCATGCTGAGCTTGTGGGGCCCGGGTCAGGTACAGAAGGACCGGCTCTTCCCCCTATCAGTGGCTCTGGACATACCAAATATCTGGGGGGGGGGGGGGGGGGGTTATTGATCTTCTGCTGGGTGAAATATTTGAAGTAGAAATAACCCGACTAAAGGACAATTCGTTTGCTCAATCACCGCCTATCATACAGGTTTGCTGCTGATCTCCTGCAGCCTCTTTGCAGCCACTTCCTGTCTCCATACACTCCAGTGATAGAATTTCTCAGGACGGGTTCCTGATGGGGACACCAGCGGGGCGGCCATGTCTGTGTGATGTGTGCTGAAGATTATGTGGTGACAACGCACAAGTACAATTCAAGGACAGGGAGAGCGTTGTCACTCTATAACAGGAAGTGCCTGAACAAGGACCTCCATGGCGGGATCACCCAAGACTATGATACTAAAGGCTGCAGAGTTCATAAGATTGAAAATTACATTTGAGCTTATTAACCCCCCCTCCCTCTCCCTCCCCTCTCTCCCCCCCCTCTCTCCCCCCCCCTCTCTCCCCCCCTCTCTTCTCCCCCCCCTCTTCCCCCGCCCTACTCCCAGCAGCACTTTAACACCTTCCCACCCGGCCTTTAGCAGTCTGAAGTCCAGTAAAAGCCACCCCGCCCCTCCCCCTGCTCCTCAGTGCCTCTTGGGAAATGTAGTGTAAAGAGTTCACTGTCCCCATTACACGGCCGCTGTCTCAAACTACAACTCCCATGATGCACTGTGCCCTGCATAGAAGTCTATGGGCTGCTTGGCTTTGCTCTCCCCCTGCTGGCTGGAGGGGATAATGCAGCATAATATCAGCATTACAGTAGAAAGTAGAGCAGCAGAGAGCTTTGTCTCCTCCTCCATATTGGTGTAGCCCAACATCTGACCACTCATAGACCTCTATGTGTTTATTTTCCTCCCCATCCTCCGCCTCCAAGGTGGAGTGCTCCTTTAAGTGATAACCCCGGAGATCCATCTTTTTATTGGGTTTTTATTCCTCCATAACAAAGTATTAGCACAGCGATTCCCCCAGTGAAGGTTCTGTGTGGGGGGAGAAATTGAAATGTTATGAGGCTATTTCCTGTGTAGGTCGAATGTTGGCATTGATTTAAGATGGAAAATATTGCATGTGGCCACTAGATCATGTTTTAAGTATCACTGAAATGTTCCAGTGAAGCTTGGCATCATTTACCTGAACTTCAGCCTTCTCTTCAGTCAAAAATCAGCATCCCAATAAAAGAAAAAAAATGTAAAACACGGCTTTCACTACAATACTTCAATCCAGAGGTTTTCCCTGCATTACTTCTTTCCTGCCACTAGATGTCCTCAGCATTGAATCACGTCAGTGTGAACAAACCCTGAAGATACCCTGAAGAAGTCACGTGATGACGTAACGCGTAGGGCGTGGCCGATGACTGAGAGATACCAGGAAGTGATGTGAGAGCGGCGTTCAGATGCCATAGCAACTGTTTATGCTCATTTCTTTGTGTTTTAATGTAAGAGTCCAATTTTAAATCTGTAATAAAGCTTGTGTATTCTTAACTCTACTACACTATTGGGGCTTTTTCTCTCTCCCACCCCTGTTCATTGCCATCCCTCTTCCCCCCCCCCCCCCTCCTCCCCCACTCTGCGGAGGATACGAGGTACAAGAAGTAGTTTGATGTGCAAGGATATTTGGGAGATTTGGTGGATCAAGTAGAGGACCCCCTGGAGGTTAAGAACACTGCAGCGGATGATACTTTTATTCATGGTCATATGCTGGCGTTCCGGATGATTGCTATTTTATACCTATTGGCACGGAGGACCCCCTGGTGGTGGAAGCTGCAATAACATCAGACAAATGGACCTCAGGTTAATACTGGATGCGGTTTAGACATTATATAAAGGTGAGGGCTTTGGGACTGCCTTTTATGGGATTTTTTTTACCCTTTATAACCCTTCCTTATCACTGTGTCATATATTGAAGACCCTCTGTGTTATTTTTGCCCCTTTTATGGACATTATTTTTCCTTTTATTTTTTAACCCTTTGATTAAGAGATTACAACACTATAAACTTTTGCCCTGCTTTTTAAAAATATTTTTCTTATTTAAAAATTATTTTTCATGTACCACTTTTTCACACTGTTTTCAACCATTTAATTGGTTTTAACACTTTATTGATTGATCCATTGAGTGAATATTTATTTGATTATATCGTTTACTACACGCGGATTCACCCATTTTATTATTTTCTGTGAGTGGATTGTGATACACTTGAGGTTCTGCTGCAGACAGTTATTGTATAATTTTATGATTACATTATAATGCACTATTGGCACTTTACTATTTGATCACGCTATATTAAGAATTCACAAATTTTACTCATTCACCAACACATCTTAGTAGCGCGAGGGATTTATATTTGTAGTGTGAACAAACCCACTTCCTCTGAGTGCAGTCAAGTGTTATGAGGCCATTGCCTGTGCTGGTCGAATGTTTGTCATTGATTTAAAGTGGAAAATACTGCATTCAGCCACTAGATGGTGCTGAGAATCATAGGAGTTTCAGGTGTCTTCTAGCTGACCTCTGCCCCTCCCTCCAGTCTTATATCTTATTCCCCCCTTCAGTCTTATATCTCCCCCCCTCCCCCACTTCAGTCTTATATCTCCTCCCCCCCCTTCAGTCTTATATCTTATTCCCCCCTTCAGTCTTATATCTCCCCCCCCCTCCCCCCCTTCAGTCCTGCACAGTTGTCCGGCTACTCTCCTGGACTGAAATGTCTTCCTCTGATATCACTGCACACTGTGAGCTTCTCAAAATGTGCATTAGAAGCTGCAGCAAGTCAGAGCCCCGCCCCCTTTCCTGACTGGAGGACGTCCAGCATCATCTAGCTTTTTCCTTACTGGCCTGACTGTCCCTGGCCCCGCCCCTTCATTGGATGTCAGTTATTTAATCATGGAGGCGCGGCATCACATGTGGGTGTTGTCAATGCAAATCCAGCCTTCCTAGGACCGCCCACTCCTCCAGACTGACACCCCCACCCATCAATCAAGACATTTTGATATTTGCATAACAGAGCCCGCCCACAAACAGGAAGTGAGAGGAAATCCCTCCAAAGGGAGGGAATCCCGGGGTGTCACCAGGACTAGTGTCCCCATTGCATACCCCCCAAACCTTTGAGATGGGAACGAGGGACACCTATTAGCAAAAGTAATGTAGGCATAAGACACACCCCCTGCCACACCCTCCTTAAAGGAGAATTATACAAAAAAAATATTAGCTAAACCCACCAGTGCTTTTTTTTTTTTTTTTTTTTTTTTTTTTACCACAAATATACCTTTTATATCGGCTTTAGGAATTTACAAATGCAGCAATTTAGAAATCGGATGAAATGTTTATCACTGAGAGATAAATAGATCAGATCAGAGCAACATGAGAGAGGGACACAGTGACATTGTTCCAAACCCGGGACGGTGCCTCCAAACCCGGGACGGTGCCTCCAAACCCGGGACGGTGCCTCCATACCCGGGACATTCCCTCCAAACCCGGGACAGTGCCCTCCAAACCCGGGACGGTGCCCTCCATACCCGGGACGGTGCCTCCATACCCGGGACATTCCCTCCAAACCCGGGACGGTGCCCTCCAAACCCGGGACGGTGCCCTCCATACCCGGGACGGTGCCCTCCATACCCGGGACGTTCCCTCCATACCCGGGACGTTCCCTCCATACCCGGGACGTCCCCTCCAAACCCGGGACGTCCCCTCCAAACCCGGGACGTTGCCCTCCATACCCGGGACGGTGCCCTCCATACCCGGGACGTTCCCTCCATACCCGGGACGTCCCCTCCAAACCCGGGACAGTGCCCTCCAAACCCGGGACGGTGCCCTCCAAACCCGGGACAGTTGGGAGATATGCCATTGGAAGATTTCCCCTCTATTACTTTTCTGAGGACAACCCAAAATTTGTGACCTTCTTTTACTTTCTCTGATAATGGAAACCAGGAGAAATAGAGAGGAGGATTCTCCCTAATGGGGAAACAGACAGCAATAAAAACTGACAGGGGTTCTAACCTCTCCACTCCATCCAACACTAGAGAAAAGAAAAAAGGTTTGCCTTTTGTTATCCACGTGCCAAAATCACATACCCGGTACGTCATGTGACTTCACGTGGCTGTAGCGGGATGATATGCAGGTGACTCCCTGGAAGCGATTTTTAGAGACGGCGGTCGGTTTTCTTGTAATAATAACCGGAGCAGCCACTTTATTACTATTCCAAGCCGCGGGACCCCCACTGTACATCTAAAGAGCTGACCTGGAAAGGCTTTTAAAGTATGGCCAATGGATAGTAAAGTTTACCTTGTTTGTCACTGTTACACGAGTGTGCGCAATTTTAAAGAGTGACATGTTTGGTATCTATTTACTCAGCGTGACATCATCTTTCATATCATACAAAAAAATTGCGTTATGTATTGTGTTATTTTTTTTCTTTTTTGCATTTAAATATAAAATATTGTATTTTTATATTTTCCCAAAAACTGCATTTGAAAAAACGCTGTGCAAATACCGTGTGACAAAATCCACCATTTTATTCCCTAGGGCCCCTGTATGCTCTGTGGTCCCCCCTTCCCCTGTATGCTCTGTGGTCCCCCCTTCCCCTGTATGCTCTGTGGTCCCCCCTTCCCCTGTATGCTCTGTGCCCCCCCTTCCCCTGTATGCTCTGTGCCCCCTTTCCCCTGTATGCTCTGTGCCCCCCCTTCCCCTGTATGCTCTGTGCCCCCTTTCCCCTGTATGCTCTGTGCCCCCCTTCCCCTGTATGCTCTGTGCCCCCATTCCCCTGTATGCTCTGTGGCCCCCCTTCCCCTGTATGCTCTGTGGCCCCCCTTCCCCTGTATGCTCTGTGGCCCCCTTCCCCTGTATGCTCTGTGCCCCCTTTCCTCTGTATGCTCTGTGCCCCCTTTCCCCTGTATGCTCTGTGCCCCCTTTCCCCTGTATGCTCTGTGCCCCCCTTCCCCTGTATGCTCTGTGCCCCCCTTCCCCTGTATGCTCTGTGGCCCCCCGTCCCCTGTATGCTCTGTGTCCCCCCCGTCCCCTTTATGCTCTGTGGCCCCCCTTCCCCTGTATGCTCTGTGGCCCCCCTTCCCCTGTATGCTCTGTGTCCCCCCGTCCCCTGTATGCTCTGTGTCCCCCCGGCCCCTTTATGCTCTGTGTCCCCCCGGCCCCTTTATGCTCTGTGGCCCCCCTTCCCCTGTATGCTCTGTGGCCCCCCTTCCCCTGTATGCTCTGTGTCCCCCCCGTCCCCTTTATGCTCTGTGGCCCCCCTTCCCCTGTATGCTCTGTGGCCCCCCTTCCCCTGTATGCTCTGTGGCCCCCCTTCCCCTGTATGCTCTGTGGCCCCCCTTCCCCTATATGCTCTGTGGCCCCCCTTCCCCTGTATGCTCTGTGGCCCCCCTTCCCCTGTATGCTCTGTGGCCCCCCTTCCCCTGTATGCTCTGTGGCACAGATAGCTCTTTATTATTAGGCCCCCTCTGCTTCTCTCTTCTTCCTCTGCTCCTCTCTCTCCTTTCTCTGCTCCTCTCTCTCCTTTCTCTGCTCCTCTCTCTCCTTTCTCTGCTCCTCTCTCTCCATCCTCTCTCCATCCTCTCTCTCCTTCCTTTGCTCCTCTCTCTCCTTCCTTTGCTCCTCTCTCTCTCCTTCCTTTGCTCCTCTCTCTCTCCTTCCTTTGCTCCTCTCTCTCTCCTTCCTTTGCTCCTCTCTCTCTCCTTCCTTTGCTCCTCTCTCTCTCTCCTTCCTTTGCTCCTCTCTCTCTCTCTCCTTCCTTTGCTCCTCTCTCTCTCTCTCCTTCCTTTGCTCCTCTCTCTCTCTCCTTCCTTTGCTCCTCTCTCTCTCCTTCCTCTGCTCCTCTCTCTCTCCATCCTCTGCTCCTCTCTCTCCATCCTCTGCTCCTCTCTCTCCTTCCTCTGCTCCTCTCTCTCCTTCCTTTGCTCCCCTCTCTCTCTCCTTCCTCTGCTCCTCTCTCTCCTTCCTCTGCTCCTCTCTCTCCTTCCTTTGCTCCTCTCTCTCTCCTTCCTTTGCTCCTCTCTCTCTCCTTCCTTTGCTCCTCTCTCTCTCCTTCCTTTGCTCCTCTCTCTCTCCTTCCTCTGCTCCTCTCTCTCCTTCCTCTGCTCCTCTCTCTCCTTCCTCTGCTCCTCTCTCTCCATCCTCTGCTCCTCTCTCTCCATCCTCTCTCCTTCCTCTGCTCCTCTCTCTCTCCTTCCTCTGCTCCTCTCTCTCTCTCCTTCCTCTGCTCCTCTCTCTCTCTCCTTCCTCTGCTCCTCTCTCTCTCTCCTTCCTCTGCTCCTCTCTCTCTCTCCTTCCTCTGCTCCTCTCTCTCTCTCCTTCCTCTGCTCCTCTCTCTCCATCCTCTGCTCCTCTCTCTCCATCCTCTGCTCCTCTCTCTCCATCCTCTGCTCCTCTCTCTCCTTCCTCTGCTCCTCTCTCTCCTTCCTCTGCTCCTCTCTCTCCTTCCTCTGCTCCTCTCTCTCCTTCCTTTGCTCCTCTCTCTCTCCATCCTCTGCTCCTCTCTCTCCTTCCTCTGCTCCTCTCCTCCTCTCTCTCCATCCTCTTGCCCTCTCTCCATCCTATGCTCCTCTCTCTCCATCCTCTGCTCCTCTCTCTCCTTCCTCTGCTCCTCTCTCTCCTTCCTCTGCTCCTCTCTCTCCTTCCTTTGCTCCTCTCTCCTTCCTTTGCTCCTCTCTCCTTCCTTTGCTCCTCTCTCTCTCCTTCCTCTGCTCCTCTCTCTCCTTCCTCTGCTCCTCTCTCTCCATCCTCTCTCCTTCCTCTGCTCCTCTCTCTCTCCTTCCTCTGCTCCTCTCTCTCTCTCCTTCCTCTGCTCCTCTCTCTCCTTCCTCTGCTCCTCTCTCTCTCTCTCCTTCCTCTGCTCCTCTCTCTCTCTCCTTCCTCTGCTCCTCTCTCTCCTTCCTCTGCTCCTCTCTCTCCTTCCTCTGCTCCTCTCTCTCCTTCCTCTGCTCCTCTCTCTCCTTCCTTTGCTCCCCTCTCTCTCTCCTTCCTCTGCTCCTCTCTCTCTCCTTCCTTTGCTCCTCTCTCTCTCCTTCCTTTTTGCTCCTCTCTCTCTCCTTCCTCTGCTCCTCTCTCTCTCCTTCCTTTGCTCCTCTCTCTCTCCTTCCTTTGCTCCTCTCTCTCTCCTTCCTTTTTGCTCCTCTCTCTCTCCTTCCTCTGCTCCTCTCTCTCTCCATCCTCTGCTCCTCTCTCTCTCCATCCTCTGCTCCTCTCTCTCTCCATCCTCTGCTCCTCTCTCTCTCCATCCTCTGCTCCTCTCTCTCTCCATCCTCTGCTCCTCTCTCTCTCCATCCTCTGCTCCTCTCTCTCTCCATCCTCTGCTCCTCTCTCTCCTTCCTCTGCTCCTCTCTCTCCTTCCTCTCTCCTTCCTCTGCTCCTCTCTCTCCTTCCTCTGCTCCTCTCTCTCCTTCCTCTGCTCCTCTCTCTCCTTCCTCTGCTCCTCTCCTCCTCTCTCTCCATCCTCTTGTCCTCTCTCCATCCTCTTGTCCTCTCTCCATCCTCTTGTCCTCTCTCCATCCTCTGCTCCTCTCTCTCCTTCCTCTGCTCCTCTCTCTCTCCTTCCTCTGCTCCTCTCTCTCCATCCTCTGCTCCTCTCTCTCTCCATCCTCTGCTCCTCTCTCTCTCCATCCTCTGCTCCTCTCTCTCTCCATCCTCTGCTCCTCTCTCTCTCCATCCTCTGCTCCTCTCTCTCCTTCCTCTGCTCCTCTCTCTCCTTCCTCTCTCCTTCCTCTGCTCCTCTCTCTCCTTCCTCTGCTCCTCTCTCTCCTTCCTCTGCTCCTCTCTCTCTCCTTCCTCTGCTCCTCTCCTCCTCTCTCTCCATCCTCTTGTCCTCTCTCCATCCTCTTGTCCTCTCTCCATCCTCTTGTCCTCTCTCCATCCTCTGCTCCCCTCTCTCTCCTTCCTCTGCTCCTCTCTCTCTCCTTCCTCTGCTCCTCTCTCTCTCCTTCCTCTGCTCCTCTCTCTCTCCTTCCTCTGCTCCTCTCTCTCCATCCTCTGCTCCTCTCTCTCTCCTTCCTCTGCTCCTCTCCTCCTCTCTCTCCATCCTCTTGTCCTCTCTCTCTCCTTCCTCTGCTCCTCTCTCTCTCTCCTTCCTCTGCTCCTCTCTCTCTCTCCTTCCTCTGCTCCTCTCTCTCTCTCCTTCCTCTGCTCCTCTCTCTCTCTCCTTCCTCTGCTCCTCTCTCTCTCCTTCCTCTGCTCCTCTCTCTCTCCTTCCTCTGCTCCTCTCTCTCTCCTTCCTCTGCTCCTCTCTCTCTCCTTCCTCTGCTCCTCTCTCTCTCCTTCCTCTGCTCCTCTCTCTCTCCATCCTCTGCTCCTCTCTCTCTCCATCCTCTGCTCCTCTCTCTCTCCATCCTCTGCTCCTCTCTCTCTCCTTCCTCTGCTCCTCTCTCTCTCCTTCCTCTGCTCCTCTCTCTCTCCTTCCTCCTGCTCCTCTCTCTCTCCTTCCTCCTGCTCCTCTCTCTCTCCATCCTTTGCTCCTCTCTCTCCTTCCTCTGCTCCTCTCCTCCTCTCTCTCCATCCTCTTGTCCTCTCTCCATCCTATGCTCCTCTCTCTCCATCCTCTCTCCTTCCTCTGCTCCTCTCTCTCCTTCCTCTGCTCCTCTCTCTCCTTCCTCTGCTCCTCTCTCTCTCCTTCCTCTGCTCCTCTCTCTCTCCTTCCTCTGCTCCTCTCTCTCCTTCCTCTGCTCCTCTCTCTCCTTCCTCTGCTCCTCTCTCTCCTTCCTTTGCTCCTCTCTCTCTCCTTCCTCTGCTCCTCTCTCTCTCCTTCCTCTGCTCCTCTCTCTCTCCTTCCTCTGCTCCTCTCTCTCTCCTTCCTCTGCTCCTCTCTCTCTCCTTCCTCTGCTCCTCTCTCTCTCTCCTTCCTCTGCTCCTCTCTCTCTCTCCTTCCTCTGCTCCTCTCTCTCTCTCCTTCCTCTGCTCCTCTCTCTCTCTCCTTCCTCTGCTCCTCTCTCTCTCTCCTTCCTCTGCTCCTCTCTCTCTCCTTCCTTTGCTCCTCTCTCTCTCTCCTTCCTCTGCTCCTCTCTCTCTCCTTCCTTTGCTCCTCTCTCTCTCCTTCCTTTGCTCCTCTCTCTCTCCTTCCTTTGCTCCTCTCTCTCTCCTTCCTTTGCTCCTCTCTCTCTCCTTCCTCTGCTCCCCTCTCTCTCTCCTTCCTCTGCTCCTCTCTCTCTCCTTCCTCTGCTCCTCTCTCTCTCCATCCTCTGCTCCTCTCTCTCTCCATCCTCTGCTCCTCTCTCTCTCCATCCTCTGCTCCTCTCTCTCTCCATCCTCTGCTCCTCTCTCTCTCCATCCTCTGCTCCTCTCTCTCTCCATCCTCTGCTCCTCTCTCTCTCCATCCTCTGCTCCTCTCTCTCTCCATCCTCTGCTCCTCTCTCTCTCCATCCTCTGCTCCTCTCTCTCTCCATCCTCTGCTCCTCTCTCTCTCCATCCTCTGCTCCTCTCTCTCCTTCCTCTCTCCATCCTCTGCTCCTCTCTCTCTCCATCCTCTGCTCCTCTCTCTCCTTCCTCTGCTCCTCTCCTCCTCTCTCTCCTTCCTCTTGTCCTCTCTCCATCCTCTGCTCCCCTCTCTCCTTCCTCTGCTCCTCTCTCTCCATCCTCTGCTCCTCTCTCTCTCCATCCTCTGCTCCTCTCTCTCTCCTTCCTCTGCTCTTCTCCTCCTCTCTCTCCATCCTCTTGTCCTCTCTCTCTCCATCCTCTGCTCCTCTCTCTCTCCTTCCTCTGCTCTTCTCCTCCTCTCTCTCCATCCTCTTGTCCTCTCTCTCTCCTTCCTCTGCTCCTCTCTCTCTCTCCATCCTCTGCTCCTCTCCTCCTCTCTCTCCTTCCTCTTGTCCTCTCTCCATCCTCTGCTCCCCTCTCTCCTTCCTCTGCTCCTCTCTCTCTCCTTCCTCTGCTCCTCTCTCTCCATCCTCTGCTCCTCTCTCTCTCCATCCTCTGCTCCTCTCTCTCTCCTTCCTCTGCTCCTCTCCTCCTCTCTCTCCATCCTCTTGTCCTCTCTCTCTCCTTCCTCTGCTCCTCTCTCTCTCCTTCCTCTGCTCCTCTCTCTCTCCTTCCTCTGCTCCTCTCTCTCTCCTTCCTCTGCTCCTCTCTCTCTCCTTCCTCTGCTCCTCTCTCTCTCCTTCCTCTGCTCCTCTCTCTCTCCTTCCTCTGCTCCTCTCTCTCTCCTTCCTCTGCTCCTCTCTCTCTCCTTCCTCTGCTCCTCTCTCTCTCCATCCTCTGCTCCTCTCTCTCTCCATCCTCTGCTCCTCTCTCTCTCCATCCTCTGCTCCTCTCTCTCTCCTTCCTCTGCTCCTCTCCTCCTCTCTCTCCATCCTCTTGTCCTCTCTCCATCCTATGCTCCTCTCTCTCCATCCTCTGCTTCTCTGTATATAACTTCTGATTGGAGGATTAGTTCAGACTGACATCATCTGTGTGCTGGAGAGACATTCAGCTGCAGAGCTCATCTTATCCACAAGGTGGCGCTCACAGCACATCGCCCAGCACTGGGGAAGACCCAGGAATCCTGAATCTTTCAGAAAAGCGGAGAGGCAGCAAAGTGTCTGCAATTCTAGAGAAGGCAGGAGGACATTGCATGGTGTCTGAGGACCCTGGAGGGATGTGAGGACCCCCTGATGATTGGAGGAGTTCCATCTACTTCTATATCTCAGGAGGACATTGCATGGTGTCTGAGGACCCTGGAGAGATGTGAGGACCCCCTGATGATTGGAGGAGTTCCATCTACTTCTATATCTCAGGAGGACATTGCATGGTGTCTAAGGGACCCCGGAGGGATGTGAGGACCCCCTGATCATTGCATGGTGTCTGAGGGACCCTGGAGGGATGTGAGGACCCCTTGATGGTTGGAGGAGTTCCATCTTCTTCTATCTTTCAGGAGGACATTGCATGGTGTCTAAGGGACCCCGGAGGGATGTGAGGACCCCCTGATCATTGCATGGTGTCTAAGGGACCCTGGAGGGATGTGAGGACCCACTGATGATTGGAGGAGTTCCATCTACTTCTATATCTCAGGAGGACATTTCATGGTGTCTAAGGGACCCTGGAGGGATCAGAGGACCCACTGATGGTTGGAGAAGTCCTATCTCCCTCTACATCTCGACGTTACATGGTGTGTGAGGGATCTGAGGCACATTGCATGGTGTGTGAGGGATCCTGGAGGGATCTGAGGACCGTCTGATGGTTGGATGAGTCCCATCTTCCTCTACAGCTCAGGAGGACCAAGAGCAGGTTGGTGGAGGATGGCCAGGCTGGGGCTCCAGGGAGGTGTCTTCTGGCTCCTCTGGTTGGGTTCAATGGACATCTGCAGGTCTATGGAGAGGCTCCAATCTTCTCCAACTTCCAGCTTCACCAGGATGAGGAGGAAGAACCTGGCTGTGGATTTTGTCCTCCCTGCAGCCTTCAGGAACTCCTTGAGGGACCTTCTGGGTCTCTTCCCTTCAGGGACTTCCAGCAGCAGCAACTTCCAGGCGAGCTCTAGCCTGGTCCTTGACTGTGGACCTCTGCTGGACTTCCTGATCCCTACTGCTCATCCCTATGGCGAGGTGAAGAAGGAGCCGCTCTCCAAGGTGCTGAAGGCCGGGACTCTGAAGACTCTTCGCAGGTCCAAGCAGCTACTTCTGGAGGTCGGGGAGTCCCTGGTAAGGGAAGGTTGTGGGGGAGACTGGGAGAGGAGCAATGAGGGGGGACAAGGTATGGGGGAGCCCCCATATTCAGTGCTGAAGAGAAGGCTGGAGGTCAACCTGACTGAGCTGTTCAGCTGGTGGCTGGAAACCAAGGAGGGGAGGCTGAGGATCAGACTGATGCCACACAGGTCTTCCGCTTATCCTGGAAGAGAAGAGAACCTGTCAGCTGCCCTGGGAGCCTCCCAACCCAGACTCAGCTTCCAGATCCTCAGGAAGGGTGAGTGAGATTAACTTACCTCTATAAAACGAACTACCTCTGTACAATGACTTCCCTCCATAGAATGCCATCAATTACCTCTATACTATGACTTACCTCCATAGAATGCCATCAATTACCTCTATACTATGACTTACCTCCATACAATGCCATGACTTACCTCCATACAATGCCATGACTTACCTCCATACAATGCCATGACTTACCTCCATACAATGCCATGACTTACCTCCATACAATGCCATGACTTACCTCTATACAATGCCATGACTTACCTCTATACAATGTACCCCTACATACAATGCCTCCCCCTCTATACAATGCAATGACTTACCTCTATATAATGACTTACCCCCAAGCAATGACCCCCTCCATACAACCCCCCCATACAATGTCCCCCATATGTACTTATTGTATCACTTATCTACAACTAACACTTATCACAACATACAACATAAAGAGTTCTGAAGTGTTACCATACATTGTACAATCTGACCATACAATCTCTGTACAATAATCTTCAACTATGTAATAAGAGGACCTATCTAATCTATCCAGTCAATGTGTGTCCAATCAGACAGACTCTTGACAGACAAATTGTATGATCAGATTGTAATGTGTGTGGGCGCTTGTGTCAGGTCTGTGACTCAAAGTATGGAAGCCATAGGCATCCAGGCAACCGGCATTTCATAAGCAGGCTTTCTACAGATGATTATCGGGGAAGATGTACTTCTAGTAATATTACTAAAAAACGTCTTGTGCAATCAATGTAGTGTGCAGAAATTCCAAACATCAATCCAGGAGACCTTCCTACACATCGTATACGGGAGACCTTCCTACACATCGTATACGAGAGACCTTCCTACACATCGTATACGAGAGACCTTCCTACACATCGTATACGAGAGACCTTCCTACACATTGTATACGAGAGACCTTCCTACACATTGTATACGAGAGACCTTCCTACACATTGTATACGAGAGACCTTCCTACACATTGTATACGAGAGACCTTCCTACACATTATATACGAGAGACCTTCCTACACATTGTATACGAGAGACCTTCCTACACATTGTATACGAGAGACCTTCCTACACATCGTATACGAGAGACCTTCCTACACATTGTATACGAGAGACCTTCCTACACATTGTATACGAGAGACCTTCCTACACATCGTATACGAGAGACCTTCCTACACATCGTATACGGGAGACATTCCTATACATTGTATACGGGAGACCTTCCTACACATCGTATATGGGAGACCTTCCTACACATTGTATACGAGAGACCTTCCTACACATCGTATACGAGAGACCTTCCTACACATCGTATACGAGAGACCTTCCTACACATCGTATACGAGAGACCTTCCTACACATTGTATACGAGAGACCTTCCTACACATTGTATACGAGAGACCTTCCTACACATTGTATACGAGAGACCTTCCTACACATCGTATACGAGAGACCTTCCTACACATTGTATACGAGAGACCTTCCTACACATTGTATACGAGAGACCTTCCTACACATTGTATACGAGAGACCTTCCTACACATTGTATACGAGAGACCTTCCTACACATCGTATACGAGAGACCTTCCTACACATTGTATACGAGAGACCTTCCTACACATTGTATACGAGAGACCTTCCTACACATCGTATACGGGAGACCTTCCTACACATCGTATACGGGAGACATTCCTATACATTGTATACGGGAGACCTTCCTACACATCGTATATGGGAGACCTTCCTACACATTGTATACGAGAGACCTTCCTACACATCGTATACGAGAGACCTTCCTACACATCGTATACGAGAGACCTTCCTACACATCGTATACGAGAGACCTTCCTACACATTGTATACGAGAGACCTTCCTACACATTGTATACGAGAGACCTTCCTACACATTGTATACGAGAGACCTTCCTACACATCGTATACGGGAGACATTCCTATACATTGTATACGGGAGACCTTCCTACACATCGTATACGGGAGACCTTCCTACACATTGTATACGAGAGACCTTCCTACACATTGTATACGAGAGACCTTCCTACACATTGTATACGAGAGACCTTCCTACACATCGTATACGGGAGACATTCCTATACATTGTATACGGGAGACCTTCCTACACATCGTATACGGGAGACCTTCCTACACATTGTATACGAGAGACCTTCCTACACATCGTATACGAGAGACCTTCCTACACATCGTATACGAGAGACCTTCCTACACATCGTATACGAGAGACCTTCCTACACATCGTATACGGGAGACCTTCCTACACATCGTATACGGGTGACGTTCCTACACAGTTGCTCCCTCCCCCCATGGCCATTAATATGGAGTTGCTCCCTCCCCCCATGGCCATTAATATGGAGTTGCTCCCTCCCCCCATGGCCATCAATATGGAGTTGCTCCCTCCCCCCATGGCCATTAATATGGAGTTGCTCCCTCCCCCCATGGCCATTAATATGGAGTTGCTCCCTCCCCCCCATGGCCATTAATATGGAGTTGCTCCCTCCCCCCCCATGGCCATTAATATGGAGTTGCTCCCTCCCCCCCATGGCCATTAATATGGAGTTGCTCCCTCCCCCCCATGGCCATTAATATGGAGTTGCTCCCTCCCCCCCATGGCCATTAATATGGAGTTGCTCCCTCCCCCCATGGCCATTAATATGGAGTTGCTCACTCCCCCCCATGGCCATTAATATGGAGTTGCTCCCTCCCCCCCATGGCCATTAATATGGAGTTGCTCCCTCCCCCCCATGGCCATTAATATGGAGTTGCTCCCTCCCCCCCATGGCCATTAATATGGAGTTGCTCCCTCCCCCCCATGGCCATTAATATGGAGTTGCTCCCTCCCCCCCATGGCCATTAATATGGAGTTGCTCCCTCCCCCCCATGGCCATTAATATGGAGTTGCTCCCTCCCCCCCATGGCCATTAATATGGAGTTGCTCCCTCCCCCCATGGCCATTAATATGGAGTTGCTCCCTCCCCCCCATGGCCATTAATATGGAGTTGCTCCCTCCCCCCCATGGCCATTAATATGGAGTTTCTCCCTCCCCCCCATGGCCATTAATATGGAGTTTCTCCCTCCCCCCCATGGCCATTAATATGGAGTTGCTCCCTCCCCCCCATGGCCATTAATATGGAGTTGCTCCCTCCCCCCCATGGCCATTAATATGGAGTTGCTCCCTCCCCCCCATGGCCATTAATATGGAGTTGCTCCCTCCCCCCCATGGCCATTAATATGGAGTTGCTCCCTCCCCCCCATGGCCATTAATATGGAGTTGCTCCCTCCCCCCCATGGCCATTAATATGGAGTTGCTCCCTCCCCCCCATGGCCATTAATATGGAGTTGCTCCCTCCCCCCCATGGCCATTAATATGGAGTTGCTCCCTCCCCCCCATGGCCATTAATATGGAGTTGCTCCCTCCCCCCATGGCCATTAATATGGAACATTAAACTGGTCACATCATGTCTTTATGGAGCCGGTCCCCTTTAGTGGCTATAACATCCTCCACTCTCCTAGGAAGACTTTCCACCAGATTTTGGTCAGTCATGGTGGAACAGAAAAGGGTCTTCACCAAACTGTTACCACAAGGCTGGAAGAGCACAAATGTCTACAATGTCTTTGTATGATGGAGTGTTACCTGAACCCTTCACTGGAGACACCTGAACTCCATCATTGGGAGGGGTGTCCATAGCTGGTGTCTCCAGTGAAGGGTCCTGGTAATCCTCCATCATACAAAGACATTGCGGACAATTGCGCTCTTCCAACCTTGTGGTAACAGTTTGGTGAAGACCCTTTTCTGTTCAGTTCACACATCTCCGAATCGGCTCCGGTGTGTCTTCTGGTCTGTTTCAGGTCTGAATTCATCCAAAAATTCAGGCTGAAAATGGTGATTGGAGATGCACCGGACCCCTGCTGTGAGCTGCGCCGTGCCTCAGTGTGAACCCGGCCTAAGTGTTTATATAAAATTATGCCTCTAAATACCTTATTTCAGTTTGTTTCTGGCCGGTCACGTGTCCACCGGGCGCTCTACTCCCCCGATCTAAGAGCTACAGTGGGAGGGGCCAAGATCCCCCTCTGACATCAGCTGGGGAGGTCACGTGATCGTTGTGCTGTCCACTCAGCCCCTCCCGCTGTAGTCCTTAGATCGGGGGAGGAGAGAGCATCCAGAGGTTACGTGACCGGCCAGAAACAAACTGAAATAAGGTATTTAGAGGCATAATTTAATACCAACATTTACACCGTGTAGTATGGCTTGGTAGAACAGAGGAGCTGGCTGTAATCTTTCTTTAACTTTACTGGCAGCTACAAATAGGGGCAGAAGAGGAGAGGCGGCTCACACACACACAGGGGAGAGAGAGAAGAGGCGGCTCACACACACACAGGGGAGAGAGAGAAGAGGCGGCTCACACACACACAGGGGAGAGAGAGAAGAGGCGGCTCACACACACACAGGGGAAAGAGAGAAGAGGCGGCTCACACACACACAGGGGAGAGAGAGAAGAGGCGGCTCACACACACACAGGGGAGAGAGAGGAGAGGCGGCTCACACACACACAGGGGAGAGAGAGAAGAGGCGGCTCACACACACACAGGGGAGAGAGAGAAGAGGCGGCTCACACACACACAGGGGAGAGAGAGAAGAGGCGGCTCACGCACACACAGGGGAGAGAGAGAAGAGGCGGCTCACGCACACACAGGGGAGAGAGAGAAGAGGCGGCTCACGCACACACAGGGGAGAGAGAGAAGAGGCGGCTCATGCACACACAGGGGAGAGAGAGAAGAGGCGGCTCACACACACACAGGGGAGAGAGAGGAGAGGCGGCTCACACACACACACACACATACACACACACACACACGGGAGAGAGAGGAGAGGCGGCTCACACACACGCACACAGGGGAGAGAGAGGAGAGGCTGCTCACACACACACAGGGGAGAGAGAGGAGAGGCGGCTCACACACACACAGGGGAGAGAGAGGAGAGGCAGCTCACACACACACACACAGGGGAGAGAGAGGAGAGGCGACTCACACAAACACAGGGGAGAGAGAGGAGAGGCAGCTCACACACACACACGGGAGAGAGAGGAGAGGCGGCTCACACACACACACACACAGGAGAGAGAGGAGAGGCGGCTCACACACACACACAGGAGAGAGAGAGGAGAGGCAGCTCACACACACACACACACAGGGGAGAGAGAGGAGAGGCGGCTCACACACACACACACAGGGGAGAGAGAGGAGAGGCGGCTCACACACACACAGGGGAGAGAGAGGAGAGGCGCTCACACACACACACACACACACACACAGGGGAGAGAGGAGAGGCGGCACACACACACACAGGGGAGAGAGAGGAGAGGCGGCTCACACACACACAGGGGAGAGAGAGGAGAGGCGGCTCACACACACAGGGGAGAGAGGAGAAGCGGAATGACGGAGGCACATAAACTGACCACACTATGATAATGTATGGTGGATCAGCAGCCATGATTACCATGGTCAGCACACTAATGCCCCGTACACACGGTCGGATTTTCCGATGGAAAATGTCCGATCGGAGCGTGTTGTCGGAAATTCCGACCGTGTGTGGGCTCCATCACACATTTTCCATTGGATTTTCCGACACACAAAGTTGGAGAGCAGGAGATAAAATTTTCCGACAACAAAATCCGTTGTCGGAAATTCCGATCGTGTGTACACAAATCCGACGGACAAAGTGCCATGCATGCTCAGAATAAATAAAGAAATGAAAGCTATTGGCCACTGCCCCGTTTATAGTCCCGACGTACGTGTTTTACGTCACCGCCTTCAGAACGATCGGATTTTCCGACAACTTTGTGCGACCGTGTGTAGACAAAACAAGTTTGAGCCAACATCCGTCGGAAAAAATCCTAGGATTTTGTTGTCAGAATGTCCGAACAAAGTCCGACCGTGTGTACGCCCTATAAGGGGGACACAGGAACAGGCAGGATCAACCAGGTATTTTACAGCATAGAAAGGGACAGATTAGACAGCACAAGCACTATGCTGTTTACCCTGCTATAAGTGAACATGATCTCTTTTTTATTTTTTAAATTTTTTTTTTAGGGTTACAATCTCTTTAACCTTGAATTACGGCCCTAGAATCATTACTCTCAATCCAATGTTCACAGAGATCCCTCACATGTGGTGCAGTTGATGTTTACATACTTCTCTTCACCCTACTCTGCACTTATAACAGTATACTGGTTGTGCATGGGGGTTCTTAAAAAAAAAAAAAAGTTTAATTATTTTTATTTATATACTTCTTTTGTTTTTAATACTACATTTTTTTTTTTTTACTTTAGCTAACAAGTCCCATATGTTATAGCCCCCTGCAGGTGACAGGTCCTCTTTATGGAGACATTGGAGGTCTATTAGACCCCCAATGTCTCCTTTGCCCTCTAATGCAGCTCTTTTAATACAGATCGTGTTTGATTAGCTGCATCCTTGGCTACACTTGTGGAGGAATGACACTACATGACACTACACTAGTGGAGGAATGACACTACATGACACTACACTAGTGGAGGAATGACACTACATGACACTACACTAGTGGAGGAAACTAGAAATTTGTCACCTAATGGCGGGAATAGTGACAGCGCGGTCTTCAGTAGGAGAAGAAACCAATGAAGACGTTCCCGGCCTTTGTTCCTCCAGAGAAGTCCAGTAAGAGTGAGTAATGCCTCTCCCATGGTGGGGGTGGGGGATGGTGAGGTGGTAATGGCTCCCGTATTTCTTGACGTGGCGGTTCTGTGGGCTCAGCAGTGGCCGGGGTCACCGCCGATTGCAGAGTAAATCAAGTGCCGGATGGAAGACTAGAGAAGGGCGAAAATCTCCCTTTTTATACCGCGCTGAGCCAACGGCTTTGTGTGATTCCTAAAGGGACCTCGCTGTGCTGATTTGTTATTCTTATAACTGCTTAGAACTTGTGTCCAGTTATTTCTGTCACTGCTCCTTTAAGGGTTCCTACATCTCCTGACAAAGGGATAGAATTAGTCCCATTAGTCCTTCTCCTCCCCCTCTTTCCCCCCCAAGATCCTCAAAGATGACATCTCTGCCTCGGTCCTTGTACTGCTTCCCATGACCAACTCCATAGGTGGACTCCTACCAGACTACATATACAGGTCCCTCTCACCTAAGATGCCCCACACTGGCTGGGGCAGGGCTGACACCTCCACACTATGGTACACCACACCCATTACTATGGGGACCTCTAGTGGCTACCTAGGTACTTACACTGTGCCTACGCTTCACTACACCATCCCTAATTATGGCGACATCTAGTGGTTAATTTCAGGAACTACACTCCATATCCTACAGTTCAGGGGTGTACATACAGGGGTCACCAGTGCGACCCAGCCCTATGCTCCAGGGGGCCCGTGTAGCCCTCCTGTACGCCTGGATAGGGGGTCAGTGGCATGTAGAGGATCCAATCCCTCCATGTAGCTGATGAATGCCCGCTTCTCCTCTTTCCCTCCCACAGGCATTCAGTGGCATTCAGAGGTCATTGGTTCCTCTATATGCCTCACCCGCCACCTCCCTGGTCCTAATGAATAGATAGAAGGCAGTGATCCATAGTACTGATCCCTGAGTCATTTTTTCTTCTTCTATTCATTCATAACTGAGGCGTAGTAAGCTGTGTTTACTATGCTTCAGTTTGTGAATGAACGGGAAGCTCTGCACAGAACTATTCCTGTTCATGCATTCTGTGCAGCTGAGATGAATCTGTCCTCAGTCCCTTTCTCTGTCTCTAAAGTGAGACATAAGGGGTCTGTTTTAGATCCCTGATAATTCACCAAAGCTCCCCCAATGGAGGTCCTAACAAATATGTAAAAAATAATAAAAAATAAAATTGTAAAAATAAAAAGATATAATGGTAAAAAAATTATAAAAAAAAGCAACAAAAATGATAAAAAACGACTGACTCCAGTGGCGGAACTACCAGGGTCACAAAGGTTGTACTTGCGACTGGGCTCTGGCATTCCACCACCATGGGGGGGACCTCCAAGATGGCAGGAAGGTGACCCGCTGCGGGACCATAATAAAGTATCCCATGATGGGAGTAAAGGGTCCCGGGATCAGTGTAAAGGGCCCTGGTCAGGGGCCAGGGGGGCCCCTCGTGGTTTCTTTCACCAGGGCCCTGGAGGTTCTAGTTAAGCTTCTGGGTCCCACCTTACAGATAAAAAATCTAATCTTCTATATATTCTCCTTGGAGGAGGGATGATAAATGATGGTTGGTGTAACAGAGCTGAATATTTGTCCTGTAAAGTAAATACCGTATATACTTGAGTATAAGTCGTTCCGAGTATAAGTCGAGGCCCTAATTTACCACAAAAAAAATGGGAAAACTTATTGACCCGAGTATAAGACGAGGGTGAGAAATGCACAGCTACTGTAAGTGGAAAAGAGGGTCAACAATGCCCATTTGCAGCATCACTGTGCCCATTTGCAGCATCACTGTGCCCATTTGCAGCCATAGGTCCCCCGAACTTCAAACACGGTAGTTAAGGGTTCCTAGATGCCCCCTAGCTGCAGCCAAAATTTGGGGTCTCTGAACGCAAAGGGTCCCGAAATGACATTGCTGCAGATAGACACAGTTGACCGAATTTGGGGCCCCGTATCTCGGGGCCACTTAGTGCTAAGAACCCCAAATTTGGTGTGCAAACCCAGTGGAACTAGCACTATAAAATTTCCAAACCTGGAGTTTCTAGCACCAAGTGGCCCTGAGATATGGGGCCCCAAAGTCGGTTCAGAAAATGTCAAGCACTTTTCTGCAGCAGAGAATGACATTTTCCGAACCGATTTTGGGGCCCCGTATCTCGGGGCCACTTAGTGCTAGGAACTTCAGCTTTGGGTATGTTGTGGTACTAGGTCCACTGGGTTTGCATACTAAATTTGGGGTTTCTAACACCAAGTGGCCCTGAGATACGGGGCCGCAAAATCGGTTCGGAAAATGAAATTTTTTTGCTGCAGAAAAGTGCTTGACTCGAGTATAAGTCGAGGGGGGCACTTTCAGCACAAAAAAATGTGCTGAAAAATTTGACTCGGTAGTAACTCTTTCTACGCCGTAAAAATGAAAAGAATAAAACCTCCATAGATGCCAAGTATGGGGAACAATTTCCAGGTGAAGACTAGGAGCTCCTCGGTATAGGACTGTCCCATCCCCCACACACAGTGCAGTACAATCAGGTGGGAGAGTCGGGTCAGGAGGATCTGCTGATTATTGGAATTGATAATAATGATTGATCCCCGGAGGTTTCATGGGTAATAAGTGAATTGCCAGTCCTTCTGCTGTGTCTACAAACAGAGGACTTGTAACTGGCCGGTGCCGAGGAGAAGAATTGGGTGTCATCGGCTCCCCGTATAATCCTCCATTGGGACAGTAAATTGCCATCATTTATTTACAAAGTACAGAAGTGCGGGGGATGGTGATGGTTGTTGTACGCGTTTTACTGTTATCTGCTCACTACATATGGCGGACATGTCAGCCCACCTCGTGTCCTCCATGAGAAGAGGACATTTTAAGGCCTTTTCCAGAATTGTCTCACTTTTATCGTCTTTCATGGAGTAAAATTCCATAAAAACACAAAACAAATTCCAACATTTTTCTATTCGTTTTCTCCATTTTTACTTTATGTTTTGTCTGTTTGACTTTGTATTAAATTGATCTCCTTCTTCTTTAATGGATTCCAGATAAGAAATTCTCATTCTTACCAAATTTTATATTGTTCAACGATAAAATGTGCAGAAACAAATGAAAAAACTGGCTTATCATTGTGGGCTCCAAACACACCTCAATCGAAATATACAAACTCACAGACCACAGACAGGTGACTGGTGGATCACGGTGTGGGCTTGCTGACCCGCCATTCCAGAGAATCGGAGAGAGAAAGAGCCACATAATCCCATGTCTCCTCTGTAGTGCCGTCCCATGAGGAGTGATAACAACGGCACTCCACCTCTTATCCCGGCTAGCGGTCTCCAGAGCGGTGCCAGCAGCAGGAAAGAAGAGATCTTCAGGTCAGTGTGGAGCAATACACTGGGCATGATAGTATAGGGCTGCTTCCACACTGATGTGTTGCGGCTTACCCACTGTGTAGATGGGGACCTGTGGCTTTCCTGCGGGTTTGCTGTGCTTAGCCATGGACTTCTATTATATCCTGCATGATTGTGACACGATAGCAATTGGAGGTTTAAATCCAGTGTGAGGCGGTGACACTGTTCTCAGTGATCTTTGACTTCTCCCATGTTGTTCAGGTAGATCTCCACCTCTTTAAAGTTGCCTACCCCTGCACTAGATCATCCTAAGATATCACATAGAATACCGGTTCTCAACCCCAGGCCGTGATCCACTGCTAGGCCACAGCCTCTCTCTTCCCCATCTTCCAGCTAGCTGCAGATCTCCTAACCTTCCACAGTGCCTACCAACCTCCCATACTGGTCCACAGTGCCCGTCAACCCTTCACAGTGCCTCCAGGCCTCCTAACAGCCTTTGGTCCCCACACTATCTGCCAGCCTCCCACAGTGCCCTCCAATCTCTCCTCTTAATGCCCCCTAGCTTGCTGCAGAGGCTCCAGCCCCCATAGTGCCCCAACAATGTCCCACCTTTCCCTCAACACTTGCAGTTCCCTTCAGTCTTCTAAATTGCCCCTCATCTTCCTTGTGCGACTCCATCCCCCCCTCCAGAGATGCCACACTCTACAGTTGCCTCCAGCTACCTTCAGAAACTGCATCCTCTACAGGGCCACCAAGTGTGCTGCAAAGTCCCCTAACTACCTCCAGCACCCCCATCCCCCCAAAGTGACACCGAGCCCCACGCAGAACCTTGCAGAATTTCAGGTTATATTTTATACTGAAATATAATCAAAACAAACAATAATTGCGCTATTACAAAAATAATTGAAAAAGCAGCTGCTAGCATGTAACACAGTGGTGAACAATGTATGAGAAAAATGAGATAAAAAACATGCAGCGCTCAAAAGTGTATATAAATCTGGAATTGAATATCTATAAAGGAGTGTTAAAAAGAAAAACTATACTCATAAAGTGAAAAACAAATGTGTACCAAATTATAAACAAAGTCCATAGGTGTAAAATAGTCCTAAGCACACATGAGAGTTCATGGGCGTAACTGGTGTCGTGCGTCCACGCACAGCGGGAGCCGGGGAGGACTCTGTATAGGGAGACACCCTGCACGTAGATCTTTTAGTTACACAGTGAACACTGTAATTGGTAGGAATGGGTACCTTACCGGAAAAGGTGGACACAGTCACCGTATAGTGAAGTGTCAAATAGGCTTGGGGGATACACCGATCCCAGCGATATCCAGCTGCAGGGGTCCTCACAGTGAGTCGCATCCAGGATCCGGATCGTTGGACGGTAATGTGGGGGTTCCTGGTCTTTCGAGGTCTCCCTTTCAGATGGGAGGGGTTTGAAGATAGAAGTGGTTGGGGCTCAGCAGGGTCCCAAACATAAAGGGAGATAAGAAAAAAACTTCCACATAGGGCATGAATCCGTTTGGAACGAGAAGCTTTATTAAAAGCTGAGAATAAAGTGCTATACAGTGCACTCCATAGAATAAAATGTGATCACAAAAGGTAAAAATCGGATAAAATCGCGTGGTAACAGGTCATTTAATGGCGTGAGCAACCCGACATGTTTCGGAGCATCGTCCTTCTACTGGGGCATAAGCCTAAATGCCTGAACCACGCTTACATTTAAACACATACAATTAAGCAAAATAGCAATCAGCTGTGTCAGACCCAAGTATTCACATGTTTGCATGGGATCCAAGAAGTCACTTAGATAATTGTGTGGAGATCCTCAGCTGCTGGAGCAGTCAGCCCCCTTAGTCTGACCCAGCAGCTGATGAAAGACCTACATTGCTGACACTTAAAACCATTACACAGTGAATATCCAATCTGATTGCTCCGTGCGGAGTCACGTGACAGCGTCACGGCGCGTGACGTCATCGCGCACCGGACGCCGCGCTCCAAGCCTCCTTTCCATACCAGGAAGTGAGGGGCTAGCTAGTGGAGTCATTACAACCACAGCAAACCCAGGAGGTTAGATGGAGCACGTTAATCCTGTGCGCTCCAGTGCGCTTGACATCCGGTGTCCCCACTCAGGGGAATGGAGCATTGGATGTTGTAAGAAAGGAGACAACTATATGCATATATTCACAAAAAAGAAAAAAACTAAAAACTGAAAACTGAAATTACCCATAATATAATATGTCTGGCAGCATATGAGAAGTCCGCATATTGCAAGACATGAAACGCAGAAATGGGGATTGCCATTACCTGTCAGGCTAATTTGCCTGTCAGGTGATACCGGGCCCCATTAGATGGTCATATAACGGGATCATACAACAAATAACGTTACAAGGATATCGAAAAAACATGAAAATATATATGTGAACCAAGGGTTTCCAACATGGTTTAGGACTTATTAATAAAAGCATTACTGTCCCATTCCACGTTTAACCCATGGGGGGAGTAACTTTTTAGTTGGTAAATCCAGAAAACTTCAAGCTGTGATACCCCCCTAGTACGTGGACCTCCTCTCCAAGATCGAATAAATTTGTCTATTACTTGAAATTTGGAACCTCTCGGGTTTTTATTGTGGAATTCTAAAAAGTGACGGGGGACACTGTGGTTAGTGCGACCTTTTTTGATAGCAGTAATGTGCTCGTTAACACGGATATTAAATGATCTGATGGTGCGGCCAACATACTGCATATTGCAGGGACATGTGATGAGGTACACGATATATCGTGTAGTGCATGTGACGAAATGTTTAATCTGGTATATGTTGGAAGTGACAGTGGACTCAAAATTCACAGATCTATGGTTCCCACAAGAGTTGTGTGTGCACACATTACATCTCTTGCAGGGATAGTATCCTTTGGTTTCTGGGAAAAACGATGGTCTGGTGGGTGCCTCTATAACATTACGAGAGATGCGATTCCGTAATGATGGGGCCCCCCTAAAAGTAACCCCTGCTTTTGTAGGGAGCACAGGACCCAAGACAGGATCACTTCTCAAGATATTCCAGTGTCGATTTAGAATTTGTTTGATCTGTCTGTGTTGGACAGAGAATTGGGTGAAAAGTGACCACTTGAATTTGTCATTGGGAGCTGGTTTTGGACGTACAGATGTTAGCGTGCTGCGATCAATGAGGGAGATTTTGGAAATTTCGCTGTCGATCTGGGCAGGTGGATAGCCTTTCTCTAAAAACCGTTCTTTCAAGAATTGTGCTTGGTGCAAGAAATCAGTGGTGTTAGTGCAATGCCTTCGAATTCGTAATAACTGACTGCGAGGGACAGAGTCGAGCCAAGGGCCGTAATGACAACTGTCTGTGGAGATATAGCCGTTTCTGTCCGTCGGCTTGAAGAAAGTGGTGGTCACAATCCGACGGTCAGAAACGGCAATCTCCAAGTCCAGAAAATGTATCGAAACCGTGCTAAGTTCATACGTCAGAATAATCCCTCTATCGTTATGATTCAAGGTGGCCATAAAGTCGTGAAGAGTCTCCTCATCACCCTTCCACAGGAGGAGGATGTCGTCTATATATCTAGCCCATAAGCACAGCTCCGGTCGCTGTGCGGGATAGACGACATCCTCCTCCCAAAGGGCCATAAAGAGGTTGGCGAGGCTGGGGGCAAATTTAGCCCCCATAGCCACGCCTTTCCGCTGCAAAAAGAATTGGTTGTTATACCAGAAATAGTTTGTGTTGCGAACCGTAAAAGTTCCATAATATAGTGTTGTTGTGGTACCGGGATGTCTTCACTAGTGTTTAAGTAATGTTCAACGGCCGCCAGACCTAACCTGTGCGGGATGGAAGTATACAACGCTGTAACATCAGCCGTGACCAAGATAAGGTTGTCCTGATATTCTATACTTTCCAATCTACGTATAGTGTCTCCGGTATCCCTAAGATAGGATGGGACCCTGGACACAAGGGGTTGAAGGAAGTGATCTATATAGCGGCCGACTCTAGATGTTATAGAGTCAATGCCGCTTATGATAGGTCTGCCAGGGGGTTTTTGGCTATTTTTATGAACCTTGGGGAGGTAGTACATCACTGGAATGCGTGGTCCTACTGGGACTAAATAATCCTTTTCTTTTTTTGTGAGGATTCCTTGTTGGAAGCCTCGCGTTACTAAGTTTACTAGGTGTTTTTTGAAATCCTTAGTTGGGTCCCGGGGTAGGGGTATGTATGTCTTATCATCACTCAGGATATGGCACATCTCTCTGTGGTAGTCCTCTTTATCTAAGATGACCACCCCGCCCCCCTTGTCGGCGGGGCGGATGACTATGTCCTTACGTTCACAGAGAGATTTTAAACCCATCCTGATATTAGGATGGTCAAAGGTGCGTTTCTTGGGTAGACTATCCAGATCTTTGAGGACTAGATCGCAAAAGACTTTAATGGCAGGTGCTGTAGCGCCGGGGGGATTGAAAAGAGAGGGGCTGGCCAATCCCGTATGCAGGGCTATTGGGCTTGAGGTTGTAACATTTGTGTTAATTGTATCCCCAACACTTATAGGGTTGGCTAAAAAGTGTCATTGTACATTGAGTTTTCTTTTAAATTTCTGGACATCGACAAAGGTGTCAAACTTGTTCAGTTTTTTAGAAGGAGCAAATTTGAGACCCTTGTCAAGTACGTGTAGTTCAGCATTGGAGAGGTTCTAAATTTCAAGTAATAGACAAATTTATTCCATCTTGGAGAGGAGGTCCACGTACTAGGGGGGTATCACAGCTTGAAGTTTTCTGGATTTACCAACTAAAAAGTTACTCCCCCCATGGGTTAAACGTGGAATGGGACAGTAATGCTTTTATTAATAAGTCCTAAACCATGTTGGAAACCCTTGGTTCACATATATATTTTCATGTTTTTTCGATATCCTTGTAACGTTATTTGTTGTATGATCCCGTTATATGACCATCTAATGGGGCCCGGTATCACCTGACAGGCAAATTAGCCTGACAGGTAATGGCAATCCCCATTTCTGCGTTTCATGTCTTGCAATATGCGGACTTCTCATATGCTGCCAGACATATTATATTATGGGTAATTTCAGTTTTCAGTTTTTAGTTTTTTTCTTTTTTGTGAATATATGCATATAGTTGTCTCCTTTCTTACAACATCCAATGCTCCATTCCCCTGAGTGGGGACACCGGATGTCAAGCGCACTGGAGCGCACAGGATTAACGTGCTCCATCTAACCTCCTGGGTTTGCTGTGGTTGTAATGACTCCACTAGCTAGCCCCTCACTTCCTGGTATGGAAAGGAGGCTTGGAGCGCGGCGTCCGGTGCGCGATGACGTCACGCGCCGTGACGCTGTCACGTGACTCCGCACGGAGCAATCAGATTGGATATTCACTGTGTAATGGTTTTAAGTGTCAGCAATGTAGGTCTTTCATCAGCTGCTGGGTCAGACTAAGGGGGCTGACTGCTCCAGCAGCTGAGGATCTCCACACAATTATCTAAGTGACTTCTTGGATCCCATGCAAACATGTGAATACTTGGGTCTGACACAGCTGATTGCTATTTTGCTTAATTGTATGTGTTTAAATGTAAGCGTGGTTCAGGCATTTAGGCTTATGCCCCAGTAGAAGGACGATGCTCCGAAACATGTCGGGTTGCTCACGCCATTAAATGACCTGTTACCACGCGATTTTATCCGATTTTTACCTTTTGTGATCACATTTTATTCTATGGAGTGCACTGTATAGCACTTTATTCTCAGCTTTTAATAAAGCTTCTCGTTCCAAACGGATTCATGCCCTATGTGGAAGTTTTTTTCTTATCTCCCTTTATGTTTGGGACCCTGCTGAGCCCCAACCACTTCTATCTTCAAACCCCTCCCATCTGAAAGGGAGACCTCGAAAGACCGGGAACCCCCACATTACCGTCCAACGATCCGGATCCTGGATGCGACTCACTGTGAGGACCCCTGCAGCTGGATATCGCTGGGATCGGTGTATCCCCCAAGCCTATTTGACACTTCACTATACGGTGACTGTGTCCACCTTTTCCGGTAAGGTACCCATTCCTACCAATTACAGTGTTCACTGTGTAACTAAAAGATCTACGTGCAGGGTGTCTCCCTATACAGAGTCCTCCCCGGCTCCCGCTGTGCGTGGACGCACGACACCAGTTACGCCCATGAACTCTCATGTGTGCTTAGGACTATTTTACACCTATGGACTTTGTTTATAATTTGGTACACATTTGTTCTTCACTTTATGAGTATAGTTTTTCTTTTTAACACTCCTTTATAGATATTCAATTCCAGATTTATATACACTTTTGAGCGCTGCATGTTTTTTATCTTATATTTTATACTGACATAGTTTTATTATGTGATTATTGTTTTTTTTGCTGTTGGGGCATGGAAGGTTCATCATGAGTAGTATAAAAGAGATATCACTTAGTGCAGTGTTTTTCAACCATCAGCTTATGGCCCACTGTTGGGCCACGACCTCCCTCTTCCCAAGTCCCCAGCCAGCTGCAGATCCCTTACCCTCTCACAGTGCCTCCCAACCTCTCGCAGTGTCCTTCTAGCTTGCTGTAGAGTCTCCAGCCCCCACAGTGCCCCCAACAGTGTCCCACAGTGCCCTCTCAGCCCCTGTTGTTCCCCCAGTCTCCCACATTGCCCCTGCAAAACCCCTATCTTTCTTAATAGACCCCATCCACCTCAAGAGATCCAGTTCCCCAAAGTTGCCTCCAGCTCCCTCCAGAAACCTCATCTTCCTTTCAGGGCCACCAAGTGTGCTGCCTAACCCCCATCCAGAACCTTCACCCCTCCACAGTGACACTTGGCCCCACCCAGTGTCTTCCACAATTTCAAAACATATTTTGTATTCCCGTACTTTTATTGTGTGATTTATTTTTATTTATTTATTTATTTTTACTGTTGGTGTATGGAAGGGTTTGGGGGGCCCTGGTCTCAATGTGGTTGAGAACCACTGACATGGTAACAGGCAAACCTAGTATACATTCAGGGAGAAAACAAGGTATGTGATCCCAACTGTCCTGTGCTGGATACATGCTCCCAGTAGAGGCTTTACACCAAGAATTTATCCTTCTGTAAGTCTCCTCCACCCATAAATGAGGCCTCAAGTTGACCTTCACAGAGTTACATCATAGCGGTCTTGGTGGGTTAGTTGTAACAAAGCTGTTTAATGCTCAATGGTCTCAAAGGGATGTATATCTATCATAGTTGTGATGGTCCTTCACCAGTAGCCACATGGGTTCAAAACCTTAAACTATCCTATCACAAAATACTCCATCAGCCCGAAGTCTTATGGAATCAATGGATTGTGACCACCAACATCTGGGAGCACTCTTCTGGCCATTGATAAATGTATGTGAACTGTCCAGGGCCAACCATCAGAGTTTCAAGGGACAATAGGGCAACAGCTGGATAGATGCTCCCAGTAGAGGCTTTACACTGAGGATATATTCTTATACAAGTCTCCTCCGTCCATAAAGGAGGCCACAAGTTGTTCCTTCATGGATTTTTATCCTAGTGGTCTTGGTGGGAGCTGTTTGATGCTCAGGGGCCTCACGGGGATGTATATCTAACCTGTATCTTGTAGTTCATATGCAAATCCGAATACCGATCCTTCCCCAATAGCTGCATGGAGTCAAACTCTTGAACTTTTCCACCAGAATTGGCGTCAATGGATGGTGTCCAACAGTGTCCGGGTGAACTTTTCTGGCCGATGTCCCTTTAGGTGGTTGATAAGACCAAGAATTATATTTGTGCCCTAAATAATGTAAAGGGAAATAAGGGAAACATGTACAAATTCCGGGGTGTTCTAGAAACCAGCACAAGTGCAGTTTATGAGAGAAATGCTGTCATAAAGTTCCCAAATTTTATTTATTACTGTTGAATTGCTTGCCAGCTATGGAGACGAACATAAAAAAGGTGTAGAGCAGGGATATGCAATTAGTGGACCTCCAGCTGTTGCAACACTACAAGTCCCATCATGCCTCTGCCTCTGGGTGTCATGACTAGTGTAGTCCAAATGTTACCTTCCTTACCTTACCATAATCCCCTTTTATACTCCACCTCTTAACCAAAACCCCACCTTAAAATGATGAGACCACACATTTTATTTTGGAGTAATATGGCCACAACAGCCCTTTTATTATAAAACAACTCCAAAATAAATCACTCCAATAAATAACCGATAAATAACCAATAACACAAACAATGACATATTAATAACGTAAACAGTTAACCCCAGTCTGATGGTCTCTGACGGTGACCCCCCTTTCCACCATATATATATATATATATATATAACTATATATATAACCATGTATAACCATGTATAAACAACCATGTATAAACAACGCACTGCGGGACTTTTCCAACTAATAGGCCTCCAGCTGTAGCCGCTCGGAGACAACCGTTTTCCCGCAGCTCCACCAAAAACCAGTATTCCCTCCAACGTTCAGGAATACACCGGAGGGGAACATGCTAATGATGATCCCCCCACCCCTTTAAATCCATCAGTTTTACCGCCCCCGTCAAAGACCACCAGAAGAAAACTACCGCCACAGCCCGAAAGCGTGACCCCTTACGTTTGAGGGCACCTCCACACCCTCAGAGCCTGCTGTATCCCTTCCTGTAAACCCAGGGACCATAAATCAATCCCCACGTCGGAGAGATGAACCCCATCCCTCCTAAGGTATAAACCCACATTCGTCTCCAACTCTCGATGACGAATCACAATCCCACCCTGCTGTCTGACGAAACGCCCAACCACTTTATTAATCCTGATGCGCGTTTTATTTATGCTCGCCACTGATCTAGCCCAACGCCAATTTGTTCTGGCAACTATGTCAGACCAAACTAAAAGGGTAGCTGGAAATTTTTCCCGCAACTGCATAAAATCTGCTTTGATGTCCGCCATCAGATCCCAGACCGACCGGACACCTAAGTCATTCCCTCCCGCGTGAATCACTAAAACGTCAGGGGGCCTATCCAACCTCACATACCTCTCCACTTCTCCCAAAACTCTACCCCATAACATTCCTGGTCTACCCAACCAGCGTATATACGCCTCCTTTCTGGAAATCCCCAGCTGTCTGCCGTCCGGACGCACGTCACCTCTCCTGGCCCCCCAGCAAACATAGGAGTGACCCACGATCCAAACAAGGCGCACAGGGTTTCCATCTGTAATGCAAACAAGACACAAGATAGCGGCACCCACTGATTCTAAACCTGACTCACTAAACCAACTACAAAGGTAACACCCACCCCTTGAACAACCGTATGCTAATATGCATTAATTTATTCCATCACCAAATTAGGTCTTACATAAGACCGAAATCTCCTAGACTCCCACCTCCCGAGTCTGCGCACCGCCGCCTCATCCAACCCGCATCTGGCGGCTTCTGTAGCTGCCCCTATGCGGAAGGAATGTGAAGCATAGTCCGACCCCACTAAACCCGCCTTTGTTAAACATTTTCGAAAGATCGTTATAAATTGAAAACGAGACAGATAAGACCCATCTTCATGCTTTAGGAACGGCCCCTCCCCCTTACACCTGCATGACCTAAATGCCCTTACAGCCTCAACTGGGCATACCTTGGACCCGGGCAACTCAAACAGGGACACCTCCACCCCTTTACCTTGCTGGTCAGTTTTGGACCTCCTCAAACGTAGGCATACCCTATCCGCCTTCAATCGTACATCTTGATCCAACAACCCGCCCCCAACCTGTTTCGACGGGCTGACCAATTCCCCTACACGAAAAGCCCCATAAAAAGCCAGTGAGAACGCTGCCGTGAACAATCTGATTTCATAATGCGACAAACAGATAAACCTCAACATGTCACATATGGAAACCAGGTTCGAAAAAGTGACCGGCCGTCTCGCATCTCGCCTTTTATATTGCTTCCTATAGCCTTTTAAAGCCTGTCGAACCCAAAAATCCTTGGACCAATCCTCACCCCCCATTAATTTAAACAAAAAGGACAATCCTGCCAATTTTCGGTCAATTGAAGACGCTGCACACCCCTTTTCCATATTCCTGGCTACTAAATACAACACCAGTAACCTGCCGTCTGACGCCCACATCCCCACACCAGCCTCCTGCACCAGCATCGACCACTCCTTCCATACCTTGCTGTAGGCTGTCCAAGTGGAATCACTTACTGACTGCCTGATCCATCCCGCGGCGACTCCAAAGGCAACTCCCACATCCAAACCGGGCAAGGAACTCCTTCCTTGTCTGCCTCCGGCGCCAGCTCCCTGAACTTGTCCCACTGAAAACGAGACAAGGAGTCAGCCAGTGCATTATCCACCCCTGGAATGTGAACCGCATAGATAAAAATGTTCAGACTCAAACACCTAAACACCAGCTGTCGCAACAGCCGAATGACCGGCTGCGAAGACGCTGACATGCGGTTAACCACCTGCACTACACCCATGTTGTCGCAGTTGATCCTCAGCTTCAAGTTTCTGCATGCCTCACCCCATAACTCCAATGCTAACACCACTGGAAACAATTCCAGCAGGACCAGATTGCCGAGGAACCCCGCCCTCTCCCACGACTGTGGCCAGGGCTCCGCACTCCATCTCCCCTGAAAATAAGCCCCAAAACCTGTTGAGCCCGCTGCATCGGTAACCAATTCCACATCGAAATTGCTCACCGGTCCAGACATCCACATCGCCCTCCCGTTGTATGAAGTTAAGAAATTATACCAAACTTTCAAATCGTCCCTATGTTCCCTATTTAATCGAATGAAATGAGTTGGCCGTTTTACTCCTGCTGTAGCCGCCGACAACCGTCGGCAAAAAACCCTCCCCATTGGTATAATTCTGCAAGCGAAATTCAACTTACCCAACAACGACTGAAGAGCTCTCAGTTGCACCTTCTTCAACCCGTGGATATCCCGAATTTCCTTCTGCAGTTCCAATAACTTACCCCTGGGCAATCGGCATTCCATAGCTAGCGAATCTATAACTATGCCTAAAAAACTAATTTCTGTCGTGGGGCCTTCGGTCTTTTCCGCCGCCAAAGGCACTCCAAACCTGCCCGCGATGTGCTGCAACGTGGAAAGCAAAATCGCACACACAGCGGAGGCAGGGGGGCCTATACACAGAAAATCGTCCAAATAGTGTATTACTGAGTCTAGGCCAGCGACATCCCTAACCACCCATTCTAAAAAGGAGCTGAACGCCTCAAACATGGCACAGGATATAGAACAACCCATGGGCAAACATTTGTCAACGTAAAACTGTTCTTGCCAGTGACATCCCAACAGCCGAAAACTCTCCGGATGTACCGGCAACAAACGAAAAGCCGATTCTACGTCAGCTTTTGCCATAAGAGCCCCCTGGCCGTAGCGCCTAACCCACTTAACCGCCGCATCAAATGAAGTATAAGACACTGTACACTCTTCCGGGTCAATGAAATCATTGACCGAACCTCCTTTTGGGAAAGATAAGTGGTGTATCAATCGGAACTTGTTATGTTCCTTCTTGGGCACCACCCCCAAAGGTGAGACCACTAAGTCCGGCCAAGGTTTGTAGGCGAACGGCCCTCCCATGCGTCCTAACGCCACTTCTTTCTGCAATTTTTTCCCCAACTATCTCTGGATGCTGTATTGCTGATTTGAGATTCCGTGCCGTAGGAGGAACAATCTCCAATGAGCACGGAATCCTAAATCCCTCCGTAAAACCCAACTCCAAAAACCGAGCCACTCCCTGATCTGGATACTTACCTAGAAAGGGGAGCATTCTTTCCACTCTCACCGGCGTCCTCCCTCTTTTGCGCAGCGTCACTGGCACGCTTTCCCCGTTTAAAACATCTCGACAACGGGTGGGCTCCCCCACACCCCGAGCACTCGTGTCTGAACTTACAGGTCCCCCCAAATTTACAGACGCCTTCGTTATACTGCCAGCACACACCCCACTTTTTGCCGGCCGAGGGTCCTGAGGAATTCGCACCCCCGGCCCCCCCATGAAACGGCTGAGACGGGGCCTTCGCCGATGACATAAGCCTCATCCATAAGCTAATATCCTTATGGTCCCAACGCAGGGACGGGCGAACCGCCATCCGCTGTCTGAACTGCTCGTCATATCTCAGCCAAGCAGAACCCCCATATACCCTATGTGCTTCTCCAATAGCGTCCATGTAACAGAATAACGCCGAGCAATGCTCGGGGCTCTTCTCGCCAATTACGCTCGCCATAATGGCAAACGCCTGAAGCCAGTTCACAAATGTACGTGGTATCAGCCGGTACCTCCTTTTTTCCTCATCCTCCTTCTTGGAAGAATCTGGTTTTACCCTGTCCAAATTAAATTTTTCCAATGGCAGCAGAGAAAATTTTTTCACATACTCACCCTTTTGAATTTTTTCCCTAACCTCCTGCTTCAGATGTGCTCCTAAGGGGCCCTCGAAGCAGACGTAAACCTCGCAGCATCCGCCAACCTGACCATGTCGGACCTTTCCGCCTGCGCCGTGGACCCTGCTTTCACTGCCTCAACCACCTGACCTCCCACCCCAGATTGTCCAGGAGGCGATATTACCGGGGGCACTCCTACCCTCTCAGCCCCATTGCTCCCCCCCCCGGACTCCATCACTGGTGCTGTCCATGGGGCCACCTGGGGAGGTTGCCCGTGACCCCCTTCCAATCTCCCCATTAGGGTCCGCAGGCCCTGCAAAAATTCTGTCAGTTGCTGGCCGGACCCCGCACTGGCAGGAGTGATCCCCGCCAGCTGCCGTTCCGGCCGATCCCCACCCGACTGCGTCCCCCGATCCCCTTGTGCTACCGTACCCCCTGTAACCCCCCCTAATAAATCCTGAACTGCACCAGACAACAATACTGACGAGATCGACTTACCAGGCTGACCAGGCACACTCCCCACAGCCGTCACGGTGTTCGCCCTCGCTGGCACTTCCGGCTCCTCTTCGTCCGACAGCTCCCCTTCCGACCGGTCATCCCGCTCTCCACTCTCTTGACTGGTAAGCCCCCTGGGTGGTGAAGCCCCCGAGGCCGTGGTGTGAGATAGCGGTGGGGCCATCCTTCCTCCAGAAGCATTGCTGCTGACAGACAGGCGTCGCTGACCTGACCTGACAGCTTGTCTTCCGACAGTCTTGTTCTTTCCTCCTCCCTGCTCGGTATTCATGCTGCTGCTCTTCTCCCGTCCGTTTCCGCCACTTCCTCTGGCCACACGCTCCTCCGTTAGGCTCCGCCCACTCCGATTCCGCACCAACTGACTGGGGCCCTCTCCCAGGGCTCTGCTCGGCTCCCCGATCCTCTCCGCCAACCCCTCTGGATGTCCTCTGTGCGGCATGGACGGACTGTCCCTTCTGCTGCGCTCCCCAGGCAGGGAACCGGCGCCATAACGGCCCGTGGCCCCACCCCCCGAATTCGGCCGGCGGCGTGTAGACCGCGCAGGGGCTGCTTTTTCTTGTCTCCGCTTCACCGGGGGGGCCGACCGCACATCCCCGGGCTTCCCATCCTCCGAACGGGCCTGGATGCAGGCCCTGGTGAAAAACGCGGCGGAGGCCGAGACCTCCGCGCGCGGCCGGACACCTCACCCGCCGCCGATCCGCACGGTTCTTCTCCTCCAATGTCCCCTACTTGCTGTTTCAGCCATTCCGGTCCTTTCTGTGCTGCCGCCCTTCTTAGCTTCTCCAAAATTTCTTCTACGGCGGCCATTATGGAGGAGTGAAAAAACTGCCTCCTCTGTTAAACTTTTCTCTCACACTGACCTCTCTACTCCTCCCCCCCCTTAAATATCACCACTCCCCCTTTGCTACCAACTTAACTTTTGGGCCTCCCCTTTCTCCCATAAACCTTTTCCTGCTCTTTTAACCCTTTCAGTGTCTCCATTAGACACACTGTCATGCCCGGCCCTCCACTACCCCTCCTTCTAGTCAGTTTCATTCCGGGCCTCACTTGCTTGTGGCTGTCAGAGTCTTGCTATGCCTCATGGGACTTGTAGTTCTGCAACAGCTGGAGGTCCTCTAATTGCATATCCCTGGTGTAGATCCTCGCAATGATTAATTCATAATCACTCAAAAGTCTCACCACAAGACATCAAAGGGGGGTGAGGAATAATAAGACAAGGATAAGGGGGGGATGAAATCTACAGAGAGATGACATGGGAGAGCAGCAGGTGGACTCATCAGACCCGCCTTCTTTCATTCATGAGTTCTATAAATCATAAGAACTTCTATCGTTCAGCTTACTCTGATTCCAGTTTACATTTACAATTTAACTTGTTTGGTTTTTCTATTGCGATCAATTTTTTATTCCAGTCCATCCCTTCCATTCCTCCTGATTCTACATTTTGATCAAAACTTTGCTTTTAATCCCTGGCTGTTCGCATTCCTGATTTGATCTTCAAGGTAAAGTGCCTTTCAGATAACCCCCACCCCCCACCCCGGGCTATTATACTTACTCAGCCATGCTCCTCCCTGTACCACAGTTCCTTCTAATGCATCAAGGCTTCCAGATATGGGGGAGCACGGGACCTCCCACGTGACACTGCTTGGGGTTCACCTTAAAGGGCATGTTGGGCAATTTACCAGGATAGTCCCGATGATGTTGTGTCCAGGACCATGTCCCGGGATCAGAGGCATTCATTAAGTGGGGTCTTTGAGATTGTTGTCTCTGAAATATAATAAAAAAAAAACTCCCAAACTACCAACCCAATCCTGACGATCGCTTATATCATGGTTTGGATTGGGAATGTTGGCGGTGTGTCCTCCATCTATCCATCACATCACTCTTATGTTTCCTAATTACCCAACATTTGCTGTGTGTAGAATCCGCCTCGGAGCTCAGAGACGACTCGTCTTCTCTGCTAATTCTCTGTCTTTAGTATTTAAGACATTCGGGGAGTTTGGACCCTAATTGTATAATTATCACTCCATTAGCGGGTTTACATTCCTTGATAAATGAGCCCCGTGGAGCTCAAGGCTGTCAATATTTCCAGCAAGGCGTGTGGCGGAAAATGGAGGCAATCAGTGAAGAAGACTCTGGGGGGAGATCAGAGGTGTGACCTCGTCATGTCTACACTTCATGGAAAGTTCTTCCATTTCATCCATTGACTGAGACCAGGAGAGGCAACACAAGGCAGCCAATACCCCCCATTTATTCTCCGTAGACTCTATACAGCCCACCTATGGCTCCATCATAAGAGTTGTATTATTTATTTTATATCCCACTCCACCTCCCCTTCAGTCTTATTATATTCTCCCCCCATCCCCCCTTCAGTCTTATTACATTCTCCCTCCATCCCCCCTTCAGTCTTATATCCTCTCTCCATCCCCCCTTCAGTCTTATTATATCCTCCCTCCATGCCCCCTTCAGCCTTATTATATCCTCCCTCCATCCCCCCTTCAGTCTTATTATATCCTCCCTCCATCCCCCCTTCAGCCTTATTATATCCTCCCTCCATCCCCCCTTCAGTCTTATTATATCCTCCCTCCATGCCCCCTTCAGCCTTATTATATCCTCCCTCCATCCCCCCTTCAGCCTTATTATATCCTCCCTCCATCCCCCCTTCAGTCTTATTATATCCTCCCTCCATCCCCCCTTCAGTCTTATTACATCCTCCCTCCACCCCCCCCTTCAGTCTTATATCCTCCCTCCACCCCCCCCCCTTCAGTCTTATATCCTCCCTCCATCCCCCCTTCAGTTCTCCACCCCATCCATCCCCCCTTCAGTCTTATATCCCCCCTCCATCCTCCCCTTCATTCTTATATCCTCCTCCACCCCCCCCCCTTCAGTCTTATATCCTCCCTCCATCCCCCCTTCAGTCTTATATCCTCCCTCCAACCCCCCCTTCAGTCTTATATCCTCCCTCCATGCCCCCTTCAGCCTTATTATATCCTCCCTCCATCCCCCTTCAGTCTTATTATATCCTCCCTCCATCCCCCCTTCAGTCTTATTATATCCTCCCTCCATCCCCCCTTCAGTCTTATTATATCCTCCCTCCATCCCCCCTTCAGTCTTATTATATCCTCCCTCCATCCCCCCCCTTCAGTCTTATATCCTCCCTCCACCCCCCCTTCAGTCTTATATCCTCCCATCCATCCCCCCTTCAGTCTTATATCCCCCCTCCATCCTCCCCTTCAGTCTTATATCCTCCCTCCACCCCCCCCCCCTTCAGTCTTATATCCCCCTCCATCTCCCCCTTCAGTCTTATATCCTCCCTCCATCCCCCCTTCAGTCTTATATCCTCCCTCCATCCCCCCTTCAGTCTTATATCCTCCCTCCATCCCCCCCCCCTTCAGTCTTATATCCCCCTCCATCTCCCCCTTCAGTCTTATATCCTCCCTCCATCTCCCCCTTCAGTCTTATTATATCCTCCCTCCATCCCCCCTTCAGTCTTATTATATCCTCCCTCCATCCCCCCTTCAGTCTTATTATATCCTCCCTCCATGCCCCCTTCAGCTTTATTATATCCTCCTCCATCCCCCTTCAGTCTTATTATATCCTCCCTCCATTATCCCCCCCCCTCCATCCCCCCCCCCTTCAGTCTTATATCCCCCTCCATCTCCCCCTTCAGTCTTATATCCTCCCTCCATCTCCCCCTTCAGTCTTATTATATCCTCCCTCCATGCCCCCTTCAGCCTTATTATATCCTCCCTCCACCCCCCCCTTCAGTCTTATATCCTCCCTCCACCCCCCCCCCCCCTTCAGTCTTATATCCTCCCTCCATCCCCCCCCTTCAGTCTTATATCCCCCCTCCATCCTCCCCTTCATTCTTATATCCTCCCTCCACCCCCCCCCCTTCAGTCTTATATCCTCCCTCCATCCCCCCTTCAGTCTTATATCCTCCCTCCAACCCCCCCTTCAGTCTTATATCCTCCCTCCATGCCCCCTTCAGCCTTATTATATCCTCCCTCCATCCCCCTTCAGTCTTATTATATCCTCCCTCCATCCCCCCTTCAGGTCTTATTATATCCTCCCTCCATCCCCCCTTCAGTCTTATTATATCCTCCCTCCATCCCCCCTTCAGTCTTATTATATCCTCCCTCCATCCCCCCCCCCTTCAGTCTTATATCCTCCCTCCACCCCCCCTTCAGTCTTATATCCTCCCATCCATCCCCCCTTCAGTCTTATATCCCCCCTCCATCCTCCCCTTCAGTCTTATATCCTCCCTCCACCCCCCCCCTTCAGTCTTATATCCCCTCCATCTCCCCTTCAGTCTTATATCCTCCCTCCTATCCTCCCTCCATCCCCCCTTCAGTCTTATATCCTCCCTCCATCCCCCCCCCCCTTCAGTCTTATATCCCCCTCCATCTCCCCCTTCAGTCTTATATCCTCCCTCCATGCCCCCTTCAGCCTTATTATATCCTCCCTCCATCCCCCCTTCAGTCTTATTATATCCTCCCTCCATCCCCCCTTCAGCCTTATTATATCCTCCCTCCATCCCCCTTCAGTCTTATTATATCCTCCTCCATCCCCCTTCAGTCTTATTATATCCTCCCTCCACCCCCCCCCCCCTTCAGTCTTATATCCTCCCTCCATCCCCCCTTCAGTCTTATATCCCCCCTCCATCCTCCCCTTCATTCTTATATCCTCCCTCCACCCCCCCTTCAGTCTTATATCCTCCCCTCCATCCCCCTTCAGTCTTATATCCTCCCATCCATCCCCCCTTCAGTCTTATATCCCCCCTCCATCCTCCCCTTCATTCTTATATCCTCCCTCCACCCCCCCTTCAGTCTTATATCCTCCCTCCACCCCCCCCTTCAGTCTTATATCCTCCCATCCATCCCCCCTTCAGTCTTATATCCCCCCTCCATCCTCCCCTTCATTCTTATATCCTCCCTCCACCCCCCCTTCAGTCTTATATCCTCCCTCCATCCCCCCTTCAGTCTTATATCCTCCCTCCAACCCCCCCCTTCAGTCTTATATCCTCCCTCCATGCCCCCTTCAGCCTTATTATATCCTCCCTCCATCCCCCTTCAGTCTTATTATATCCTCCCTCCATCCCCCCTTCAGTCTTATTATATCCTCCCTCCATCCCCCTTCAGTCTTATTATATCCTCCCTCCATCCCCCTTCAGTCTTATTATATCCTCCCTCCATCCCCCCCCCCTTCAGTCTTATATCCTCCCTCCACCCCCCCTTCAGTCTTATATCCTCCCATCCATCCCCCCTTCAGTCTTATATCCCCCCTCCATCCTCCCCTTCAGTCTTATATCCTCCCTCCACCCCCCCCTTCAGTCTTATATCCCCCTCCATCTCCCCCTTCAGTCTTATATCCTCCCTCCATCCCCCCCTTCAGTCTTATATCCTCCCTCCATCCCCCCTTCAGTCTTATATCCTCCCTCCATCCCCCCCCCCCCCTTCAGTCTTATATCCCCTCCATCTCCCCCTTCAGTCTTATTATATCCTCCCTCCATCTCCCCCTTCAGTCTTATATCCTCCCTCCCTCCCCCTTTCAATCTTATTATATTCTCCCTCCACCCCCCGTTCAGTCTTATATCCTCCCTCCATCCCCCCCTTCAATCTTATATCCTCCCTCCACCCCCCCTTTAATCTTATATCCTCCCTCCATCCCCCCTTCAGTCTTATATGATCCCTCCATCCCCCCCTTAGTCTTATATCCTCCCTCCATCCCCCCTTCAGTCTTAAATCCTCGCTTCAGTCTTATATCCCCCTCCACCCCCCCTTCAGTCTTATATCCTCCCTCCATCCCCCTTTCAGTCTTATATCCTCCCTCCACCCCCCCCTTCAGTCTTATATCCTCCCTCCACCCCCCCTTCAGTCTTATATCCTCCCTCCATCCCCCCCCTTCAGTCTTATATCTTCCCTCCACCCCCCCTTCAGTCTTATATCCTCCCTCCATCCCCCCCCCTTCAGTCTTACATCCTCCCTCCATCCCCCCCTTCAGTCTTATATCCTCCCTCCATCCCCCCCTTCAGTCTTATATCCTCCCTCCACCCCCCCTTTAATCTTATATCCTCCCTCCACCCCCCCTTCAATCTTATATCCTCCCTCCATCCCCCTTCAGTCTTATATGATCCCTCCATCCCCCCCTTAGTCTTATATCCTCCCTCCATCCCCCCTTCAGTCTTAAATCCTCGCTTCAGTCTTATATCCCCCTCCACCCCCCCTTCAGTCTTATATCCTCCCTCCATCCCCCCTTCAGTCTTATATCCCCCCTCCATCCCCCCTTCAGTCTTATATCCCCCTCCACCCCCCCTTCAGTCTTATATCCTCCCTCCATCCCCCCTTCAGTCTTATATCCTCCCTCCATCCCCCCCTTCAGTCTTATATCCTCCCTCCATCCCCCTTTCAGTCTTATATCCTCCCTCCACCCCCCCTTCAGTCTTATATCCTCCCTCCACCCCCCCTTCAGTCTTATATCCTCCCTCCATCCCCCCCTTCAGTCTTATATCCTCCCTCCATCCCCCCTTCAGTCTTATATCCTCCCTCCATCCCCCTTCAGTCTATTATATCCTCCCTCCATCCCCCCTTCAGTCTTATTATATCCTCCCTCCATCCCCCCCCTTCAGTCTTATATCCTCCCTCCATCCCCCTTCAGTCTTATATCCTCCCTCCACCCCCCTTCAGTCTTATATCCTCCCATCCATCCCCCTTCAGTCTTATATCCCCCCTCCACCCCCCTTCAGTCTTATATCCTCCCTCCACCCCCCCCCCCTTCAGTCTTATATCCCCCTCCATCTCCCCCTTCAGTCTTATATCCTCCCTCCATCCCCCCCTTCAGTCTTATATCCTCCCTCCATCCCCCCTTCAGTCTTATATCCTCCCTCCATCCCCCCCCTTCAGTCTTATATCCCCATCCATCTCCCCCTTCAGTCTTATATCCTCCCTCCATCTCCCCCTTCAGTCTTATATCCTCCCTCCATCCCCCTTTCAATCTTATTATATTCTCCCTCCACCCCCCCCTTCAGTCTTATATCCTCCCTCCATCCCCCCCCTTCAGTCTTATATCCTCCCTCCATCCCCCCCTTCAGTCTTATATCCTCCCTCCACCCCCCCCCCTTCAGTCTTATATCCTCCCATCCATCCCCCCTTCAATCTTATATCCCCCCTCCATCCTCCCCTTCAGTCTTATATCCTCCCTCCACCCCCCCCTTCAGTCTTATATCCCCCCTCCATCTCCCCCTTCAGTCTTATATCCTCCCTCCATCTCCCCCTTCAGTCTTATATCCTCCCTCCATCCCCCTTTCAATCTTATTATATTCTCCCTCCACCCCCGTTCAGTCTTATATCCTCCCTCCATCCCCCCCCTTCAATCTTATATCCTCCCTCCACCCCCCCTTTAATCTTATATCCTCCCTCCACCCCCCCCCCTTCAATCTTATATCCTCCCTCCATCCCCCCTTCAGTCTTATATGATCCCTCCATCCCCCCCTTAGTCTTATATCC
>JBBDGP010003749.1:0-58527 GCA_037952835.1 Lithobates septentrionalis
TGGGAAGAATGTTCCTTACATTGGTGATCAGTGGGAAGAATGTTCCTTACATTGGTGATCAGTGGGAAGAATGTTCCTTACATTGGTGATCAGTGAGAAGAATGTTCCTTACATTGGTGATCAGTGGGAAGAATGTTCCTTACATTGGTGATCAGTGAGAAGAATGTTCCTTACATTGGTGATCAGTGGGAAGAATGTTCCTTACATTGGTGATCAGTGGGAAGAATTTCTACCTTACAGATAGATAAAAAAGCAGAAATTGTTAATTGCTGAAGGAACCCCTAACAGCCTCTGGAGGAACCCCGGAGCTCCAAGGAATCCTGGTGATGAAAGACTGCCTTGGAGGATATAACATTTTATAATAAAGTGATGTTCCCCATGAAGGAAATATTTAGGTTGCATTTAATTACTATACTTTTGCAACAAGCCTCAAGAATTCTTTTGGCTTATTTGAGTTGGATGAGGGCCAGAGTTGGGATTCGCTTCTCATGTATGAAATGCATACTTGTCTCCACACACTGGAATGCTCATTGGCTCTTCACAGCTCTTGGAAGGCTTTTTTTTCTATTTGTAGAATGTCATTTGTAGCTTCTATTTAAGAGATTCAAACCATTAACTAATCAATATATCCAGAGTTATAACGAATATGTGATCTGTGGATTACTAAAAAGTCTCTGGTTGTATCCTTATAGCATTCTTCACCTTAATTATCTAGATTAGCCATTCTCAACGAGGGTTAGGTGGAAGCCTAGGGTTCCTCAAGAGGTTGCTAGGGGTTACTTGAGTTGTTGCTAATTGACCTCCTATCCGATGGTGTCTGCATAGTTTAAGGTTCATGACCTCTCGGTTAGATTCCTTGAGTTGCTGCTAATTGACCTCCGACCTGATGGTGGCTGCATAGTTCCAGGTGCAACACCTCTTGGTTGGGTTCCTTGAGTTCTTGCTAATTGACCTCTGAGCTGATGGTGCCTGCATAGTTCCAGGTCCAACACCTCTTGGTTGGGTTCCTTGAGTTTTTGCTAATTGACCTCTTATCTGATTGAAGCCTGCATAGTTCCAGGTCCAACACCTCTTAGTTGGGTTCCTTGAGTTGTTGCTAATTGATCTTCTTTCCGATGGTACCTGCATAGTTCCAGGTCCAACACCACTTGGTTGGGTTCCTTGAGTTGTTGCTAGTTGACCTCTTATCTTATGGTGCCTGCATAGTTCCAGGTCCAACACCTCTTAGTTGGGTTCCTTGAGTTGTTGCTAGTTGACCTCCTATCTGATAGTGCCTTCATAGTTTGGGATCCAACACCACTTGGTCGAGCTGTCAGCATGACTGCAGGGGTGGCGATATGACCACTACCATAAGGAGGAACATTCTTCCCAATGATCACCAATGTAAGGGGGTATTTTCCCAATGAGCACCAATGGACTAGTCTTAGGAGGGCTTCCCTGAGACCTGAAAATTATTTCAAGGGTTCCTCTGGGGCAAAACAGTTGAGCAACCCTGAGCTAGATCATGAACTGATCACGATAATATCCCTTACTGAAATGGAACAACTGCTCAAAATAAAACCAACAAATAAGGATGAAAGAAATTTGGGATTTGTACTCTGAAATTTTAGCAAAAATTTGAAATTTTTCAATTCTGGCTAAATGCAATGGAGTCAATGATAAAGGTGTAATGAAGGTGGTTTTTGGTGTTTTAATGGCTCCTGAGGGTTAGGGAAGCTCCTCTTAACTATGCTGGACTTGTCCTTGTGCCCTAATGCTGATAACCCTAAACCCTAATGCCGCGTACACACGGTCGGACTTTTCGTCTACAAAAGTCAGACAGCCTGTCCGACAGACTTCCGGCAGACTTTCGGCGGACTTTCGACGGACTTGCGGCGGACTTTCTAACGAACAGACTTGCCTACACACGATCACACAAAAGTCCGTCGAATTCTTACGTGATGACGTACACCGGACTAAAATAAGGAAGTTCATAGCCAGTAGCCAATAGGTGCCCTAGCGTGGCTTTTTGTCCGTCGGACTAGCACACAGACGAGCGGATTTCGGGGTCCGTCGTAGTTACGAAGTAAAGATTTGAAGCATGTTTCAAATCTAAAGTACGTCGGATTTGAGGCTAAAAAAGTATGTTGAAAGTCCGGAGAAGCCCACACACGATCGGATTACCAGCCAGCTTTAGTCCGTCAGCGTCCGTTGGACTTTTGTAGACGAAAAGTCCGACCGTGTGTACGCGGCATTAGAGGTTTTAAATGGTATGTATCCTGATGGGTACAACAGTGACACTTTCACTGGTTTATTTTGATGTATTTAAAGCAGATGTACACCTTGACTGGATGACTTTTAGTTTAAGCAGTGAGTGAGGATCATAAACAAGTATACTTTTTTTTTTTTTTTTGTCGTTGTTTGTTTTCCTGTTGGCTGCATTTGTTTTGTTTTGTTTTTTTTACTTTTTTAACCTCTGTGTTCACCTGGTGATCTAGCCAATAACACACCTCCTGTATTAGATTGCCCTCACTCTGGAGGGAGGAGAACAGGGGGCACCTTTGGACAGCAGCACTGTCAGTCTGGGAGTAGGGGAGTGTTAGATGGACTAGCAGATTTAGATAGACTAAGGCAGGCCATACATTATGCAATTTTCTTTTCTTGACCATGGAGGGCCAACTCCCCATCCTTGATCATGTAAGGCCAACTCTCCATCCTTGGCCATGGAAAGCCAACTCTCCATCCCTGACCATGGAAGGCCAACTCTCCATCCCTGACCATGGAAGGCCAGCTCTCCATCCCTGACCATGGAAGGCCAGCTCTCCATCCCTGACCATGGAAGGCCAGCTCTCCATCCCTGACTATAGAAGGCCAGCTCTCCATCCCTGACTATAGAAGGCCAGCTCTCCATCCCTGACCATGGAAGGCCAGCTCTCCATCCCTGTCCATGGAAGGCCAGCTCTCCATTCTTGACCATGGAAGGTCAGCTCTCCATCCTTGACCATGGAAGGCCAACTCTCCATCCTAGGCCATGGGGGGCCATCTCCCCTTTCGTTGACCACGGAGGGCAACACTCCATCATTGACCGTGGAGGGCCAACTCCCCATCTTTGACCATGGAGGGCCAACTCCCCATCGTTGACGATGGAGGGCCAACTCCCTATCGTTGACCATGGAGAGCCAACTCCCCATCATTGACCATGGAGGGCCAACTCCCCATCGTTGACCATGGACGGCCAACTTCCCATCAATTACCATGGAGGGCCAACTCCCCATCGTTGACCATGGAGGGTCAACTCCCCATCGTTGACCATGAAGAGCCAACTCCCCATTGTTGATCATGGAGGGCCAACTTAATATTAATGGCCATGATTCTCGAATCGGATGTCCAACTCATTTAACTAAGTCATGTGTCCACGTTGACCATTGAGAGTGTTATAGCCTCATAGAAAACCAACTTTATTTTAGTGCCCATGGTTTTGGAATGGGATGTCCAACAAGCTCATATAGTTAATACCAGTTATTTTGCTCATATAGTTCTCATATAATTAGTAGGTTGTCTAAAATTTGACCTTTGACTGAAAAACACTGACTTCCGAGACCACTTTTATACTTTGCAAGATGTTTCAGTAATTAGTCTACATTTTTACTTATGTAACGGCACTCTCGACATGGAGACCAGTAAGACGTGACGTGTGCAAGTCACCACGTACAAACCTATGTGAAAATAAAACCACCGCAAGGCAAGTTCATGAACTGAGTAGGAGCGCAAGAAAAGACTTTCAGAGGAAATGATTGTTTTCGTTTTCTGCGATGCCACATTTTTCATTTGATTGATTTTGAGTTGCAAAAAAGAGAGAGCGGCGACGATGGAGTGAAACATGTAGAAGACCGTACATCTTGTTAAAAAGAGAGACATCTTTTTCTATAAGACATAAAAGCGGCCATTTCCTGAGCAAAGTCATGTGAAGGAGTGTCCGCATACCTTTGTCCGCATAATATTGTCCACATAATCTTGTCTATGCACCCTTGTCCACGTACCCTTGTCCACGTACCCTTGTCCGCGCACCCTTGTCCATGTACCCTAGACCACGTACCCTTGTCCGCATACCCTTGTTAACGTACCCTTGTCTACATACCCTTGTCTACATACTCTTGTCCGCATACCCTTGACCGCATACTCTTGTCTGCGTACTCTTGTCCGCGTACCATTGTCCACATGCTCTTGTCCTTAAACCCTTGTCTGCATAATCTTGTCCACATACCCTTGTCCACGTACCCTTGACATATACCCTTGTTCACATACCCTTGTCCACATACCCTTGTCTGCGTACCCTTGTCCGTGTACCTTTGTCCAAATACCCTTGTCCACATACCCTTGTCCGCGTACCCTTGTCCATGTACCCCTGTCCACGTACCCTTTTCTGCGTACCCTTGTTCACGTACCCTTGTCTACATACTCTTGTCTACATACTCTTGTCCGCATACCCTTGTTCACGTACCCTTGTCTACATACCCTTGTCCGCATACTCTTGTCTGCGTACTCTTGTCCGCGTACCATTGTCCACATGCTCTTGTCCTCAAACCCTTGTCTGCATAATCTTGTCCACATACCCATGTCCACGTACCCTTGACATATACCCTTGTTTACATACCCTTCTCCGTGTACCCTTGTCTGTGTACCCTCGTCCAAATACCCTTGTCCACATACCCTTGTCCGCGTACCCTTGTCCGCATACCCTAGTCCATGTACCCTTGTCCACATACCCTTCTCCGCGTACCCTTGTTCACGTAGCCTTGTCTACATACTCTTGTCTACATACCCTTGTCTACATACTCTTGCCCGCATACCCTTGTCTACATACCCTTGTCCGCATACTCTTGTCTGCGTACTCTTGTCCGCGTACCATTGTCCACATGCTCTTGTCCTCAAACCTTTGTCTGCATAATCTTGTCCACATACCCTTGTCCACATACCATTGTCTGTATAGTCTTGTCTGCATACCCTGGACCACATAACATTGTCCACATACCCTTGCCTGCATAATCTTGATCAAATACTCTTGTCAGCATACCCTTGTCTGCATAATCTTCTCCACATAATCTTGTCTACATACCTTTGTCCACATACACTTATCCACATATCCTTCTCTACGTACCCTTGTCCGCATACTCTTGTCTGCATAATCTTCTCCACATAATCTTGTCCACATACTCTTGTCCACATACTCTTGTCCACATACTCTTGTCCACATACCCTTGTCTGCGTAATCTTCTCCACATAATCTTGTCCACATGCACTTGTCCACATTCCCTTGTCCACATACTCTTGTCTGCGTAATCTTGTCCGCGTACCCTTGTCCACATTCCGTTGTCCACATACTCTTGTCTGCAAAATCTTGTCTACATAACCTTGGCCATATATTGTATTTAGAATAGATAATTGTTTATTTGTCCACAGATACTCTTTTGCAATCTGTACATAGATGTACACATACTTTGCCTTACCATCCGCTTTCCCAATACATTCCATTCTTGGTGTGCATAATAAAGGTCGTAGAGTTTAATGTCAATATAGAATTAAATTACACTCCCTCAGCCTCTCCTATATGTGTGTGCAGCACACTCCGATCATGTATATGAGACATATGGGATGCCTGGTGACTCTGTCTGGTAATGTTCACCTTTGTGATCAAGGGTCATTGAAGCCTAGATGTTCAGACCACATGTAGCAGCATAATTTAAAGTGGACCTTCACCCTGTCAGAATACTTTAAATAGTCACCCCCCCCCCCCCCCCCCCACACACACACACACACACACACACTTTCTTTAAAAAAAAAAAAAAAAACAACAGATACTGAATGGTTCTTTGGTCCCCAAAATACCTTTTCTGTGGGTCCCGACCCATACTGAACCCCCCCCCTGCATGTCATGTATTGACTTGTGTTGTAACTGTACTGTCTGCCCTCACTGTTGGTACTATAATAATAATCTTGTGTACAATGCTAAAAATAATATTAATAAATACATTGTATTAAAACAATAAGAAGAAATATCTGGTATCAAAATAATAATAAGAAGTACATGGTATCAAAATATTAATAATAATAAGAAACACGTATCAAAATAATAATAAGAAATATGTTGTATCAAAATAATAATAAGAAATACATTGTATCAAAATAATAATAAGAAATACATTGTATCAAAATAATAAGAAAAAATACATGGTATCAAAATATTAAGAATAAGAATAAATACGTTGTATCAAAATAATAGAAAGAAATATGTTGTATGAAATTAATAATTAATACATTGTATCAAAATAATAAGAAGAAATATGTTATATCAAAATAATAATAAGAAATACATGATATCAAAATGATAATAATAAGAAAAAGAAATACGTTGTATCAAAATAATAAGAAGAATTGTGTTGTATCAAAATAATAAGAAGAATTGTGTTGTATCAAAATAAGAAGAAATACATTGTATCAAAATCATAAGAAATATGATATCAAAATATTATTATTAATAATAATAATAATAATAATAAGAAATATTTTTTATCAAAATAATAATAAAGAAATATGTTGTATCAAAATAGGAAGAAATACATTGTATCAAAATAATAATAAGAAGGACATGGTATCAAAATATTAATAATAAAAAGAAATATGTTGTATCAAAATAATAATAATAGGAAGTACATTGTTTCAAAATACTATTAATAGGAAATACATTGTATCAAAATAATAATAAGAAATACATTGTATCAAAATAATAATAAGAAATATGATATCAAAATATTATTCATAATAATAATAATAGGAAGTACATTGTTTCAAAATACTATTAATAGGAAATACATTGTATCAAAATAATAATAAGAAATATGATATAAAAATATTATTAATAATAATAATAATAATAATAATAGGAAGTACATTGTTTCAAAATACTATTAATAGGAAATACATTGTATCAAAATAATAATAAGAAGGACATGGTATTAAAATATTAATAATAAAAAGAAATATGTTGTATCAAAATAATAATAATAATAGGAAGTACATTGTTTCAAAATACTATTAATAGGAAATACATTGTATCAAAATAATAATAAGAAATACATTTTATCAAAATAATAAGAAGAAATATGATATCAAAATATTATTAATAATAATAATAGGAAGTACATTGTTTCAAAATACTATTAATAGGAAATACATTGTATCAAAATAATAATAAGAAATATGATATAAAAATATTATTAATAATAATAATAATAGGAAGTACATTGTTTCAAAATACTATTAATAGGAAATACATTGTATCAAAATAATAATAAGAAATACATTGTATCAAAATAAGAAGAAGAACGACGTGGTATCAAAATATAAATAATAAAAAGAAATATGTTGTATCAAAATAATAATATTAGGAAATACATTGTATCAAAATACTATTAATAGGAAATACATTGTATCAAAATAATAATAAGAAATACATTGTATTAAAATAATAAGAAAAAAAATACATGATATCAATATATTAATAATAAGAAGAAATACGTTGTATCAAAATAATGTGATAATTTTCCCAGGCGAAAAAACCCCAAACCCTACTATATTGACACTAATAAAGACATAGCCTAAAACAAAGACAATATCAAAGCCTTTCCACCAAGTCTGCACAGATTTCTATCATCAAAGAGTTCTCTCTGGATAATTATTAAATCCATAGTAACAATGGCGCTATTGTCACACCCAAAGGAAACAACATTATCAGAGGTTTTTTTTTTTTTTTTCATTGTTTATGAATTATATCTTCATTTTGTGGGAAGGATTATCTCTCTTGGGGCAGCAACAGGAAATAAACATATATGCCGACCCATGTGAATGTGCAAAACCAGCATTGCCGTATACAATATGTGTGTGTGGTAGGTCTATAAATCCCACGTCCCGGTTATGTATCATTTATAAGGCACAAAGTTAGGATATCCCTTTTAAACCTTTTCTTTTTAAAGTGCCATTCTGCAGCATGATGCCCCGTGCTGAGGATACATTACTAAATGCCCTTCCTTTTGAGAGCCACCAACCGAACCTTCAAACCTGGTCCAAAATAATGATTGGGAAGTAATCAGATGATTTCCTCATCATATGATCAGTAGCTATGACCCAGTGATCTTGGGGCATCATGCTGAGGATAGGATACTAAAAAATACTTCCTTAGAGAGTTAATAGATGACACTTTGTGCAGCTGGTGGCTCTAAAGCCCAGTTGCCACTTGCAGCTCAGGACCCCGGGAGTGATTGGGAAATAATCATAAAAGGTGCCCATCATGTGATCAATGTATCGACCATGACCTAGTGAGCACGGGGCTGAGGATACAATACTTAAAGTCCTTTCTTTGAGAGCCACCAGCCGACACTTTATGCAGCTGAAGGCTCTGAAAACGTGGCTGCCACCCACAGCTTGGGACCTGAGAAAGGTTTGGGCAATAATCAAAATAGTTTCCTTATCATGTGATCATTACATCACCTGTGACATAGTGAGCTTGGAGCATCGTGCTGAGGACACATTACTAAACGTTCTTTCTTTGAGAGTCACTAGTTGACACTTTGCGCAGCTGGTGGCTTTCAAACCTGGCAGCTGAGGTCCCCGGTAATGATTGGGAAGTAATCAGATTTGTTTCCCATCATTTGATCGTTATATTAGCTGTGGCCTAGTGATCTTGGGGCATCGAGCTGAGGATATGATACTAAAAATCCTCACTAATGCCGCGTACACACGGTCGGACTTTTCGTCTACAAAAGTCCAACGGACGCTGACGGACTAAAGCTGGCTGGTAATCCGATCGTGTGTGGGCTTCTCCGGACTTTCAACGTACTTTTTTAGCCTCAAATCCGACGTACTTTAGATTTGAAACATGCTTCAAATCTTTACTTCGTAACTACGACGGACCCCGAAATCCGCTCGTCTGTGTGCTAGTCCGACGGACAAAAAGCCACGCTAGGGCACCTATTGGCTACTGGCTATGAACTTCCTTATTTTAGTCCGGTGTACGTCATCACGTACGAATCCGTCGGACTTTTGTGTGGTCGTGTGTAGGCAAGTCCGTTCGTTAGAAAGTATGCCGCAAGTCCGCCGCAAGTCTGCCGGAAGTCTGTCGGACAGGCTGTCTGACTTTTGTAGACGAAAAGTCCGACCGTGTGTACGCGGCATTAGAGTCACCAGGTGACCCTTTTGTGCAGCTGGTGGCTCTGAAACCTGTCTGCCACTTGCAGCTCAGAACCCCGGGAGTGATTGGGAAATAATCGTAAAAGTTGCCCATCATGTGATCGATGTATTGGCCGTGACCTAGTGAGCACGTGGCATTGTGCTGAGGATACATTACTAAAAGTCCTTCCTTTGAGAGCCACCAGCTGACACCTTGTGCAGCTGATGGCTCTCAAAACATGGCTGCCACTCGCAGCTCAGGGCCTGAGAAAGGTTTGGGCAATAATCAGAACAGTTCCTCATCATGTGATCATTGCATTACCTGTGACCTAGTGAGCACGGGGCATCGTACTGAGAATACATTACAAGTCCTTCCTTTGAGCGTTACCAGCTGATACTTTGTGCAGCTGGTGGCTCTCAAACCCGGCAGCCCAGGTTCTCAGTAATGAATGGAAAGTATTCTGAATAGTTCCTCATCATGTGATCATTGTATTAGCTGTGACCTAGTGATCATTGTGCTGAGGATATGTTAATAAAAGTCCTTTCTTTGGCAGCCACCAGCCAGCACTTTGGGCAGCTGGTGGCTCTTAAACCCGACTGCAGTTCGCAGCCCAGGTCCTCAGTAATGATTGGGAAATAATCAGAAAAGTTACCCATTATGTGATCAATGTATAAGCTGTGACAGTGAGCATTTTGCTAAGGAAACATTAGTAAACGTCCTTCCTTTAAGGGCCACCAGCCAGCATTTTGGGCAGCTGGTGGCTCTCAAACCCAACTGCAGTTCGCAGCCCAGGTCTTCAGTAATGATTGAGAAATAATCAGAATAGTTATCCATTATGTGATCAATGTATAAGCTGTGAACTAGTGAGCATTGTGCTGAGGATACATTACTAAACGTCCTTCCTTTGAGGGCCACCAGCCAGCACTTTGGGCAGCTGAAGGCTCTCAAACTTGGCTTGCCAGTCGCAGAAATATTTGGCTGCTCGGCATGTGTTCAATATATCAGCTGTGACATAGTGATCACATGTAGGTTGGAGGCTTCATTAACATAGTAAGCCTCAAGCCTGTGGATGGTGCTACCTCAGTGTGGCAGTGCTCATCACTGTAACTGTCAAATACAATTACAGTATTAAAATAGGAAAACATTTAATTTCCTAGCCCATCTTGGGAGTGAGAAAGAGAGGGTGGCTACACTCCCTAGTCCATCTTATGAGTGAGAACTGGAGGGTGGCTACACTCCCTAGTCCATCTTATGAGTGAGAACTGGAGGGTGGCTACACTCCCTAGTCCATCTTATGAGTGAGAACTGGAGGGTGGCTACACTCCCTAGTCCATCTTATGAGTGAGAACGAGAGGGTGGCTACACTCCCTAGTCCATCTTATGAGTGAGAACGAGAGGGTGGCTACACTCCCTAGTCCATCTTATGAGTGAGAACGAGAGGGTGGCTACACTCCCTAGTCCATCTTATGAGTGAGAACTGGAGGGTGGCTACACTCCCTAGCCAATCTTGGGAATGAGAAAGAGAGGGTGGCTACACTCTTACTTACACTTGTATCATGGAGAATGAACGTAGCCACCTTGTAACGGGAAGTCAGATCAGAACAGCAAAAAATAAAGGTAATATAAAAAATAAAAATGAAATATGAAATAATAAAACTAAATAATAATAAAATAAATAATAAATAAATATAAAATAAAAATATGAAATAATAAAACTAAATAATCATAAAATAAATAATAAATAAATATAACTGTACTGTAACTGTCAAATACAATTACAGTATTAAAATAAGAATAATTTAATTTCCTAGTCCATCTTGGCAGTGAGAAATAGAGGGTGGCTACACTCCCTAGTCCACCTTATGAGTGAGAACTGGAGGGTGGCTACACTCCCTAGCCAATCTTGAGAATGAGAAAGAGAGGGTGGCTACACTCCTACTTACAGTGGAATCATGAAGAATGAACGTAGCCACCTTGTAACGGGAAGTCAGATCACAACTGCAACAATAAAGGTAATATAAAAATAAAAATGAAATATAAGAGAGAGGGAGTGGTATCTTGATATAGCGCGGTCTTACCCCGAAGGGTCCTGACACGCTTATGAAATAATAACAATAAATAATAATAAAATAAATAATTAATAAATAAATATAAAATAAAAATATGAAAAAATAAAATAAAATAATAAAAAAGATAAATATAAATTAAAAATATGAAATAATAAAAAAATGAAATAATAAAATTAAATATAAAATAAATAATAATAAAAAAAATAATAAATAAATATGAAATAAAAATAAAGGTAATAGAAAGGACTTTTATCAAGAAAAGTCACTTGCATAGAATATATTTTATCACCCAGAGAATCCAGCACTGTTAAGTTTGGAGACCCCCGTTATAAATTAAAAAAACTTGTATTAAAGACTAATAAAGAATTATGAATAAAAAAGGAAAAAAGGGATATAATATTATAAAAGCAGAGAAGGTTAAGGGTGAAAAGAGAGGGAAAGGGTCCAAGAAGTGGATTTTTCTTGGAGTGAGATCGGGTTTATCTCTGGTCGGGGTATTTTGTGTTCTGAGGATGTTTGTAGAACCTTCTGCATGTTTGTATTGGAAGGAAATCTCCTTTCATCTCTCATAGTAAAGGTTTTTTATTCCCGATAGATTTCATCGGAATAGAAGAATAAATATTCCCCGGTGCCTAATGGTGTGAAATGCGTACAGCAAACACGGTTGCAGGTTTTGCTGGCGACAGGAAGCTCGCTGTTATCACTATATATAGACAATATAAAGATAATGGGTTCAAATTGGATAGTTCAGCACCACACCCTTAAATGATATAAAAAGCGAACAAAAAGATGAATGGATGGGATTTAACTTTTGGCCTCGGAATAAATTCACAAACAAATGGATTAAAAAAAAAACAAGATTTTTATTGTACATTCGTTTCCCCCAAAAAACATATTTCATATCCACAAAAAAACACGATTGACTACGCAGCCCCAGAAATAACACTCCCCCCTCCCCCCTCCCATGTATCAAACAGTATAATTCCAAACAATGGTAAGGCTTAGACCCATGTGTAACCATGGAGGAGGTTTAGACCCTCCCGACGCGTTTCGCAGTCTTAGCTTCCTCAGGGATTCGTGGGGTGCAACTGAATACGGCTGCTGCTGAAGAAAAATAGCATATAATAATAAATGTATATAAATCATTCCAAAGACCATAAATATATATAATTAATCAGTGCCCCCCCCACCCGCCTCCTGATTGTGCGCCTGAGTTGTCACCCTGTCACATGTCCTTCTGATGGAGACAAGTGACCCCTTCAACCCACATTACACAGACAACGTCCCCTGGTGTCACCATCAGGAATCCCACCTTGAGAAATGCCGCAAAGCCATCGCTGGGGTGCATGTAGTCGGGAAGTGGTTGCAAAGAGGCTGCAGGAGATCAAGCAAAGAGATGTAACAAAAGCAAAAAAAAAAAAGAAAAAAAGGTGGAGATAGAATTTTGTTCTAAAAATGTCAACTGTTTATGAACACAGTTCTTTAGAATATTAATAAAATAATAATATTAAAAAAAATTATAGTAATAAAAATAAACGTAAAAATAATAACATAGTAATAATAACAATAATAATTTATACAGTGTTTTACATATATACACTACCGTTCAAAAGTTTGGGGTCACCCAAACAATTTTGTGTTTTCCATGAAAAGTCACACTTATTCACCACCATACGTTGTGAAATGAATAGAAAATAGAGTCAAGACATTGACAAGGTTAGAAATAATGATTTGTATTTGAAATAACATTGTTTTTACATCAAACTTTGCTTTCATCAAAGAATCCTCCTTTTGCAGCAATTACAGCATTGCACACCTTTGGCATTCTAGCTGTTAATTTATTGAGGTAAGCTGGAGAAATTGCACCCCACGCTTCTAGAAGCAGCTCCCACAAGTTGGATTGGTTGGATGGGCACTTCTGGCGTACCATACGGTCAAGCTGCTCCCACAACAGCTCAATGGGGTTCAGATCTGGTGACTGTGCTGGCCACTCCATTACCGATAGAATACCAGCTGCCTGCTTCTGCTGTAAATAGTTCTTGCACAATTTGGAGGTGTGTTTAGGGTCATTGTCCTGTTGTAGGATGAAATTGGCTCCAATCAAGCGCTGTCCACTGGGTATGGCATGGCGTTGCAAAATGGAGTGATAGCCTTCCTTATTCAGAATCCCTTTTACCCTGTACAAAGCTCCCACCTTACCAGCACCAAAGCAACCCCAGACCATCACATTACCTCCACCATGCTTAACAGATGGCGTCAGGCATTCTTCCAGCATCTTTTCATTGTTCTGCGTCTCACAAATGTTCTTCTTTGTGATCCAAACACCTCAAACTTGGATTCATCCGTCCACAACACTTTTTTCCAGTCTTCCTCTGTCCAATGTCTGTGTTCTTTTGCCCATCTTAATCTTTTTCTTTTATTGGCCAGTCTCAGATATGGCTTTTTCTTTGCCACTCTGCCCTGAAGCCCAAAATCCCGCAGCCGCCTCTTCACTGTAGATGTTGACACTGGTGTTTTGCGGGGTACTATTTAATGAAGATGCCAGTTGGGGACCTGTGAGGCATCTGTTTCTCAAACTAGAGACTCTAATGTGCCTATCTTCTTGCTTAGTTGTGCAACGCGGCCTCCCACTTCTTTTTCTACTCTGGTTAGAGCCTGTTTGTGCTGTCCTCTGAAGGGAGTAGTACACACCGTTGTAGGAAATCTTCAATTCTTTGCAATTTCTCGCATGGAATAGCCTTCATTTCTAAGAACAAGAATAGACTGTCGAGTTTCAGATGAAAGTTCTCTTTTTCTGGCCATTTTGAGCGTTTAATTGACCCCACAAATGTGATGCTCCAGAAACTCAATCTGCTCACAGGAAGGTCAGTTTTGTAGCTTCTGGAAGGAGCTAGACTGTTTTTAGATGTGTGAACATGATTGCACAAGGGTTTGCTAATCATCAATTAGCCTTCTGAGCCAATGAGCAAACACATTGTACCATTAGAACACTGGAGTGATAGTTGCTGGAAATGGGCCTCTATACACCTATGTAGATATTGCACCAAAAACTAGACATTTGCAGTTAGAATAGTCATTTACCACATTAGCAATGTATAGAGTATATTTGTTTAAAGTTAGGACTAGTTTAAAGTTAGCTTCATTTAAAAGTACAGTGCTTTTCCTTCAAAAATAAGGACATTTCAATGTGACCCCAAACTTTTGAACGGTAGTGTATATATATATATAGTAAGAAATAATAATAGTAATGATATTAGTGATAATAATAATAATAGTAACAATAATAAAAATAAAAAACAGTAATAATTATAGTAAAAATAATAAAATAAAAATGTATAAAAATAATAGTAGTAATAATAATACAAATGGTAATAATTATATTTAAAAATAGTATGAAAAAGTATTAGTAATAATAATAATGGTGGTAGTAGTTGCAATAGTAGTAGAAGTATTATTAATAATAATTATTATAAATATTAAAAGAAATAGTTATAAAAATATAAAAGAGTAATAATTATAGTAGAAATAATAATAAATATTAAAAATAGTAGTAGTAATAATAATAAAATAATAATAATAATAACAATAATAAAAATAATACAAATAGTATTAATTTATATAAAAATAATAGTAATACAAAATAAAAAAATAATAATAATGGTGGTAGTAGTTGTAATAATAGTAGTAGTAATAAAAATATTAAATTATAATTCTAAAATTATATTTGTGATAGTAATAATAAAAATAATAATATAAACAAAAAAAGAGTAATAATTATAGTAAAAATAATAGTAGTAGTAATAATAATAATACTAATAAAAATATAAAAAAATAATAATTATAAAAATCATATTTGCCATAGTAATAATAAAAATAATAATAGTAATATTAATAAAAAAATAAATAAATAAAGTGTAATAATTATAGTAAAATAATAAAAATAATAGTAGTAATAAAAATAATAATAATAAAAAAAATTGTAATAATTATATTTAAAAATAGTAATAAAAAGAATAACAGTAATAATAATAATGATGGTACTAGTTGTAATAATACTAATAAAAACATACAAAAATAATACATATAAAAATGATATTCGTAATCATAATAATAATAATTTAAAAATATTTATTTATTACAGATAAACTTATATAGTGCCGACAATTTATGCAGTGTATAATAATAATACATTTTGGGTTACTATCTACTTTAACTCACAGTAAATTTTCCCCTTATATATATATATATACAGCTTATCCCCCCCCCCCCCCGGGGTAGTGCGGACCCCCCCAGGAAATGGAAGGTCAGACGGAGTGACACCGTGTAATGAGCCAACATCTGCCTGTCAGGAGTAATTACCCCCCCTGACTATAACAGAAGATTGGTCGGCGGGTAATGAGATTAGAAGATTAGAATGGGAGGAAATTGAGGCGCCCGTTCCCATCGATGAACCTTCATCCCCCCCCGCCCCCCAGGGGGCGTCCCGCCTGCACACCACATTACATCCATTGGTTACAATCGCTTGTGTGTCATTTCCTCCTTCATAGACTGCAGATCGAATGTTATTCATGAAAAAGAAAAACAGTGTGAATGGAGAAAATGCTGCATTATGGCCACTAGATGGCGCTGACCGTCATAAGAAATCAGTGCGCTCCTCAACTCCATCTACTGGTCATAATGTGGTATTTTCTTCATTCACATTGTGTGTTTTTTTTTTTTTTTAAATTAATAAACATTCGATCTGCAGAGAATAAAGCCTGAGAACATTCGATTTTGCCCGATTCACACAAAATGATATACAGGCCAACATCAGAGCCCCCCCCTTTCACATCAGAGCCCCCCATTTATATCAGAGACCCCCTTCACATCAGAGCCCCCTCCCCTTTTACATCAGAGCCCCCCATTTATATCGGAGTCCCCCCTTCCAATCACATCAGAATCCCTCCTTCCATCAGTGTCCCTTCCTTTTCATATCAGAAGCCAACAACAGGAAGCAGAGTGAACCTAAGCCACTGCTGGGAGAGGGAGCAGAGTGAGGCTAAGTCACTGCTGGGAGGGGGAGCGGAGTGAGGCTAAGCCACTGCTGGGAGAGGGAGCAAAGTGAGGCTAAGTCACTGCTGGGAGAGGGAGCAGAGTGAAGCTAAGTCACTGCTGGGAGAGGGAGCAGAGTGAAGCTAAGTCACTGCTGGGAGAGGGAGCAGAGTGAAGCTAAGTCACTGCTGGGAGAGGGAGCATAGTGAAGCTCAGTCACTGCTGGGAGAGGGAGCAGAGTGACGCTAAGTCGCTGCTGGGAGAAGGGGAGCAGAGTGAAGGTAAGTCACTGCTGGGAAAGGGAGCAGAGTGAACCTGAGTCACTGCTGGGAGGGGGAGCAGAGTGAAGCTAGGAGAGCAGGGGCTTACTGAGCTGCTGAGTCACCACTGTGAGGGAGAACAGAGTGGGGGGGGGGCAAGGTGGACTGAGCTGATTAATCACTGCTGGAGGGGGGCAACAGTAGGATCTGAACTTATGAGTCACTGCTGGCAGGAGAAGCAGAGATTTCTAAGAAGTGCTGCAGGGAAAAGGAAGCAGGGTGAGCTGAGCTGCTGGGTCACTGCTGGGAGGGGGAGCAGGTACAGTCATGCTGGAACAGAAAAGGGTAAGAGGAGTAATATGTGGAGACGAGTTTATTTTATATATACAGTGCCATGAAAAAGTATTCATACCCCTTGACATTTCCGCACATTTTGTCATGTTACAACCAAAACCGTAAATGTATTTTATTGGTATTTTATGTGATAGACCAACACAAAGTGTCACATAATTGTGAAGTGGAAGGAAAATGATAAATGATACAAATAAATATGTGAAAAGTGTGGGGGGGGGGCATTTGTATGGCGCCCCCCGGAGTCAATACTTTGTAGAACCCCCTTTCTCTACAAGTCTTTTTGGGGATGTCTCTACCAGCTTTGTACATCTAGAGAGGACATTTCTGCCCATTCTTCTTTATAAAATATCTCAAGCTCTGTCAGATTGGATGGAGAGCGTCTGTGAACAGCACTTTTCAAGTCTTGCCACAGATTCTCAATGTGATTTAGGTCTGGACTGTGACTGGGCCATTCTAACACATGAATATGCTTTGATCTAAACCATTCCATTGTAGCTCTGGCTGGATGTTTCGGGTCGTTGTCCTGCTGGAAGGTGAACCTCCCCCCAGTCTCAAGTCTTTTGTAGACTCTAACAGGTTTTCTTCTAAGATTGTCCTGTATTTGTCTCCATCCATCTTCCCATCAACTCTGACCAGCTTCCCTGTCCCTGCTGAAGAAAACCATCCCCACCACATGATGCTGCCACCACCATGTTTCACGGTGGGGATGGTGTGTTCAGGGTGATGTGCAGTGTTAGTTTTCCCCACACATAGCGTTTTACTTTTAGGCCATAAAGTTGAATTTTGGTCTCATGTGACCAGATCACCTTCTTCCACATGTTTGCTGTGTCCCCCACATGGCTTCTCACAAACTACAAACAGGACTTCTTATGACTTTCTTTCTCCAATGTCTTTCTTCTTGTCACTCTTCCATAAAGGGCAGATTTGTGGAGAACACGACTAATAGTTGTCCTGTGGACAGATTCTCCCACCTGAGCTGTGGATCTCTGCAGCTCCTCCAGAGTTACCATGGACCTCTTGGCTCTTCTCTGATGAATGCTCTCCTTGCCCGGCCGGTCAGTTTAGGTGGACGGCCATGTCTTGGTAGTTTTGCAGTTGTGCCATACTCTTTCCATTTTCGGATGATGGATTGAACAGAGCTCCGTGAGATGTTCAAAGCTTGGGAGATTTTTTTTTTTATAACCTAACCCTGCTTTATACTTACAGGAAGTGAGCGTTGTCACCCTGGGGCAGGAAGTGTGTTACTGGAGTAATAAATTCCTAATTTTTTTTTAGAAGATTTTCGGGGGGGGGGGGGGGGGGGTGGATTCTGCCCATTGATTTCCTAAACAGCAACGGCACCAAATCCACCGCCAGTCGGCGTTCTCCGAACTTTGATACTTTGTACTTTTTTTGTGCCTTTGCGTGTGTTTGCAGTGCAGCTTCCTGTACTTTTGTCACTGCACTGCAATGGTGTAAACTATGCATGCCCAATATATATATATATATACAATGGTGTGAACTACGCATGCCCAATATATATATATATATACAATGGTGTGAACTACGCATGCCCAATATATATATATATATACAATGGTGTGAACTACGCATGCCCAATATATATATATATATATACAATGGTGTGAACTACGCATGCCCAATTCAGGCGTTTTCCCCAATCCTGAATGTCAGTTCACTGTTGCAGCATGAAGCAAAAACGCTTTGTAAAAACCACATAAAACAGGAGTGAACGTCAATTCACAAAAGTGAAAAAAAAATGCGTGCGGTAAATAATTAGTGGTCCCGACGTGTTATATCTGAGGGACCAGCAGCCGCCGGCATCCTTAACAACCAGTAAGGAACTATGACAGCATAAGACTCATCCGTTGTTATGGATGCAGCGTCTGCACGCTCCCTAACAACCATTCTGTTAACTGGTTGCTAAGGACATGGCGGCCATATGCTCCTTAACAACCATTCTGTTAACTGGTTGTCAAGGACGCAGAGGCTGCCCACTCCTTCACAACCATCCTGTTTACTGGTTTCCAAGGGCACCGGCGGCCGCCTGCTCCTTAACAACCAGCGATTTACAGCGTTTGTTAGGGATGCCGGCGGACCGTGTTCTCGCATGCTTTGTGAATCGATCCCATTATATTCTATCAGTTCTCACCTCTTGGGGTGACTTTGTGCGGTGTCTGTTAAGGGGCTCTTTTAGGGGGGGGGGGGGGGGTGTTCAAAAACGCACTTTACACTGAAAAAGCCCCCGTAGGGGTACAGGGGTACACGCATACCGTACATTTAGCCTGAGGGCTTGTTCACGCCATGCCCATTAATCCGGGTTGATCAACGCAAGGGAACCATAGAAAACAATTGTGTTTCCCATGTGCCCAGAACACGCCATACAAGTGCGTTGCAAAAAAAAAAAAAACGCAGCGTGTCAGGATTTTTATGCAACACCCAAATGTCAATGTGCGCCAGTGCAATGCACTTATAATTATAATAATAACAAAAATAATAATGCTAATATTAATGATAAATAAATAGGAATAGTAATAATAATCATAATGGTAATAATATTAAAAAAGCTAATAATATTAATAATGATAATAAAAAAATAATAGTAATGATGATAATACAATTATAGTGGTAATGATAATAATTAAAAAAAAGTTAATAATAATATTTATATTAATAATGATATTAATAGTAATAATGATAATAATATTTATATTAATAATAATGATAATAATAGTAATAATAATGATAATAAAAAATCATATTAATGATGATAATAATAATATTGTTAATAAAAAAAATCAATGATAATAATAATAAAAATAATGATGACAATAAAATAATAATGGTAATAATATTAACAATGTTAAAAAAAATAGTAATGATGATAATAATAAAATAATAATGGTAACACTAATAATAATAATAATAAAATAATTCAAAATTATAATAATAGTAAAAATAATGCTAATACAAAAAAAATATTAATGATAATAAAAAAAATAAAATTACCATGATAATAATAATAATAATATTGATGCCTGAGGTAATTTTAGCCATCTTATCTCACAAACTATGCCAGCTTTATTACCCTTGCCATGTGTATTTGTTTGTGTGTGTTTTTCTTTTTCTTTTTTTCCTTTCCCTCAGCGATTGTGTTTTTTTTAACATTCTGCTAAACTAACACAACTAAACTAACTTGTGTGAATCAGTACTGCTGGGAGCTTGAAGAAGGGGATATACCCCGAAATGCTTGTCATGAAAAATCGTATGTTAGTGCAAATAAAAAAAGTATCACAGACAGTACTTAATAATATTGATAGTAGTAATAATAATGATAATAAAATAAATAATATTGCCATGAAAAATATAATAAAATAATAATGGTAATATTAATCATAATAATAATAATGAAAATAATAATAATAGTAAAAATAATGATAATAAAAATTGTATTAATTATAATAATAATAATTAAAATTAATAATATTAATGCTAAAAAGATAAGATTACCATGATAATAATAAAATAATATTAATGATGATAATAGTAAAAATAATGATGATAAAAAAATATTAATGATAATAATAATAATAATAATAATAATGATAATAATAAATAAATAATAATATTAATGATAAAAAAACAAGATTACCATGATAATAATAAAACAAAATTAATGATGATAACAGTAAAAATAATGATGATAAAAAAATAATATTAATCATAATAAAAATAATAATAATAATAATAACAATAAAAAATAATAATATTAATGATAAAAAAACAAGATTACCATGATAATAATAAAACAAAATTAATGATGATAACAGTAAAAATAATGATGATAAAAAAATAATATTAATCATAATAATAATAATAATAACAATAAAAAATAATAATATTAATGATAAAAAACAAGATTACCATAATAATAATAAAATAATATTAATGATGATAATAGTAAAAATAATGATGATAAAAAAGCAATATTAATGCTAATAATAATAATAATAATAATAAAAAAAATAATAATATTAATGATAAAAAAATAAGATTACCATGATAATAATAAAACAATATTAATGATGATAATAGTAAACATAAGGATGATAAATCATTATATTATTAATAATAATTTATTTTATTTTATTTATTTCAGGTACTTATATAGCACTGTCAATTTTACGCAGCGCTTTACATATACATTATACATTCACATCAGTCCCTACCCTCAAGGAGCTTACACTCTAAGGTCCCTAACTCACATTCATAATAATAATAATAATAAAAATAATAATATTAATGATAAAAAAATAGAATTACCATGATAATAATAAAATAATATTAATGATGATAATAGTAAAAATAATGGTGATAAAAAAATAATATTAATGATAATAAAAATATTAATAATAAAAAAAATAAAAATATTTATGATAAAAAAAATAAATTACCATGATAAAAAATAATAATAAATTAATAATGGTATTAATAATAATAATGATAATAAAAGTATTAGAAAAGAAATTAATGCAATCTGCCAATAATCATAATACTAATAATAATATTAATAATAATAAAAGCTAAATAAAAAAACAATAAAAATACAATTTAATGCGTTAAAAATGTGCCTAATTCTCTGTGCGTTTCTGCGCACGTCGCGGTGTGAATGAGCCCCGTTGATTGGGTCTTCATGTACTCTGTACCCTTTGTCCGGTCGGTAGACGGTCCGTCGCCGCGCACACACGCTGCGTTGTACTGCGTGCGATCCAGCAGCCGCATGTAATCGCACACGACTTTGCACAGGTCTCCGGTTACTTGCGGAGCGCTCTGGCAGGGAACAGGTTAATAAAACACTCTCCCTTTTTTTTTTTTTTTTTTTCCTCCCACCCGATGGGCCGTCCCAGGGCTGCATGGAACATTTGTTCTTGGAGGAAGGGAGCTGAGTGAGGTCAGCAGGGCCAGATGCTGCTATTAGCAGGCGATGTGTAGGAGAGTCACCAACTTCCCCTGTATGTTCTCTCTCTGCCCCCCCACAGAGGGGTACATGTGTGCGCCCCAATGAATAGGATCAGGACTAAGAGGGCAAAGAATGGTAAGAACCCCCCCACCCTGCTTCTCCTTGTCATTGATTCCTGGCATGCAACTGTCATTGTAACCAATTTCCTGCAACTGTTTGTTCTTTTGTATCATTTTTGTATCATTGTTTATCCTCCTTTTTTTTTTTGTTACTTTTGTAGATCAGTGTGCTGCTGTTTTTAGCATGTTGTATAATGCAGATCAGATGAAGCTCTCACACCCGGATCGTAGGGATCCGTCATTTCTAATCAGTGACAGTTATTTTCAGCTGAGTCCAATCAGATTTATAACGTGCAACCATGTGGCTAAAATAACGATCGTTCTCCTTAGAAATGTGAGTTTTTGGCGTAGTCCCGGTGATATTTAAGGAGTATATATGGTGGCATTGCCCTGCCTTGTGGGGGCCCCTCTGTGGATCTATGCGTTCTGTGCGTTTGCAGGGCTATTCCTGTACAATGGCACCCCCCCCCCCCCGATAGTAGGGGCAAGAAGGATTAGCGCTGCACGTTACACGCCGTACGTTGCTGTGCGCTGATGTTAGCGTGAAACCTTTTTGGATAGGTTTGGCTGCAGCTGCAAAGTATCTTGACTGCGGCACGTTCCAGTTTAAGAGGTGCAGGCTGTAAAAACGCAGCGTAACGCTATATATATATATATATATATATATATATATATATATATATATATATATATATATATATATATATATATATATATATTTATATATATATATATATATATATATATATATTTTTTTTGTGCCAGTTCACAGTGATGTGAATCTGCCATTTAGATGCGATCCAAAAAGCCTAGATTCACATGTCTTCAGAAATAAATTTGTGTTCGATGATGGTCGATTTGCGATGCGGCTAAAAGAAAAAAAAAAAATGGGGTGTGCGTGTTTGGTTCAAATTTTAATTTTCCGTAGATCTCAACGGAAACCGCAGTGAAATCGCATCTTTGTTTTTACATGTATGTGAATGCAACTGGTTCTATTGGCCTAAAAAAAAAATCGCAGCTGCGCCCAATCTCATCTGGAATCTCGTTAAATTTGCAATCACACTCTTAGGCTCGGTTCACATATATGCGAATCGGATGCTGTTTTTAAACCGGCTTTCAATGGTTCACACACGTCCAGGGCGGCCGCGGTCTGTTTCTGAAAAGTGGTCCTGTGCGTTTTTTGTTTTTTTTTTTTTTTTTTTTTTGTTTTGTTTTTTATTTTTTTATTTATTTTTTTTGGTGCGAGTTCAAGTAAAAATTTGCACCTGAACCGGTGTACAAAACCGCACCACCAGAATCCGGACTGCAAACCGCAGCTTGACATGCGTGAACCCAGCCTTAAGTACAAATTGCACACACCGAAATCGCACCGCGGTCACTCTGAAAACCCGACACAAATTCACATGTAAATCGCACCACATCAGTGTAAACGCAGCTTTAATGACTCCCCACTGCGCACTTTTTACTTTATTTTGCTGTCTGGGGATTTATCAGGCCCCTTATACACAGCTGGCAAAGGGGCAGTAAAAGCAGGCGATCCTGTGTTTTTTTTTTTTTTTTTTTTTTTTTGCCTACCATGCCAGCCAGTAGGGCGATGCACGCGCTGCCAACGTGGCAAATTTAACTCCCATATGCTGAGTCTGACAGGCGGCGCTACCTGTTAGACTCGCCCATTGATGTCAATGGCACTGCGCTGTTGTTGTTGTTGTTATCATTATTATTATTCAGGATTTATATGGCGGCAACAGTTTGCGCAGCGCTTTACAATATTAGACCTGGCTCACACTGAATGCGGCTTAGAAATTGTGCAACTTCACCTAAAGTCACTCCAAGCTGCAACTTGGCTGGCATCTGCGCGACTTCATGCACAGACATCTCTGCAAGTCGCACATGAAACCGCCAAAAGTACTTTAAAATCAGAGGTGTCTTTGGGATCCGCTGTTGTGCCCACGGAGGCGTCTTGGGAACTATTGCCGTGCCCTCAGGGGCGTCTTGGGAACCGCCCTCGGGGGGCATCTTTGAATCTATGGCCATGCCCTCGGAGATGTCTTGGGAACCGCTGTCATGCCCACGGGGGGGGGGGTCTTGGGAACCGTTACCGTGCCCTCGGGGGTGTCTTGGGAGCCGCCCCCGGGGGGGGCGTTTTTGAATCCATGGATGTGCCTTCGGAGGTATCTTGGGAACTGTTCCTGTGCCCTCGGGGGGCATCTTTGAATCTATGGCCATGCCCAGGGAGGCGTCTTGGGAGCCGCTGCTGTGCCCATGGAGGCGTCTTGGGAACTGTTCACGTGCCCTCAGGGGTGACTTGGGAACCGCCCTTGGGGGGGTGTCTTTTAATCCATGGCCGTGCCCATGGAGGCGTCTTGGGAACCGCTGCTGTTCCCACGGAGGCGTCTTGGGAACTATGGTTGTGCCCTCGGGGGTGTCTTGGGAACCATTGCCGTGCCCACGGGGGATCTTGGGAACCGTTGCCGTGCCTCCGGAGGCATCTTGGGAAACGTTGCTATGCCCTTGGAGGCGTTTTGGGAACCGCTGGCGTGCCCTCGGGGGCATCTCGGGATCCGCGGCCGTGCCCTTGCGGGGCGTCTCGGGATCTGCGGCCGTGCCCTTGCGGGGCGTCTCGGGATCCGCGGCCGTGCCCTTGCGGGGCGTCTTGGGATCCGCGGCCGTGCCCTCGCGGGGCGTCTTGGGATCCGCGGCCGTGCCCTCGCGGGGCGTCTCGGGATCCGCGGCCGTGCCCTCGCGGGGAATCTCGGGATCCGCGGCCGTGCCCTCACGGGGCGTCTCGGGATCCGCGGCCGTGCCCTCGCGGGGCGTCTTGGGTCTTGCTCATGAAATGCTAGCCAACTGACTCGAATGCTACAGGCGCATGTCAAGGTTTACGACTGACCCCCCCCCCCCCCCCCCCTGAGCCCGGGTTTAACGCCTCTACCAATCCGTCCCATCCGGATGCTAAAGTTTTTGTTTTTATTTTTATTATATTATATTTTAAAAAAAAAAAATGTATGTCTCTTTGGCGACAGCTGGAACTTTGAGTCTCCTTTTAATAATTGTCCCACCAGATGGATTCTCCTCCTGACACCAGGAAATGGCAGCCCCGGCATTGTGAAGCGGTGACATATTCTTCCAAAACGTCACCGTTTAACCCTGCGCGGCGTGCCGCCCTGCAAAATCTGAACTTGTCGAATAATCGAGCCCTGTCGGCATTTTTAAAAATTTTTTTTTTTTTTTTTTTTTTATTTTTTCTCCGGCTGGGCTCAGACAGAGATGTTAGTGTAGAGATTTATTTCTGGAGCGTAGAAATGCTTATGGTTTCCATAAATCCGCCTTTTTTTCGGAGTTATGTTATAGCAGGAAATGCTTGTGCAGGAGCGGAATAGTTGCCAGTACATTTTCCCTTTAGGGAGCTGCGCCCGCCCCCCCCCCCCCCCCCCCCCATCTCCGGCCAGTAAGAAGTTTGCACGAAAAATAACGACCGTCTTAAACGCTTTTCTACCAGAATCCAGGAATCTGGGATCTGTTGGAGCATTTTTCTGTGGAGTTGGTGGAGGATGTGGACAGGATGTATGGTATAGATTTGCAGCGGAGGAGGTGGCAGGATATGGCTGCCAAGTCATTCATTTCTTCTCGTGTTCAGTTGACATAAGGGCAAGCAATGCTCTCTTTAGGAAAGCCAATCGCATGTGAAGGACATTTTAAAAAAGGGGGAAAAAAAATCCCTACCACTTGATTGGGTAATCCAACTGAACACGGCTTATTTATTTACTAACATTCATTTTGCAAAGTGAACCCATCTACGCCTTTAGTAAATCAACCCCATTGAGGTTCCATATTGTGGAACTTCATGGCAAATGGAAGGTATGCTTTTCTACCAGCCCCAAGACCCACAACACAAATTTAACCCCCTTCCCACTCAGCCCCCACAGCCTTAAAACCCTCAGCCCCAGCTTCCCTAGGGTTTCAGGATGCACGGGTGATGTCAACTGCTGCCCTTGCCTTCTACGCTTCCGGGAGGCACAGGTGATGGCATCCTCTTCCTGGGCTCCAAAGCTTCTGCGAGGCATGGGTGAGGCCAACCGCTGCCTTGGCCTTCAATGTTGCCAGGGCGCACGGGTGACGTCAACCTCTGCCCTGGCCTTCGCTTACAGGAGGCACAGGTGACGTCAACCTCTGCCCTGGCCTTCGCCTACAGGAGGCACAGGTGACGTCAACCTCTGCCCTGGCCTTCGCCTACAGGAGGCACGGGTGACGTCAACCTCTGCCCTGGCCTTCGCCTACAGGAGACACGGGTGACGTCAACCTCTGCCCTGGCCTTCGCCTACAGGAGGCACAGGTGACGTCAACCTCTGCCCTGGCCTTCGACGCTTCCAGGAGGCACGGGTAACTTCAACCTCTGCCCTGGCCTTCGCTTACAGTAGGCACAGGTGACGTCAACCTCTGCCCTGGCCTTCAATGTTGCCAGGAGGCACGAGTGACATCAACCTCTGCCCTGTTCTTCGCTTCCAGGAGGCACTGGTGACGTCAACCTCTGCCCTGGTCTTTAATATTGCAAGGAGGCACGGGTGACGTCAACCTCTGCCCTGGTCTTTAATATTGCAAGGAGGCACGGGTGACGTCAACCTCTGCCCTGGCCTTCAATGCTTTACAGGAGGCACGGGTGATGTCAGCCGCTACCCTGGCCTTCAATGTTGCCAGAAGGCACGGGTGACGTCTACGCCTGCCCAAGCCACCCAACTCTTCCGGGAGGTATGGGTGATACCAACCTCTGCCCTGGTCTCTGACACTAATGGGAGGCTTGGGTGTTGTTGACGTCTTCCTGGGCCTCCTAGAACTTCCAGGAGGCACAGGTGATGTCAACTGCTGCCCAGGCCTCCAACGCTTCCAGCAAGCACAGGTGATATTATCCTCTGCCTAGGCCTCCCCAGTGCTTCCAGGAGGCACTGGTGACGTCAACCTCTGCCCTGGCCCCCAAAAAATTTTTTTTTTATATATATATATTAGTGATCCTGCCATTAAGGTCCTTGTCTGGTCACTTCCTGTTTATAGGGTGCCAACGCTCTTTGCCTGTCTCCAGTTGTGCTCCTGCATTGTCACGTGGGCTTCAGATGTGCGACTACTAGTGGCCATTTTAGCACCACATTACACAGACGGGGTCCACTGTTGTCACCATCAGGAAACCCGTCCTGAGAGACGCCATGGAACCAGCACTGGTGGGCCTGGAAGTGGTTGCATGAGATCGGCAGCACTGAGATGCAACAAGTAATAAAGAAATGACCATTGTTAATAATAGGCAGAGTACACTAAATGTCATCCAGTTAGTTTACATTGCTCAGATGGGATGGAATTCGCCCCCCCCCCCCCCCCCCCCTGTTTCCTCTATCCCAGTTATTTGTTGTTTTCCATCAATAAATGGCGCTCCAGTACTTCTCATCTAGAGGACTTATCAGGGACATTTCAAAGACAAGGTTAATTAGATAGGGTTTTTTTTTTTTTTTTCTCTTGGAGCCGGGGTCTCCGCCCTTGGTGACCCCACTTTTCGGCCTCCTCCAGTCGGAATGTTCCCTGGGCAGTGGAGCACAGGGCTGAGCCTGTGTAGGGGTTAATTACATGACATACTCCACTGCAGAGGCGGCTGGCATGTTTGGAGAGAGTAGAAAGGACCCTGTTATGTGTTCAATGTGTGGGATCACATCCCACCCCAGGCACCGTCTGTGCCCCCTGGGGGTGAGCAGGGAGTGTCTTATGTCAGCCTGGGAAATAAGGAGGCAATTGTCAGGCAATCACACCCCACCATCAAGACGGAACGGTTAACCCTTTCATCTTGTAGAACCATTATGAATGCTTCATTAACAAGTTGCTACTGGAGGCTGGTTGATACCAGTGTTGGTACTTTACCGACCTCACAGAGCGACTCTGCAGTCTGGATGTATGACGAAAAACAAAAGGTGTCAACGTTCTGGAACAAACAGGGTAAATATGAATAACTATTACTAGCTATACCATGAGCTGGATTTAGGAGACGTAACTCCTACTAGATATACCATGACCTGGATCTAGGAGACGTAACTGCCACCAGGTAGACCATGACCTGGATCTAGGAGACGTAACTGCCACCAGGTAGACCATGACCTGGATCTAGGAGACGTAACTGTCACCAGGTAGACCATGACCTGGATCTAGGAGACGTAACTGTCACCAGGTAGACCATGACCTGGATCCAGGAGACGTAACTACTACTACTACTAGATATGCCATGACCTGGATCTAGGAGACGTAACTACTACTAGATATACCGTGACCTGGTTCTAGGAGACGTAACTGCCACCAGGTAGACCGTGAGCTGGTTCTAGGAGACGTAACTGCCACCAGGTAGACCGTGAGTTGGTTCTAGGAGACGTAACTGCCACCAGGTAGACCGTGAGCTGGTTCTAGGAGACGTAACTGCCACCAGGTAGACCGTGAGCTGGTTCTAGGAGACGTAACTGCCACCAGGTAGACCGTGAGCTGGTTCTAGGAGACGTAACTGCCACCAGGTAGACCGTGAGCTGGTTCTAGGAGACGTAACTGCCACCAGGTAGACCGTGAGCTGGTTCTAGGAGACGTAACTGCCACCAGGTAGACCGTGGCCTGGTTCTAGGAGACGTAACTGCCACCAGGTAGACCGTGGCCTGGTTCTAGGAGACGTAACTGCCACCAGGTAGACCGTGGCCTGGTTCTAGGAGACGTAACTGCCACCAGGTAGACCGTGGCCTGGTTCTAGGAGACGTAACTGCCACCAGGTAGACCGTGGCCTGGTTCTAGGAGACGTAACTGCCACCAGGTAGACCGTGAGCTGGTTCTAGGAGACGTAACTGCCACCAGGTAGACCGTGAGCTGGTTCTAGGAGACGTAACTGCCACCAGGTAGACCGTGAGCTGGTTCTAGGAGACGTAACTGCCACCAGGTAGACCGTGAGCTGGTTCTAGGAGACGTAACTGCCACCAGGTAGACCGTGAGCTGGTTCTAGGAGACGTAACTGCCACCAGGTAGACCGTGAGCTGGTTCTAGGAGACGTAACTGCCACCAGGTAGACCGTGAGCTGGTTCTAGGAGACGTAACTGCCACCAGGTAGACCGTGAGCTGGTTCTAGGAGACGTAACTGCCACCAGGTAGACCGTGAGCTGGTTCTAGGAGACGTAACTGCCACCAGGTAGACCGTGAGCTGGTTCTAGGAGACGTAACTGCCACCAGGTAGACCGGGACCTGGTTCTAGGAGACGTAACTGCCACCAGGTAGACCGGGACCTGGTTCTGAGGTTGCAGATCGGAGTGTTCTCGATTGTTTAAATAGCTTCTGGTTGAACTATGGTTTTACTATACTTATGTAATGTCCCTTCCTATCCATAAACCCCACCCTTCCCTCCAGATGAGTTGGTCCAAGGATGGCTGCTCTAGGTTGGGGACCTTTTCAAGCATGTTCCTGATGCCATGACGAAGCTAAGGAGGACAATATGGGCACACTTGGAACTATGAAACTTGTAGTCTCGAGGAAGGGGGGATCAGTGGGATTGACAAGTGTGTGCGCTCCCCTAATGGACACCCGGGGGAAGTGGCACAGAGACCCAAAGGCTGCAGCAGTGAAGGCAATAAATTCAAAGTGTTTTGAAGACCCGCTGTCCTCATGGCCTTGTGCATACAGATGTACTTGCATGTTATAAAGCGCTGCGCAATCTGTTGGCACTATATAAATCCTGTATTATAATAATAATAAATGTGAGACTTCAGTACTACTTTAAAGAAAAGTGTGGCATCTTTGGTACGTTGCAGCCCATTAATAAAAATGAACGTTTGCCTGTTATCAGATCTGCGTTCTGATAATCATTCCAAACCCCCCCCCCCCCCCCCGGTGACGTCAGACGAAATGGCACAAGTAGGAGCAGAGAGGCAATTTATCCTGATTGTGTAACAGAAAAATGTATCCGACTATTTATACAACGTATATGGAGCTTTCACATATCTCCGCTGAAGGTTAGAAGATAAACTGGAACTAAATCATAAAAGGTTGCATACCGAAGGGCTAGGACAATGTAAACCCAATCACTAAAATCTGATACATGAGTAACATAATTATAATATCTAATAATTATTATAAAACAATCGTAAATCCAATCTTCAAAATCCTATGTATCATTTTTTTTTAACATTATACACTTGCCACTCTCAAACTAAATATACCAATAAAAACATGGATTTTATTAATAATACGCATTCCGTTTTGCCTTTAAAGTCTGGTCCAAGTGCCTTCTTTTTGTGCAAACTAAATGGTTCTAAAAATATATATTATAATAATAACTATAATTAGAAAATTCCCAGCTGCTTCAATAAGTGTCTCTTAAAACTCAAGTGATGTCACATTTCCCTTCACCAAAGAGTGACTAAATATAATAACATAACAATATTCCCACAATGTAAAAAAATTAATAAATTGACTTTTTTTTTAATTAATTAAAAAATATATATTACAAAAATAGTAATTATTATTTTTTTTAATAATAAAAATATTTTTATTATTTAATAATCTTATTTAATCTATCACAAAATGCATTCTTAATTTTATTCATTGTATATTTGGTTACAGATGTTGCAACAAATGGATCGATCCTTCTGTGTCAGTCAAAGTATTTTTCATAGAATCAGTGAATTGTCACTTTTCAGTGCTTCTTCCCATGGCTTTGTTCAAATCAGTGCCAAGCCTCCACCTAAAAATGTAAAAACCCCAGTCACCCCACTTTTTGACTTTTTTTTTTTTTTTTTTGTTTTATTTTTATATTTTTTTGCTGAATTTTGGGTATGGCTTCTTTTTTTTTTTTTTTTTTTTTTTTTTTTTTTTTTTTTTTGCATAGTAGTTAACTTTGGGCCAAGCTGGACGAATGTAAGCATATATGTGCCGTACCTGTGGGATCCAAATAGAGAGCTGGAAATCACTGTGGTAGTCACCACTACTACATTGCTGCTCCAGTTATCTCCACTAGCTTTGCGTTCCGTGCTGAGTGGCTGCGTTCCGAGCGGTGGCGTAACTACCAGGGTCGCAATGGTTGCACTTGCAACCTAGCCCTGGCGTTCCTCCACTGTCGGGGGGGGGGGGGGGGCAGGTGCACCCCAGAGGGGTTGCTGGCTGCAGGGCTCTGAGCTGAGAGCATCTCTCTCATACAGCCCAGAGCCTGCACTTACAATTCCCCTTCCTTCCTCCTTTACAGCCATAGGAGCGGAGAGAGCCGATCTGCTCCTCATCCTGCCTCTCTCGTCCTGTGTGCACACAGGTGGAGAGGGGTTGGAGGAGGAGCAGCAGAATCGACGCACTCCACCGACAGTTCCCACTCCTTTGCACGGATAGGAAAGGAGAACCACTGATCTGCTGCTGCTTCTCCTCCTCCCACCCTTCTCCACCTGTGTGCACCATGGGAAGTATGAATGATCAAATTCAGCTGCTTAGCTTCACACTTCCCACGGTGCACAGACAATGGGGGGGGGGGGGAGGGCAGGAGGAGGAGCAGATCGGCTCTCTCCGCTCCTATCCATGCAAAGGGGGGAAGGAGAGGATAGGCTGCATGGATGGGCGTCATTGATTGGTACGGATAGGCGGCATTGATTGGTACGGATAGGCGGCATTGATTGGTACGGATAGGCGGCATTGATGGGCTCTGATAGGTGGCATTGATGGGAAATGGCTGCACGGATGGGCTGCATTGATGGGCTCTAATAGGTGGCATTAATGGGCTCTGATAGGCAGCATTGATGGGCACAGGCTGCATTGATGGACAGTGATGGGCACAGGCTGCATTGATGGGTGGGCATTGGGCACTGATGACTGGCATTGATGGGCACTGATGGGCGACATTAATGAGCAGTGATGGGCACTGATCGGTGGCATTGATGGGTGGCACTGACAGTCTTGCCAGTTAATGGCTCTCCTTTCCTCACACAGATACAGCATGGGAGAAAGGACTGCCGATAACCGGCAAGTCTGTTTACATGTGATCAGCTGATCACATGGTAAAGGGCTGCTGTGATCGGCCATTTACTGTGATCAGCAGTCAGAGAACGCTGGATGCACGCCCCAGGGGACACGCGGGAGGCAGGGTCCTGAAAGGATGTCCATGGACGCCCTCCCAGAACTATGGAACCCGGGTCTCAGATGGAAAGGGGTCAGGGGGACCCTTCATGATTTCTTGCACCGGGGCCCTGAAGGATTCCAGTTACGCCTCTGATTCTGAGCGTAGGAGGTTGGCCACGGGTGCCATTCAGAGAACATGTTGCCTATTCTCGCTGAATGCAGTGTGGTCTCTGATTTGGATGAGGTGGGATGGTGACGTCACAATCCGGGACCTGGGAGCTGGCGGTAATCATTGTAATAGAGGTGCTGGCTTCAGTGATTTCCAGCCTCTCCAGGGATCCTAAATACTCACTTACATTGGTCCAAACTGGAGCTACGCAAAAAAAATCAGCTTTAAGGAAAGACTGATGGCGCTCTGTAAGTCCTCAGGAACCTCCTGCTCCATCTCTAATTAAACTTCCCCAAGGGGCCACCTACAGTAAATCCCAAAGAAAGCAGAAGCTACCAATCATGTAAAACAATTTATTACCAGGAATTAAAACAAAAGAGAAACGACTTGCATGAAATGTGTGCAACACAGTACCATGTGTCAGGCATACACTATATTGTCAAAAGTATTGGGACGCCTGCCTTTACACGCACATGAACTTTAATGGCATCCCAGTCTTGGTCCGTAGGGTTCAATATTGAGTTGGCCCACCCTTTGCAGCTATAACAACTTCAACTCTTCTGGGAAGGCTCTCCACAAGGTTTAGGAGTGTGTCAGGCACTGGTGTTGGACGAGAAGACCTGGCTCGCAGTCTCCGCTCTAATTCACCCCAAAGGTGTTCTATCGGGCTGAGGTCAGGACTCTGTGCAGGCCAGTCAAGTTCCTCCACCCCAAACTCGCTCATCCATGTCTTTATGGACCTTGCTTTGTGCACTGGTGGGCAGACATGTTGGAACAGGAAGGGGCCGTCCCCAAACTGTTCGCACAAAGTTAGGAGCATAAAACTGTCCAAAATGTCTTGGTATGCTGACGCCTTAAGAGTTCCCTTCACTGGAACTAAGGGGGCCAATCCCAACCCCTGAAAAACAACCCCCCACCACAAACCCCCTTCCACCAAATGATTTGGGCCTGTCCACAAAGCAAGGGCCATAAAAACATTTTGGACAAATTCATGCTCACAACTTTGTGGGAACAGTTTGGGGACGGCCCCTTCCTGTTCCAATATGATTGCACAACCAGTGCACAAAGCAAGGTCCATAAAGAGATGGGTGAGCGAGTTTGGGGTGGAGGAAGTTGACCTCAACCTGATAGAACACCTTTTGGGATGAATTTGAGTGGAGACAGCGAGTCAGACCTTCTCGTACCTGACCTCACAAATGCTCTTCTGGAAGAATGGTCAAGCCTTCCCATAGACACACTCCTAAACCTTGTGGACAACCTTCTCAGAAGAGATGAAGCTGTTATAGATGCAAAGGGCGGAGCCAACTGGATATTGAACCCTACGGACTAATGCTGGCCATACACTATACAGAAAATCGGCCGAACCCCTTTTCGAAAAACGAACGTTCGACCGTGACCGCAAACGATCTTGCCATCATATAATGACCGATAATCTGTTCAGTGGACATGAATAAATAATTTTGTGTTCGTTTTTTTACATATACCTAGTGCAGAAAGTTCAGACGGGAAACACATTAACCTTGCAATTTATCGTACGTTCGGCAGAAATTTACCAAACTTCCCGTTCGTTTTTTTACCACAAAAACGTCACAAAGATTATCGATTTGTACCCACTAACTTGCCGAAAAACGAACGAAGTGTCCATTCGAACGATTTTTCGGCCGATTTTTCGTATAGTGTATGGCCAGCATTATGCTGGCCATACACTATACGAAAAACCGGCCGAAAAATCGTTCGAATGGACACTTCGTTCGTTTTTCGGCAAGTTAGTGGGTACAAATCGATAATCGTTTGTGACGTTTTTGTGGAAAAAAAACGAACGGCATGTTTGGAAAATTTCTGCCGAACGTACGATAAATTGCAAGGTTAATGTGTTTCCCGTCCGAACTTTCTGCACTAGGTATATGTAAAAAAACGAACACAAAATTATTTATTCATGTCCACTGAACAGATTATCGGTCATTATATGATGGCAAGATCGTTTGCGGTCACGGTCGAACGTTCGTTTTTCGAAAAGGGGTTCGGCCGATTTTCTGTATAGTGTATGGCCAGCATTAGACTGGGATGCCATTAAAGTTCAGGTGCGTGTAAAGGCAGGCGTCCCAATACTTTTGGTAATATGTACAAAGAGCAGTCAGCCTTGGAATGACGGGAAGTGGCTGCAAAGAAGCCACAGGAGATCAACGGTGCTGAGATTTAACAAAGGATGAAAACAATTTTATTTATTTTTAATAAACAGAGCAAACCTAATGTCCTTCAGTTAGAGCTCACATCTACTTTAACCCTTCCATAGACCTTCTGTAGGCTGTACTTTACTTGGAAAAGCAGTTGTTGCCTCAAGGACAATGGACAGGCTGGGAGGACGCTTCCTTTTCCTCCTATTCGGATACTCCCTCCTGGGATCCCTCGCCATTCATTCGGTACAGAAGATCATTTCATTGATGAGAAAACATTCCGTGTGTATTGCCGGACACAGCAGAGGGGAGGGGGGGGGGACCTGGGGCCTACCCATGACCTGTGCACCATTGCATGCTCGGTCGTCTCCTGCTCTTTAATGCACTCATCAGCCTTGACCACCAAAGTGTGGTATGTAGTGTGCCGTCTAGAGAGGAATGTACATGGCCCAGCAGACCGGCTGCATTCCTACTTATAATAATAGCCTGACATGTGAACCACTCAGCCCGAAAAAAGTACCTTTACATCATTGCTCTTACATATAAGATTTCTCTATTTATAAACTGAAAACTATTTCCAGATCTGTTTTTGGCTCCAACGGATGTCGATTACTTGTTTACAAAGTCACAAAAATGCAACGTGTCCAATCTAAATATTTATAAATGGCTATAGGGGAATATAAATTTAAATGAAATGCCCATATATAGGCATAGGTGTCCAAAGTGTGCACTATGTGGCCAAGCGTTCGTGGACACGTGACTATGGCATCTATAGGAGGAGTTGGACATCCCATTCCAGAACCATGGCCATTATTGAGTTCCCCCCTCGTGGTCAGTAATGTTGGGTGACCCTCCATGGTCAGTAGTGTGGCGTTGGGTGGCCCTACATGGTCAACGGGGACACATGACTACCTTGCCTAAATGAGTTGTTGGAAATCCCATTCCAGAACCATGGCCATTAATTGAGTCCCCCCCCCCCCCCTCGTGGTCAATAATGTTGGGTGGCCCTCCATGGTCAGTAGGGTGGCCCTCCATGGTCAGTTGGGTGGCCCTCCACGGTCAGTAGTGTGGCCGTTGGGTGGCCCTCCATGGTCAGTAGTGTGGCCGTTGGGTGGCCCTCCATGGTCAGTAGTGTGGCCGTTGGGTGGCCCTCCACGGTCAGTAGTGTGGCGTTGGGTGGCCCTACATGGTCAACGGGGACACATGACTATCTTGCCTAAATGAGTTGTTGGAAATCCCATTCCAGAACCATGGCTATTAATTGAGTCCCCCCCCCCCCCCTCGTGGTCAATAATGTTGGGTGGCCCTCAATGGTCAGTAGCGTGGCCGTTGGGTGGCCCTCCATGGTCAGTAGCGTGGCCCTCCATGGTCAGTAGCGTGGCCGTTGGGTGGCCCTCCATGGTCAGTAGGGTGGCCCTCCATGGTCAGTAGGGTGGCCCTCCACGGTCAGCAGTGCGGCCGTTGGGTGGCCCTCCACGGTCAGTAGTGTGGCCGTTGGGTGGCCCTCCATGGTCAACGGGGACACATGACTATCTTGCCTAAAATGAGTTGTTCGACATCCCATTCCAGAACCATGGCCAATTTATTATGGCGTCCCCCCCCCCCCCCCCCCTCGTGGCCAATAATGTTGCTGTGCCCTACATGGTCAACCTGCATAGTCCATATTCCCATCGCACACATTCCTGGAAAAAGCTCCTTGGGCTACTGGGTTCTGTAGCAACCGCCCAGCTGGATACTGTAACCTACGTGATATGTAGATATTTGCCAGCACACCAAGGATCATCAATTTCGTCCAAAGCGTTTTTATTAAAGAAAAATCACATCACAAAACGGTGTAGTGCAATGTTTCAAAGCCACGCAGGACCCCTTCGTCAGGCAGGCGATGTCACGTGCCAGACGAAAGTGTCCTGCGTGGCTCCGAAGCGTTGCACCACACCATGGTCAACGTCGACACATGACTATTTTGCCTAAACTGAGTTGTCGGACATTCCATTCCAGAACCATGGTCATTATTGTAGAGTTCTCCCCCCCCCCCCCCCCCCTCATGGACAATAATGTTTGGTGGCCCTCCATGGTCAGGAGTGTGGAGTTGGGTGGCCCTCCATGGTCAACGTGGATACATGACTATCTTGCCTAAAAATGAGTTGTTGGACATTCCATTCCAGAACCATGGTCATTATTGTAGAGTTCACCCCCCCCCCCCCCTCATGGCCAATAATGTTGAATTGCCCTCCGAGTTGGGTGGCCCTCCATGGTCAACGTATACACATGACTATCTTGCCTAAAATGAGTTGTTGGACATCCCATTCCATGACTATTAATATGGTGTTGTCCCTGCATGGTCAAGAACGGGGCATTGCTCCCTCCATGGTCAAGGTTGCGCAGTCTCCATCCTCCACTCTTCTGAGAAGGCTTTCCACAAGATTTTGGAGGGTGTCTGTGGGAATTTGTGCTCATTTGTGAGGTCAGGTACTGATGCTGGATGAGAGAACCTGGTTCACCACTCATGTTCCGATTCATCCCAAAAGTGTTCAGTAGGGTTGAGGTCAGGGCTCTGTGCAGGACAAGTTCCTTCATGACCTCCAACCTACTGAACACCTTTTTTTGGGATGAGAAAACCTGATCCCAAAGGTGTTGCATAGGGTTAAGGGCAGGTCCGGATGTTGGATGAGAAGACCTGGCTCACCATCGGTGTTCCAATTAATCCCAAAGGTGACAAAATAATGCTCATTAATTCTTAGATGTTTTTGATATTTGATTCATGGAGGGAACATGTTGTTGTGTTTTGTTACACTGAATACATAATACGCTCTGCACATACCAAATGTACAGTGAGGACCTGACAATGGTCTAAGAATAAATCTCTTCCACTGCGTTGGGTATGGACAAACGTGGTACACGTCACCTTTTGTAGAACAGTTTGTGAGATCTCCGGGTGCTTGACTGCGGTCGTTGTGACTCGGGTGCTCATTGTTCCATGGCGTGATTTTCTCTAAATCCTGACCTTGATGCATCTATAGTTTTAGAAATAGGACTGCTGGATAGAGATCTAAAATGGTGCTTTTAAAGCTGAAAGCTGCCCTCCCCCCCCCCCCCCCCCCCCCCCAAATCAATACTTGAACACCAGATCATGGCTCAGGAAGCCATGTACGGCACCCTGCTGGTCCCTTCTACCGGGCCAAAATCTGCATGCGTTTCATTTTCATACAGAAGCACAGAGACCCAGTGATGGCATCACCATATCTAAAATAAGCTATGTAATGAAATGGAAAGGTATAATTATCATGTTGGTTGGGCGGAAAGAACCAGGCAAGGCAAAAATGTAAGAAGGTTAAACTTCAACTTTGATATCTCCCTTGCTGTCCAATTCCTAAACTCTGTAACTATAAATTAGTCCCCCTCTTAAATGACCTAATTTTAGAGCAGGGGCGGGGGGGGGGGGGGGGGGGTTTGTGCGGGGGATGTTCCTGGAGGTCCGTCCAAGCAGGGAGTGGTCTGGAAAGCTGCAGAGGGGAACTTTTCATAGAACCACATTTTCTCCTTTCTTTAACCACATTGAGTATGTATACTGTATATTACACACGGGGGGTTGTACCAGGTCATGACCTTGGAGTTTCTGCATTTCTGAACGGATCCGGAGATTTCTGACAGGTCAAATTTTTGGTTTCCTATAAAATATTCTGCATAATAAATGGCAATCTATTTTAATATAAAAAATTAAAAAAAAAAATTACAAAAAATATATATACAGTATATGTATATCTCCCATAAATACGAGGATCTACAGTAGAAGAACCACTAGTGGAGCTGAGCAAACTTTGGAAATATTCGATCAGTTCTGATCCACCAATTTATTAAAAATAAATTGCTAACCTCCAACTCAGAAGTCCTATTGAAGTTACGACAGTCAAAGCCAGTGCAGCAAATGATGCTAAATTGTACAAAATGGTTTTGGGGAAACTTCTGGTGGCTCTGCCTTTTAAAATGTTTGCCAGGGATACTAAGATAGAAGAAAGGTGAGGGACCTGGTGAGACTGGCAGCCAAGTTATGGAAGGATAAGCACCTGGTGTGACGGGTAGCCAAGCTAAGGAAGTTGGGGGTGGACCTAGTGGGACTGTCAGCCAAGCTATGGAAGGATAGCACCTGGTGTGACTGGTAGCCAAGCTAAGGAAGCTGGGGGGGACCTGATGAGACTGGCAACCAAGCTATGGAAGAATATGAACCTGGTGGGACTGTCAGCCAAGCTATGGAAGGACAGGAACTTGGTGGGACTGTCAGCCAAGCTATGGAAGGACAGGAACTTGGTGGGACTGTCAGCCAAGCTATGGAAGGACAGGAACTTGGTGGGACTGTCAGCCAAGCTATGGAAGGACAGGAACTTGGTGGGACTGTCAGCCAAGCTATGGAAGGACAGGAACTTGGTGGGACTGTCAGCCAAGCTATGGAAGGACAGGAACTTGGTGGGACTGTCAGCCAAGCTATGGAAGGACAGGAACTTGGTGGGACTGTCAGCCAAGCTATGGAAGGACAGGAACTTGGTGGGACTGTCAGCCAAGCTATGGAAGGACAGGAACTTGGTGGGACTGTCAGCCAAGCTATGGAAGGACAGGAACTTGGTGGGACTGTCAGCCAAGCTATGGAAGGACAGGAACTTGGTGGGACTGTCAGCCAAGCTATGGAAGGACAGGAACTTGGTGGGACTGTCAGCCAAGCTATGGAAGGACAGGAACTTGGTGGGACTGTCAGCCAAGCTATGGAAGGACAGGAACTTGGTGGGACTGTCAGCCAAGCTATGGAAGGACAGGAACTTGGTGGGACTGTCAGCCAAGCTATGGAAGGACAGGAACTTGGTGGGACTGTCAGCCAAGCTATGGAAGGACAGGAACTTGGTGGGACTGTCAGCCAAGCTATGGAAGGACAGGAACTTGGTGGGACTGTCAGCCAAGCTATGGAAGGACAGGAACTTGGTGGGACTGTCAGCCAAGCTATGGAAGGACAGGAACTTGGTGGGACTGTCAGCCAAGCTATGGAAGGACAGGAACTTGGTGGGACTGTCAGCCAAGCTATGGAAGGACAGGAACTTGGTGGGACTGTCAGCCAAGCTATGGAAGGACAGGAACTTGGTGGGACTGCCAGCCAAGCTATGGAAGGACAGGAACTTGGTGGGACTGTCAGCCAAGCTATGGAAGGACAGGAACTTGGTGGGACTGTCAGCCAAGCTATGGAAGGACAGGAACTTGGTGGGACTGTCAGCCAAGCTATGGAAGGACAGGAACTTGGTGGGACTGTCAGCCAAGCTATGGAAGGACGGGAACTTGGTGGGACTGTCAGACAAGCTATGGAAGGATGGGAACTTGGTGGGACTGGCAGACAAGCTATGGAAGGATATTAACCTGGTGGGGACTGGCAGACAAGCTATGGAAAGATAGGAACCTGGTGGGGACTGGCAGACAAGCTATGGAAAGATAGGAACCTGGTGGGGACTGGCAGACAAGCTATGGAAAGATAGGAACCTGGTGGGGACTGGCAGACAAGCTATGGAAAGATAGGAACCTGGTAGGGACTGGCAGAAAAGCTATGGGAGGATAGGAACCTGGTGGGGACTGGTAGCCATGGTAATATATGGAAGGGGGGGGGGGGGGTTCTTGTGGGTGCCCAGGGAACAGAAGAACCAGATCTAGGGCAGAAATGGCCTTTGGAGCAGCCTTTGGTCCATTCTTCTAGAAGACATTTTGGAAATTCAAAACTGCCAAAAAAGAAAACTGAAATTGGCATTTGCATGAGGGCCTCAGAATTCATGAAATCCAGTCCCTAACTAACGTCATTCAAATTTCAGGATCATCTCTGATTTATGAAAGCCGTCCTTGTACCACTAGTCAGCTCAAGCCCTGAGATGCCTGGAAATATGTTCTGTCTCTGTGACTCGTAATGTCCCCGGGGCAGCACTATGTCACTGTAAGGAGGACCTAACCAGCTGTGCTCAGGTTGAAGATCCTTCTTGTGAGGTGTGTTTTTGTTGCTGGAGCAAAGAAAACTTCCTATTTTTGTACTTGTTCTCTTAGCATAACCATATCAAGCTCCAGGGTCTAAACCAGCGTTCCTCAACCCTTCAAAGTATGTACAACCTCGAGGCACCCCAGTCTAAAATGTAAAAAATGTAAATGTTAGCTATTGGGAAACCTCAGCCTTGGACTATGCACACAGCCGCCCTGATGAAATTAACTTCATGTCGGAGCCGTCCCCTCTTCACATCGGAGCTCTACCTTTTGACTCAAGCACGGCGGAAGGTGGAGGAGGTATACTGTTATCTTCTGAATACCACCTGCTTTGGATCTGGCCTTACACTCACCAGCGACTTTATTAGGTTACACCTTGCTAGTATCGGGTTGGACCACCATTTGCCCTTCAGAACTGCCTTTATTTTCTTTGTGGCATAGATACAACAAGGTGTTGGAAACATTCTTCAGAGAGTTTGGTCTATATTGACATGATCGTATCATGCAGTTGCTCTCCCGTTCCACCACATCACAAAGGTGCTCTATTGGATGAGATCTGGTGAGTGTGGTGCTCTATTGGATTGAGATCTGGTGAGTGTGGTGCTCTATTGGATTGAGATCTGGTGAGTGTGGTGCTCTATTGGATTGAGATCTGGTGAGTGTGGTGCTCTATTGGATTGAGATCTGGTGAGTGTGGTGCTCTATTGGATTGAGATCTGGTGAGTGTGGTGCTCTATTGGATTGAGATCTGGTGAGTGTGGTGCTCTATTGGATTGAGATGTGGTGAGTGTGGAGGCCATTGGAGTACAGTGACCTCGTCGTCCGGTATTGAGATGATTGGAGCTTTGTGACATGGTTCGTTATCCTGCTGGAAGGAGCCATCAGAAGATGGGGACACTGTAGTCCTAAAGGGAGGGACATGGTCGGCAACAATATTCAGGTAGGCCGTGGTGTTGTTGTTGTGGTTTTTTTTTTTTTTTTTAAACAATGCTCAATTGGTACTAAGGGGTCTAAAGTGTGCCAAGAAAATATCCCCGACACCGTTACACCCCCACCACCAGCCTGAACCCCTTGATACAAGGCAGAATGGATCCATGCTTTCATGCTTACGCCAAATTCTGACCCCACCATCTAAATGTCGCAGCCGAAATTGAGACTCATCAGACCAGGCAACGTTTTTCCAATCTTCTATTGTCCAATTTTGATGATCCTGTGCCAATTGTAGCCTCAGTTTCCTGTTCTTAGCTGACAGAAGTGGCACCCGGTGTGGTCTTCTGCTGCTGTAGCCCATCTGCTTCAAGGTTGGATGTGTTGTGTGTTCAGAGATGGTATTCTGCATACCTTGGATGTAATCAGTGGTTATTTGAGTTACTGTTGCCTTTTTATCATCTGGAACCAGTCTGCCCATTCAGCTCTGACCTCTGACATCAACAAGGCATTTTCCTCCACACAACCGCCGCTCACTGGATATTCTCTCATTTTCCCACCATTTTCTGTAATCCCGAGAGATGGTTGTGTGTGAAAATCCCAGAAATACTCAGACCAGCCCGTCTGCCACCAACAACCATGCCACGTTCAAAGCCCCTTCAATCCCCCTTTCTTCCCCCATTCTGATGCTCGGTTTGAACTTCAGCGAGTCGCTTAAATGCGTTGAGTTGCTGTCGTGATTGGCTGATTTAGCAATTTCTGTTACCAAGCAATTGAACAGGTGTACCCAATAAAGTGGCTGTACCCAATAAAGTGTATGTTACCATGGTGCAGCTGAACCAGCCGCCATATCCATAGCAATGAAGGACGCCATGTGCCCTGACCCTAGAGCGTCATTTGCAGTGGCGTCGCTAGGGGGTGGCTTTTGGGGCTGTATAGCCCCAAGTCTCTGCAGGGATCCCCTAGGGGAGGGGAGGCTCTCTGGGGACCCTGATGTAAGTGGGGGGGGGGCTCTCTGGGGACCCTAATGTAAGGGGGGCTCTCTGGGGACCCTGATGTAAGTGGGGGGGTTCTCTGGGGATATATATACACATGCGTGCACACACACACACACACGTATATACATGTGTATGCCCACCCAAGTGTATGACTTTCTCTACCACGCTGCTATGGGCTCTAGCCCCAGATCTTTTGTAGGCCTAGCAACGCCCCTGGTCATTTGGTTTATTTGTTGCTCCGGGGCACAGTGGACCTCGTACTCGTGGCACCCTGGGGTAGGGGGAGGGAACCTAGGGTCACAGTGAGAGGTAACAAATACCTGGAGGCATTACGCGGACGCGTTACTCAACATGCTACTATTAACACGAAAAAAAATCAGATTTTTAGCTCCACTTTTAAGCATTCTTTCTTTTTATGGTGGTCGCAGCGTTTTGTGTTTTTTGCTCATATTTCTTCGGTGGGCGTTTTTAGGAAGTTACAACCACAGCACAAGAGTAAGCGACGCTCTGAAGTGAGAGAACTGCTGTAACCGTCCCGTCTGAGCTCTTACTGGAAAATATTTAGCAGTGGAAACTATTTGGCACTATGTATAAGAGAGGAGGGGGGGGGGGTAGGTATAGAAACGTGCGGCGAGTGGGATAATCGCAGCCGGCTGGAGGAATGATAAGTAAATCAGCTGACAAGGTGCCTCTAACACTGGACATGTCTTCTGCTCGGATGGCCTTGGCCGCGTGGCGCTCGTATTGTACTTTTAATGAGTTCATTAGACACTGAGCCCCAATGACACGCTCCTTCTCCTGGAGGACTACATTAGGAAGCACCATCATCCTTCCTCTGTGACTTTACACTACGAAAATTCTATTACTTTTGGGTGGTTGTAGCGGACAGATTTCACTTTATACTTTGTTGCTTTTATTTGTAATGCATGGTGATTGTGAAATTCTATAATTCATATGTGGTCAGCAGCCTTTTTGGGGGGCCAGAGGTCCTCACATCCTGGCTTTTTTGGGGGGGGCAGAGGTCCTTGCGTCCTGCCTTTTGGGGGGGGGGGGGGGCAGAGGTCCTTGCGTCCTGCCTTTTGGGGGGGGGGGGGGGGCAGAGGTCCTTGCGTCCTGCCTTTTGGGGGGGGGGGCAGAGGTCCTTGCGTCCTGCCTTTTTTGGGGAGGGCCAGAGGTCCTCGCGTCATGGCTTTTGTTTTTTTTGTTTTTTTTTGTTTTTTTTTTGGGGGGGGGGGCAGAGGTCCTGGCTTTTTTTTTTGGGAGGGGCAGAGGTCTTGGCTTTTTGGAGGGGGAGGGCCAGAGGTCCTCGCGTCCTGGCTTTTTTTTTTTTTTTGGGGGGGGCAGAGGTCCTGGCTTTTGGGGGGGGGGGGCAGAGGTCCTGGCTTTTGGGGGGGGGGGCAGAGGTCCTGGCTTTTGGGGGGGGCAGAGGTCCTGGCTTTTTGGGGGGGAGGGGGCAGAGGTCCTCGCGTCTTGGCTTTTTCGGGGGAGGGGCCCAGAGGTTCTCGCGTCCTTTCTTTTTTTGGGGGGGGGGCAGAGGTCCTGAGGTCCTGGCTTTTTTGGGGGGGCAGAGGTCCTGGCTTTTTTGGGGGGGCAGAGGTCCTGGCTTTTTTGGGGGGGCAGAGGTCCTGGCTTTTTTGGGGGGGCAGAGGTCCTGGCTTTTTTGGGGGGGCAGAGGTCCTGGCTTTTTTGGGGGGGCAGAGGTCCTGGCTTTTTTGGGGGGGCAGAGGTCCTGGCTTTTTTGGGGGGGCAGAGGTCCTGGCTTTTTTGGGGGGGCAGAGGTCCTCGCGTCCTGGCTTTTTTGGGGGGGCAGAGGTCCTGGCTTTTTTGTGCGGCAGAGGTCCTCGCGTCCTGGCTTTTTTGGGGGGGCAGAGGTCCTCGCGTCCTGGCTTTTTTGGGGGGCCCAGAGGTCCTCGCGTCCTGGCTTTTTTGGGGGGCCCAGAGGTCCTCGCGTCCTGGCTTTTTTGGGGGGCCCAGAGGTCCTCGCGTCCTGGCTTTTTTGGGGGGCCCAGAGGTCCTCGCGTCCTGGCTTTGGGGGGGGGGCCCAGAGGTCCTCGCGTCCTGGGTTTTTTGGGGGGGAGGGGGCAGAGGTCCTGGCTTTTTGGGGGGAGGGGGCAGAGGTCCTCGTCCTCGCTTTTGGGGGGGGCGCCAGAGGTTCTCACGTCCTGGCTTTTTTGGGGGGGTAGAGGTCCTGGCTTTTTGGGGGGGGGGGGCCCAGAGGTTCTCGCATCCTGGCCTTTTGGGGGGGAGCTATGAGTAAGCACTCTGTTTCGAGTGTGAAACGCGTCAGCTGATCCTGTACATCCTGCATGATTGTCTTGTACTTTTGATGGTCCTATCTCTACAATAAAGACAAGTTTTCTACTTTATCCAGTGTGCGGCATCCAGATCTTTCTATCCAATACCTTGCTTTTGGGGGGGAGGGCAGAGGTCCTCACGTCCTGGCTTTTTTGGTGGGCTAGACGTGCTGGAGTGATCCTGGATAAACAGTCAGTACCATAGGTTGGAAAAAAAAATCCTTCACCCACAGATGATCCAGAGGAAGGTGAAAACCCCCAGCAAAGCAGAATCCAATTTGCTCCAGCAGGGGAAAAATTTCCTTCCTGATCCCCAAAGAGGCAATCGGATTTTCACTGGATCAACTTTGCCTATAAATGTCAGTACCCAGTTATATTATGTACATTTAGGAAAGAATCCAGGACTTTGCTTTTAAAAAAAACAAAAAACCAAAGGAGTTGGCCACAACCACCTCTGTTTATTCTACATTTCCACAGCTCTTACTGTGAAGAAACCTTTCCATATTTGGAGATTAAATCTTTTTTTCCCTCCTAGACCAGGGGTCTCCAAACTATGACCCTAAAGGTTCAGGAACTACAATTCCCATCATGCCAAGTCATGTCTGTGAAGGTCAGCGTTTTTCAATGCCTCATGGGATGCGTAGTTCCGCAATAGCTGGAGGGCCGTAGTTTAGATGTAAAGATGTAAAGAGCGCCCCCTTGTCCTCTGTGATGACCTTTTTTAAAGTGAATAACTCAACACCAAGTTCACTATATGGACCCCTTATGTATTTATACATGGTGATCATATCCCCCCCTTAATCTCCTTCTCAAAAGTGAATAAATTCAGTTCCTCTAATCTCTCCTCCATAGCTGAGCTCCTCCATGCATCTTATCAGTTTGGTTGCCCTTCTCTCCACTTTCTCCAGTTCCCCAATATCCTTTTTGAGAACTGGAGCCCAGAACTGAACTCTCTATCTCTATCTTCTCTATCTCTATCTTCTCTATCTCTATCTTCTCTATCTCTATCTTCTCTATCTCTATCTTCTCTATCTCTATCTTCTCTATCTCTATCTTCTCTATCTCTATCTTCTCTATCTCTATCTTCTCTATCTCTATCTTCTCTATCTCTATCTTCTCTATCTCTATCTTCTCTATCTCTATCTTCTCTATCTCTATCTTCTCTATCTCTATCTTCTCTATCTCTATCTTCTCTATCTCTATCTCTATCTTCTCTATCTCTATCTTCTCTATCTCTATCATCTCTATCTTCTCTATCTCTATCTCTATCTTCTCTATCTCTATCTCTATCTTCTCTATCTCTATCTTCTCTATCTCTATCTCTATCTTCTCTATCTCTATCTCTATCTTCTCTATCTCTATCTTCTCTATCTCTATCTCTATCTTCTCTATCTCTATCTCTATCTTCTCTATCTCTATCTCTATCTTCTCTATCTCTATCTTCTCTATCTCTATCTCTATCTTCTCTATCTCTATCTCTATCTTCTCTATCTCTATCTTCTCTATCTCTATCTCTATCTTCTCTATCTCTATCTTCTCTATCTCTATCTCTATCTTCTCTATCTCTATCTTCTCTATCTCTATCTCTATCTTCTCTATCTCTATCTCTATCTTCTCTATCTCTATCTCTATCTTCTCTATCTCTATCTCTATCTTCTCTATCTCTATCTCTATCTTCTCTATCTCTATCTTCTCTATCTCTATCTCTATCTTCTCTATCTCTATCTCTATCTTCTCTATCTCTATCTCTATCTTCTCTATCTCTATCTCTATCTTCTCTATCTCTATCTCTATCTTCTCTATCTCTATCTCTATCTTCTCTATCTCTATCTCTATCTTCTCTATCTCTATCTCTATCTTCTCTATCTCTATCTTCTCTATCTCTATCTTCTCTATCTCTATCTTCTCTATCTCTATCTCTATCTTCTCTATCTCTATCTTCTCTATCTCTATCTCTATCTTCTCTATCTCTATCTCTATCTTCTCTATCTCTATCTCTATCTTCTCTATCTCTATCTCTATCTTCTCTATCTCTATCTTCTCTATCTCTATCTCTATCTTCTCTATCTCTATCTCTATCTTCTCTATCTTCTCTATCTCTATCTCTATCTTCTCTATCTCTATCCTCTATCTTCTCTATCTCTATCTTCTCTATCTCTATCTCTATCTTCTCTATCTCTATCTCTATCTTCTCTATCTCTATCTCTATCTTCTCTATCTTCTCTATCTCTATCTCTATCTTCTCTATCTCTATCTCTATCTTCTCTATCTTCTCTATCTCTATCTCTATCTTCTCTATCTCTATCTCTATCTTCTCTATCTCTATCTCTATCTTCTCTATCTCTATCTTCTCTATCTCTATCTCTATCTTCTCTATCTCTATCTCTATCTTCTCTATCTCTATCTCTCTATCTCTCTATCTTCTCTATCTCTATCTTCTCTATCTTCTCTATCTCTATCTTCTCTATCTCTATCTTCTCTATCTCTATCTTCTCTATCTCTATCTTCTCTATCTCTATCTTCTCTATCTCTATCTTCTCTATCTCTATCTTCTCTATCTCTATCTTCTCTATCTCTATCTTCTCTATCCTATCTTCTTCTTGTTTTTTATTAAAAAAAAAATATGCAGTAAAATTAGTTCAAGGTGCCTTGGAAGTCCAAGCTCCTATTTTTTCTCAAAAATGACAGTTTGCAAGATTATTTGGTATTTTTCAATAAAAACAGACGGGTGACTATCAATCTTCCACGAGCCACTAAAAATGGCTTCACCTGCCCTCCATGGCCATGTGCCTTTTTGGCTTACCATACACTATACAATTTTCCTTAGGCCCTATAAGTGTTTAGCCCAGGTACATGGGGATCTGGTGTTTGAGCTGCGGACAGAGAGCACAGGGGTCCCGTCCAGCCGACAGCCTGTCACACTCCAAGAGGCTGACAGCTGCTGCAGCAAGAAGACCGGGCACCGAGTGGTACAAGTGTTTAGGGCAGTACAGTGGGGAGAAATAATGATCGTCTCCCCTGCAGATTGTGTAAGTTTTGCCCACTTAAAAAGAAATGAAGGGTCTATAATTTTTATCATAGGTGTATTTTATAGGATAGAGTCAGAATATGAACACAAAAAACACACGATACAAATGTTATAAATGGAGTTCAGTGAGTAAAATAAGTATTTGATCCCCAAGCAAAACATGACTTAGTAGTTGGTGGAGAAACCCTTGTTGGCGATCACAGAGGTCACACGTTTCTTGTAGGTGGTGACCAGGTTTGTACACATCTCAGGAGGGATTTTGCTCCACTCTTCTTTACAGATCTCCTCCAAATCCTTAAGGTTTCTTGGCTGTCTCTTGGCAACTCGAAGTTTCAGCTCCCGCCATACATTTTCTATAGGATTAAGGTCTGGAGACTGGCTAGGCCACTCTATGATCCTTAATGTGCTTCTTCTTGAGCCACTCCTTTGTTGCCTTGGCGGTATGTTTTGGGTCATTGTCATGCTGGAAGACCCATCCACGACCCGTCTTCAGTGTTCTGGCTGAGGGAAGAAGGTTCTCCTCCCAGATTTTACAATACATGGCCCCGTCCATTGGCCCCTCAATGCGGCAAAGTTGGCCTGTACCTTTTAGCAGAGAAACAGCCCCAAAGCATCATGTTTCCACCTCCGTGTGTGACTGTAGGGATGCATCTCTTAGGGTCATAGTCGGCATTTATCTTCCTCCAAACATGGCGAGTCGAGTTATTGCCAAAGAGATCAACTGGTCTCCTCTGACCACAGCACTTTCTCCCAATTCTTCTCTGAATCATTTTAGATGTTCATTGGCATGACTGCACATGTGCCTTCTTGAGGGGGACTCGCCGTGTTTTGGAGGAAGTGTCCGCAGCTAAACAACCAGAGCTCCATGCATCGGGGCTAAACACCCAGTGTGCTTCGGGCCAATATTATGTAAGCCTACATAATGGCTTGATACCAATTGGATAGATTCCTTTTACGTAAGCAAGCTGTCCAATGAGCCTATGCTAAGATACCTTTTTTTTTAAACCACTTCCCGCTCGTAGGACATCACATGAGGTCATGGACTTGAAGTGGAGATATTTGGATGATGCCTACAGCTACAGGCATCTTCCAGATCCCTTTCTTTTCAGCCATCGATTCCCTCTGTAAAAGCCATTCTAGTGGCTGATTAGCTGCTGGATTGCTTTTACAGGCAGTGGGAGGCGACGTTTCATTCCCCGCCACCCATCAGAGCCTCTCTGGGCTCTGCCATGCAATCAGAGCCTGGACCAGCGGCGGTGTGTCACTGGGTGATCCCAGGCCAGCTCTATGATCCTGGGAGGCCAGAAGCGACGCCATGATGTCACTTCCGGCTCTTGCAGATGTAAAACACTGCCCTATATTTTCCCTAGAAAGCAGAGATTAGTTGTGTGTGTGTGTGTGTGTGTGTGTGTTTATTTTTTTAATTGAGAATGGGGAAATAGAATTTTTTTTTCCTGAAATTTCAGCAGAAACCAGGAGGTGGGAACGGATGTTCAACAAGCTCCCAGAGGTGGTGATGGTCAGGTGTCTCCCAACGTTGGACTTTATAGTGTGACCTAAACCATGAGCTGTGTAAGGAAATAAAGCATCATCGTTCAAATCCAAAAAACTGACCTCCGAGTTCTATGTTGGGTGCAACTTTTACCTTTTTTTTTTTTTTTTTTTTTTTTAAAGATTGAAATTCGTTTGACGATGTTGCATGTTTGCTCTTCTTCTGATTACTTACCCATATTTTATTTTTATTGTGTTTTACAGAAGTGGAGGCCAGGAAGGCTTGTGATTGGCTGCGGGCTGCAGGATTTCCTCAGTATGCCCAACTGTACGAGGGTAAGGTTTTTGTCAATGGTTCTTTTTTTGCTTTTTGTTCCCAGGAATTTTCTTTTTGATTTGTGTAGACTGCCTTTGGGCCAGGCTTGATGGATTGTACAACCCCGATCCTTTTCTGTTTATCTGGAAGATGGCGAGGGGCAGCATGGGACGGCTTTGGAGCACCAGGGCTGTTTGCCAACAATGTTCAAGTGTGGTGTGCCAGAAACTGGCCAACAGATTCACCATTATACTCTAATAAGGGGTTCCCATCCTCGGTCTCCAAGTATCCCCAACAGGTCCATGTTTTCAGGACTTTCCTTCACCTGGCACTGGTGCTTTTAGTCAATGGCCTGGTATTTATGACGGCTAATTAATATAAGGGAAAATCCCAAAACATGGTCTGTTGGAGGTACTAGAGGACTTCTGTTGGGCTCCACTGCTTTATTGAAATAACATCTACAGAGGCATTGGGCAGGGATGCATGGGGCTTTTTAGGTAATAAGGGTGCTGAGGTTACGGAGAATGGGAGGGTTGGGGGGGGGGGACTTGGTCAGGCACTTTGTTAAAGCTCACTTAACCTTTAAGTCTTTCATGAGGCCCAACAAAGGCCACCTACAGCTTTCTCTCAATGACCTAACAAAGGCTGTTACAGATGTCAAAAAGTGAACAAGGCGTGCTTATTATAGTAGACGTGTAACGGGGTGGATAATGGGCCGTATGATCGGACAGAGTGACTGTGACTTGCAGTTTATTCATGGGGGGCAAAATTTGATTTGTTAATGCAAAACCAGATGAGAATGGTAGAGCGTGCATATCCTGCAGAATAATGCAAGACTCAGGATAACATGTGGCTGCATAGTGCAGGTTCTATTAGGAATCTATAGCAACTGAGAATAACTACTTCTGTAAAACTGTACAGACCTTCATAACCAGTGTCGTTCTCAGTGAAGTCCAGGCTAGATCTCTGGTAGCACACATGAGCAGCTGGAGGGATCCATGTATGCGAGGACCACCCCACTGGAATCGGAGAACTCTGGTAGCAATCTGGGAGGTACTCCCCATGGTCACTGCGTGCTGTTAGGCTCTGGCCTGGCTGCCTGCATGCCTGTTTTAACAATGGAGGGCCTCTTACCTGGCTGCAGATCACTTGCACAACTACTTTTTGCCTGAGCTGCTGAAGGAGGGAAGCAGAGACACTCCTCTTACCTTGGCATGTCCAGTAACCAAGGGCGTTGTGGGAAATGGAGTCAAAGGATCCATGGTGTACTGTCTCTTAACTGGGGAGTACCAACCAATCACCCAGAGAACAAGCCATACCCCCCCCCCCCACCAGGTTGGGGAACACATTATGGGTGGGGAAAACCGTACAGTGTCTACATGGTGACTCATCTACAGCCCCTTTTTCCATGAGGTCAAAAAAGCAAGACCCCCATGGGCGGTCTCATCCAAGAAGTCAAAAGTCAAGGCCTTGCTCGTCAGGCTTCAGTTCTCCATACTGACACCGCTACCTTGAGATGCAAACCCCACACTCACACCTTGGTGTACTCTCTCTCTTAACTGGGGAATACCAACCAATCACTGAGAGAACAAGTCCTACCCCATAGAATGGGCAACACCTTATGGATGGAGAACACCTTACAACAGTGGTCATCAACCCTGTCCTCAGGGCCTACTAACAGGCCAGGTTTTATGTATTACCTTGGAGAGATGCAGACTAGAATACTGCAATCACCGAGTAGCAAATGATATCACCTGTGATGTATTTCAGTTATCTTGCAAACCTGGCCTCTTAGTGGGCCTGAGGAGAGGGTTAATGACCACTGCCGTACAACATCTACACTGTGACTCCTCTGCAGTTTTCTCCAAGAGGTCAAAAAGCAAGACCCTACTTGCCAGAGTTAGGTTCACAATACTGGCACTGCTACTTTTGAAATGCAGGCTCCAAACCCACACAGTGGTATAATCTCTCTTTATTAGGCAATACCAGCCAATTGCTGAGAGAACAAGCATACTCCTCTGGGATAGGGGACACCGGACAGAGTCTACATGTGACTAATGTACAGTCTCCTCCAAGAAGTCAAAAAGACAAAGCCTTTCTTCCCAGGCCTTGGTTCTCCATACCACCACTTTAAAATGCAGACTTGGCACCCATGCTTTGGTTGATATTGCCCAGTTAAGGTATACCAAAGTGTGGGTATCGAGTCTGCATCTCAAAGTAGTGGTGTTGGTATGGAGAATCAAGGCCTAGAGACTGCAGCTTAGTTACTGTGTAGACTCTGTCCGGTGTCGCCCATCCCACAGGTGGTATGGCTTGTTCCTGCAGCAATTGGTGTTCCCCAGTTGAGAGAACATGCAAACCTCTCTGGGATGGTGGACACTGAACAGCATCTGCATAGTGACTCATCTGCAGTCTCCTTCAAGAGGTCAAAAAGGACAAAGCCTTGCTTGCCAAGCCTTGGTTTTCCCCAATGGACACCACTAGTTTTGAGATGCAGACTCTACACACACACTTTGGTATACCAATCTTACCTTGGGAATACCAACCATTTTACTGAGATAACAAGCCTTACCTCTCTGCAATGGGGTTCCCTGACAGCATTTGCATGGTGATTTATCTGCAGTCTCCTCCAAGAGGTAAAAAAGACAAAGCCTCCCTTCCCGGGCTTTGGTTTTCATACAACATTTTGGTTGATATTCTGCAATTAAGAGAGAGTATGCCAAACTGTGGATGTGGAGTCTGCATCTCAAAGTAGTGGTGTTGGTATGGAGAACTGAGGCCTAGAAAGTAGGTTCCTACTTTTTAACCTTTTGGAGAAAACTGCAGATGAGTCACCATAAAGACGTAAGGGGGTTCCCCATTCTGGTTGGTAGGACTTGGTATTTCAGTAATTGGTTGGTATACTCTCTCTTAACTGGGGATTACCAACCAATTACTGAAATACCAAGTCCTACCAACCAGAATGGGGAACCCCCTTACGTCTTTATGGTGACTCATCTGCAGTTTTCTCCAAAAGGTTAAAAGTAGGAACTACTTTCTAGACCTCAGTTCTCCATACCAACACCACTACTTTGAGATGCAGACTCTACACCCACACTTTGGTAATCCCCAGTTAAGAGAGAGTATACCAAAGTGTGGGTGTGAAGTCTGCATATCAAAGTAGTGGAGTTGGTATAGAGAACTGAGGGCTGGGAAGGGTGGAGGCTTAGTCTTTTTGACCTCTTGGAGGAGACTACAGACTAGTCCCTATATAGAACAGGGATCCTCAAACTACGGCCCTCCAGCTGTTGCGGAAACTACACATCCATGAGGCATTGTAAAACTCTGACATTCGCAGACATGGCTAGGCATGATGGGAATTGTAGTTCTTGAACAACTGGAGGGCCATAGTTTGAAGACCCTTGATCTAGAATCTGTCCAGTGTAGCCCATCCCAGAGGAGGTATGGATTGTTCTATCGGTAATTGGTTGGTATTCCCCCCCCCCCCCCCCCCCCCCCCCGTTAAGAGCGAGTGTACCAATCGCTGAGAGAACAAGCCATACCCTCTGGGATGAGAGGGACAGCATCTGCATGGTGAACCATCTGCAGTCTTAGAGGCCAAAAAGACGAAGCCTTGCTTGCCAAGCCTTGGTTTTCCCATGGTATACACTGCTTTGAGATTCATACTCCACACCCACAGTTTGGTATACATTTAACTGGGGATTACCAACCAATTAGTTAAGCCATACCCCTCCTGGGGTGTGAGCAGAGGCGGCTCTCTAATTAGGCAAATTAGGGGGTCGCCTAAGCCTCGCACTCACAGGGGCCTCGCGGCCGCTTAATTTGCCTGTTCTCAATCACTGAAGTTGACGCCGGCGGCTCCGCCTACCCACACTGGAACTCTGTGGCTTAGGAGCTGACGGACAAATCAGATACTGCCCGCAGCCTGAGGAATAGGGGCCTCATCACGGAGCGTCCCAGTCCGTGGGGCCTCGTGTAAGTTTTGCCTAAGGCCTCAACAAAGCCTAGAGCCCGCCTCTGGGTGTGAGGGTCACCGGACAGCGTCTACATGGTGACTCTCATCTGCAGTCTCCTCCAAGAGGTCAAACAAGACTCTGCTTGCCAAGCCTCAGTTTTCCACACAGACACTGCTACCTTGAGATGCAGACTCCACACCCACACTTTGGCATCGTCTCTTGACTGAGAAATGCCAACCAAGCTAAGAGGACAAACCACACTGGGAACTCCATAAAGAAGAACATCTATTAAACAGAGGCATGAACATGTATGCCTTGATTGCGGTTGTGCCTTTTTCCAGTTTGCCGTTGCCTTCAGGTATAGAACATGCCTACCAAGCATGAACATGGTACGGGCATGGCATTTCCTGCCGAAAAATTAAATGTGTTGGTGTTTTCTCACCACGACTGCAACCAAGTGGAAAGCAAGGCTCGCCATCGCAGTATTGTCACCATAAGGTCATTTTATCGCGTCCTTCACCCGTGCTCTTTGACGAGTACAACTGTCCGTATTTGCTTTGACCCGCACACAAGCGGTCTGCTCCAGTTACTTAACACTGAACTGAATATCTTTCAGTCCGGGGCACAAACTCCAGGAATTGCATTTCCAACCCTCACACGGGAGAGGATGGGACTCTGCTGCAGAACAATAGGTGGAAGCATGGCATCATGGGGAAGTGTCAAGCCAGCCATTGTCTGGCCAAGTGACTTCCAGTTCACTCCCTTGTAAAAAGTTCCCAAATAAACAAAGACGACAGCAACTGCTAACAACCAGAGCTCATAACTAGTGCAAAACCTTCCTTCCCTTTTTATCGAGGAAGTGACAAATTGGCTTCAAATACTTGCACAGTATTTTCCAACTGGCATAGCTTCGGGAGTTAAAGTGGACCAGTCATCAGATTTATTTTTTGGTAATTTGTAAGTGCAACACTTACAAGCATTTACTACCTCACCTCTCACAGAGATCAAACCCCCCCCCCCAAAAGGCAATGCCTTCATCTGCTTTTTGTCCTGCAAAGAGCAACACTATCTTTGCATCCAGGGGACCCAATCTATGACCTGGGCGCATAGATGACCCAGTAGTGTTATCTTTGCCCCTTTTGAAGTTCTTGGCTGTGTTCACAAATGTCTGACACAAATCGGCCCCTGCTGCAGCCTCTCACCTTGGTGACCTGTTACAATAGACTGATTACTGGAGGAGACTGAGAAAATTTTTTTTAGTCTTGCTTGCAGCAGACTAATGACATAATCTCAACATGGGCAAAGCCACAGGATTGGCGCTCAAGGTGGCTTTTATGAGAAACGCTGGAGCTGGTCGGGAAAATGATGCCACATGCCCTCAATATGGGGGGTGCTATGTCGATGAGGACAAAGGCCTCCTACCCTAACCCTGGCTGGTAGTTGTGGGGGTCTGCAGGCAGGGGTCCCTTAGGATTCCTACTCAAACAGAGAAGGAAATGTTATCTAAGGGACCCCTGCCTGCAGACCTTCTCAATCACAAGCCAGGGTTGTGGGCAGGAGGCCCTTGAACTCCTGACCACCATGTTGAGGGCATATGGGATCATTTGTGATTGATTAGGGATACCATGTACCCCATACTTATTAAACGCAAAGGGGAAAAATTAATCTAGGTCTCCCTGCCTGCAACCCCCACACCACTGGCCAGGGTTGTGGGCAAGAGGTCCTTGACCTCCCCCCACCATGTTGAGGGCATGTGGGATCATTTGTGATTGATTAGGGATACATGTACCCCATACTTATTAAACGCAAAGGGGAAAAATTAATCTAGTGTCTCCCTGCCTGCAAACCTTCACACAACCACTGGCCAGGGTTGTGGGCAAGAGTTCCTTGCCCTCCCTTTCCCCATGTTGAGGGCATGTGGCATTTGTGATTGAATAAGTATGGGGTACATAGATAACATTTCCTTCTCTGTTTGAGTGGGAATCCTATGTACCCCATACTTCAATCACAAACGATACCACATGCCCTCAACATGGGAAAAGGGAGGTCAAGGACCTCTTGCCCACAACCCTGGCCAGTGGTTGTTGTGGGGGTTGCAGGCAGGGAGCGTCTAGATTGCTTTTTTCCCCTTTTGCGTTTAATATGTATGGGGTACATGGTATCCCTAATCAATTACAAATGATCCCATATGCCCTTAACATGGTGGGGGGAGGGTCAAGGGCCTCCTGCCCACACCCTGGCTTGTGGTTGAGGGGGTCTGCAGGCAGGGGAGCCCCTAGGTATTTTTTTTCTTTACGCTCTACTTTAAGAAGTATGGGGTACATAGGTATCCCCTACTCAATCACATAAAAAGTCTCTCGTAAATCGGTTGTCGATTTACAATGCATGCCGCCCGCCTACTCGCAAAAAAACAAAAAATGACCCACCGCTGACAACCCACTGCAAGCACCCGCTGCTTCCGTAGAACCATTGACCACCCGAAGCTGTCACCTTCATCAATGCTAAACATCCTAAATGTTTTGGCATTTGGACGAACATCTGAACAGCCAGCACTAAGCTCATCCATAATGGAGACTTATTGGGAGGAAAACCTCGTGTATGTTAACAATCCCAGACTGCCTAAAGTTATAGCTAAAGTTTTTTTTTTTTTTTTTTTTTTTTTTTTTTTTTTTAGTATTTCAATAATGGTAAGAACTGAAATCCAGGATTGTTTATTTTTAGGTTTACTATTGTATTAAATTTATATTTGGTATAACAGAATTTATTTATTTATTTTTTATATGAGATTTAAGTCCTCAAACCGCCGGTTAGGTGTGTTTACAATCCTCTGTTAATCCCCCTCTGTTCTGTCCTCTCTACAGATAACCAGTTTCCTCTGGATATTGCCTGTGTGAAGAGAGACCACAGCTTTTTGGATCCAGATTCCCTTAAATCCCTCTGCAGGTACAGATGAGTTCTAAGTAAATTCAGAATTTTTCACTTTGCTTGTTTTTTGTTTAGATTTTATTTTTTTATTTTTGGCTCTCTAAACTTCTTCTTTGGCCAGTGGGAACCATAAAAGAACACTTACACTTGGCGCATTGGGAGACCTAATAGAAATGTAAAACTTTAGCTGATAATCCCAAAATGAAAGTCGGAGCTACAAATACTGTAGCTGCTGACTTAAAATAAAAACAAACTCATACTTACCAGCCCAGGTTGTGCAGCGCAGGCAGGGTCTTCCTTTTTCCAGCGCAGCAGGGTCTTCTGTTGTCCAGCGCAGGCAGGGTCTTCCTTTTGTCCAGCGCAGGCAGGGTCTTCCTTTTTCCCCCGGAGGCAGGGTCTTCCTTTTTGCCCCCGGGGGCAGGGGGTTTCCCACTCTTTGTGTTCCTGTGCCACCATCTTGGATTCAGGGAGACGGTTGTCACTTTCTGATAACTAACAGCTGGCTCCCCTCTGTGTGGGTAGGAGGGCAGCCCATAGAATGTCATCCTAGTCTAGGTGAGGAACAAGGAATGCGAGCAAATACCTGTAGAAAAAGGCACTTGCATCCCAAAAAAAGTTAGCAAATGTCGAATAGTGAGAAGGGGTAAGGTTTAGGGAGGGTCTGGTGTGTGTGGGGTCTTTTTTTTTTTTTTTTTTTTTTTTTTTTTTTTTTGGGTAAAGGAACTTCCCCACAAAGAATCCTTTTTTGCCCTCAACTCCCCACTTACTATTCTTACCTAGCTCTGCATCCAGGGCCATGGCATTCTGTACATCCCTCTGCTGGCTCCTTGATCCATCATCTGCATCTACAGAATTCAGCCCCGTAGGCGTCTATTGGGTAGGTAAGCTGATTGGCCCATTCTCATATACCAGCCCTATAGAAGTCCTATAGGGCTAAACTGCATAGGTGGGAACGTCTGATCAAGAAATTCGGCAGAGAGATGTAAACCACGTCCCGTACTTTTGAGTGAGATCTAGGCAAGCATAGTGAATGGGCAAGGATGGCCCAGAATTCCTTAGAAGGGGGGTGTGGCAAAAGGGGTGAGGTCCAGTGGTCAAAGTGTATTTGGACAGAAAGGAAGGGACGAGCTCAAGGAATGGTTCAAAACTTTGGTTGTTCGAGTGTTTGAACGTTTGGACTTTTTTGCTCCTTCGGCAGGTGCCAAATACGTGGTGGCAGTGATATTTCTATAGCTACTATATACAAGTGCTTCCTTCCTGTCGATTGGTAGCTACCAGTGATGTCACCCAGCCCTGTTCATTTACTGGCCAGGGAATCCCAATATATCCATATATCCTAGGGTTCCAGCTCAACAGTGCTGGGGCAAGGTCATGTAGAGCCCGGGCGAACATGCCAAACTGCGACCCCCCCCCCCAGAATGTCAGCAAAATTCCCCCTCCCCTGAAAAATTGAGCACTGATCTGCGTGCTTACCCACATACATAAATTCCCTCTACTCACGATACAAATCTGCCCCCCCCCTGCTGAAATCCTCTCTCCTAGCACTAATCTATTGCGCCCCCCCCCCACAAAAAAATTACAAATTTCCCTCCTACCATATGACCTCTTCTAGTACAAACACCCCCCAATGCCCCCTCTAAGCACAAATCTTCTCTTCCCCCCCCCCCCCTTCTCTCCCCCCCCCCCTTCTCTCCCCCCCCCCCTTCTCTCCCCCCCCCCTTCTCTCCCCCCCCCCCCTTCTCCCCCCCCCCCTCTTCTCTCCCCCCCCTCTTCTCTTCCCCCCCTCTCCTCTTCTTCTTTCCCCCCCCCCCCTCTTCTCTTCCCCCCATCAGAGAGAAGGGGTTCTGTCATCCTTAGATACAACTATGAACAATATAGCGGATAAAGGAAGGTCATTGTTGGGGGGGGGGGGGGGGGGGTATAGTTCCCCTTGTTAATAATTTCCTAATGCTGTAGTCGCTCTATAAAAGTTTTGGATATTTTAATATCGCGTGTTTTTATATAATTTGCAATCGCTCGTTCGTGGCTTCCAGCAGAGATTTCATGATTTGGTCGTACAGTACGTGCCGCGTGTTCGGAGCCTACAACTAGAATGCGGCGCACTTTTTTTTTTTTTTTTTTTTTTTTTTTTTTTTTCCATGGAGTCGGCTCTCACCTGAGTTCAG
>JBBDGP010003750.1:600000-768704 GCA_037952835.1 Lithobates septentrionalis
CCAAAGACATGTAGCAGAATACATATTAGACATGTGCGATTACTTTCGTACAAATTGAAAATTCGTACGAATTCCCGTCAATTCGTACATTCGGGAGGATCCCAAATATGAATTGCTATGCTTCCGAATTTTGTACGAAATACGAAATTTCGTTTACGAATTTCGGATCCAAATTCCTAATGAACATTCGTAATCGTTACGAAAAGTTAACAAACCTAAAAAGTTAAAAACCCAGGAAGTCAGCACAGCACAGGGATGGGGGGAGCCCCTCATAATGAGCAGAGCACAGGGATGGTGGGAGCCCCTCATAATGAGCACAGCACAGGGATGGGTGGGAGCCCCTCATAATGAGCAGAGCACAGGGATGGTGGGAGCCCCTCATAATGAGCACAGCACAGGGATGGTGGGAGCCCCTCATAATGAGCAGAGCACAGGGATGGTGGGAGCCCCTCATAATGAGCAGAGCACAGGGATGGTTGGAGCCCCTCATAATGAGCACAGCACAGGGATGGTGGGAGCCCCTCATAATGAGCACAGCACAGGGATGGGTGGAGCCCCTCATAATGAGCACAGCACAGGGATGGGTGGAGCCCCTCATAATGAGCACAGCACAGGGATGGTTGGAGCCCCTCATAATGAGCACAGCACAGGGATGGTGGGAGCCCCTCATAATGAGCACAGCACAGGGATGGGTGGAGCCCCTCATAATGAGCAGAGCACAGGGATGGGTGGAGCCCCTCATAATGAGCACAGCACAGGGATGGGTGGAGCCCCTCATAATGAGCAGAGCACAGGGATGGGTGGGAGCCCCTCATAATGAGCAGAGCACAGGGATGGTGGGAGCCCCTCATAATGAGCACAGCACAGGGATGGTGGGAGCCCCTCATAATGAGCAGAGCACAGGGATGGTGGGAGCCCCTCATAATGAGCAGAGCACAGGGATGGTTGGAGCCCCTCATAATGAGCACAGCACAGGGATGGTGGGAGCCCCTCATAATGAGCACAGCACAGGGATGGTTGGAGCCCCTCATAATGAGCACAGCACAGGGATGGTGGGAGCCCCTCATAATGAGCACAGCACAGGGATGGTGGGAGCCCCTCATAATGAGCACAGCACAGGGATGGGGGGAGCCCCTCATAATGAGCACAGCACAGGGATGGTGGGAGCCCCTCATAATGAGCACAGCACAGGGATGGGGGAGCCCCTCATAATGAGCACAGCACAGGGATGGGGGGAGCCCCTCATAATGAGCACAGCACAGGGATGGTGGGAGCCCCTCATAATGAGCACAGCACAGGGATGGGGGAGCCCCTCATAATGAGCACAGCACAGGGATGGGGGGAGCCCCTCATAATGAGCACAGCACAGGGATGGTGGGAGCCCCTCATAATGAGCACAGCACAGGGATGGGGGGAGCCCCTCATAATGAGCACAGCACAGGGATGGTGGGAGCCCCTCATAATGAGCACAGCACAGGGATGGTGGGAGCCCCTCATAATCATAAATTCATCATAACGAACATTCGTAATTGTTACGAAAAGTTAATGAACCTAACGAAAATTCGTATTTCGTACGAATTTAAATTGAATTTCGGACACGAATTACGAAATACAAATTAATTCTAATACGAAACGGAACGAAACAAATTTATTGATGGCGCACATGTCTAATACATATTAGCCTAAATATATGAAGAAATTAGATTTTTTAGTTTTATTTTTTTTTAAGATATGTTTTATAACAGAAAGTAAAAAAAATACTGCCTTTTTTTCAAAATTTTCAGTCGTTTTTTGGAAACGGAACGGAACAAAACAAAACAAATTTATTGACGGGGCACATGTCTAATACATATTAGCCTATATATATATATGAAGAAATTAGATTTTTAATTTTTTTTAATTAGATATGTTTTATAACAGAAAGTAAAAAAAATATTTTTTTCAAAATTTTTAGTCGTTTTTTGTTTATTTTATAAAAAAAAATTTTAAAAACCCAATAGAGATCAAATACCACTACAAGAAATCTCTATTTGTTTGAAAAAAAATTATATAAATTTAATTTGGGCACAGTGTTGCATGACTGCGCAATTACCAGGTAAAGTAGCGCAATGCCGAATAACAAAAAATGCCCTGGTCATGAAGGGGGTAAAACCTTTCCGGAGCTCAAGTGTCTAAAGAAATTGTGGAGTGGATGGCTGGATTCAGTGAAGAAAAGAATCCCAAAAATGAGAAAGAAAGACCAATTTTAATTGAGAAGAATTGTGCATCAAATATGTAAAATGACCAATAAAATAAAAAGCTCAGAAAAAAAGAGAAAAAAAAGGAAACGTCGGAAATGAGAACCAGGACAATGACTTTTTTAAGTTCTATTTCTTGTCAGTTCCTTTGCGGTAAATACAAGCTGTCAACAACCCCGAGAATCCCCATTAATCTTGCAGTTTCTTGGTCCAAATCCAGCCAGTCCATGGACCTGCGCTAATCTTCACGTGTCGACACTCATTGGCGCTCCCTCTGGTATTGATGCACTGCGGCAGATAGACGGTTATGGATTTCAGCAACAGATTCATGCAGACCAGATCCTTCTCTTCATTACAGATTTACAAGAGATGTATCTACAGCTCTCTGCCAAAACTATTTTAGCACAAACTTCTGTCACCCCCCGAGCTCTTGCACCCCCCTCCCTCCCAACCCTGGAGCGCTTAACGCTCCACCAAAACCATAACGCTTATTAAACGGTTCAGGTACCCCCCAGATGGGATATTTTAAAAGCAAAACTTAACCACTTAAGGACCGGAAGGATTTACCCCCTTAATGACCAGGCCATTTCTTGCGATACGGCACTGCATCGCTTTAACTGACAATTGCGCGGTCGTGCGATGCTGTACCCAAACAAAATTAATGTTCTATTTTTCCCACAAATAGAGCTTTCTTTTGGTAGTATCTGATCACCTCTGCGGTTTTAATTTTTTGCACTATAAACAAAAAAACCCCCGACAATTTAAAAAAAAAAAAAAAACTATATTTTTTTACTTTTTGCTATAATTAATACCCCCCCCCCCCCCCCCCCCAAAAAATAAAAAAAAATATTCTTCATCGGTTTAGGCCAATATGTATTCTTCTACATATTTTTGGTAAAAAAAAATTCGCAATAAGCGTATATTGATTGGTTTGCACAAAAGTTATCACGTCTACAAAATAGGGGATAGATTTATGGCATTTTTATTATTTATTTATTTTTTACTAGTAATGGCGGCGATCTGCGATTTTTAGCGGGACTGCGACAGATCGAACACTTTTGACACTTTTTTTTAGAACCAGTGACATTTATACAGCGATCAGAGTTAAAAATAGCCACTGATTACTGGTTAGATGTATAAATATATAAATGTCACTGGCAGGAAAGGGGAGGTGCTTCTAACTGTGGGGGGGGAGTGTACTGACTAGAGGAGGAGAGAGATTGCTGTTCCTGATCACTAGGAACAGCAGATCTCTCTCTACTTCCCTGTAAAAACGGGGATCTGTCTTTTTTTTATTGACAGATCCCTGTTCTGGCTCTCTGAGGAGCGATCGCGGGTGGGCGGCGGACATCGCGGCCGCTGGCCATGTGCATCGGCTCTGGCGTCATGGGCCCCCTATCGCTCTTAAAACGGCTGACGTACACCTACGGCGATTCGTGCACCCGTGCTAACCTGCCACAGTATAATGACAGCGGCAGGTCGGCAAGCGGTTAAAGGAGTATTTTTAATGTATATAAAGATATAGCTTAGAAGAACAATCATAGAAGAGAGACAAGAGCAACAGAAAGGACAATTTTTACAAATGGTCACCAGAAAGTTGCTTGTGGAGGGGTCACCTTTCTTCTATTCCAATAGTGACAAATGAAAGAAAGTTGGAAACAGTTTAAAACATCAAAGACGAGGGATTGAACAATTTCACCAAAATGATTTTACAGTGAAATTACCAGTTTTGCTAAAATTTCAGACTGCTTGGGTGAAATTGACTTGAAAAAAAGAGACATGTCAGCATTAATTAACAAAGCCAAGGTTACCCTTAATGCAAACCCTAATGCTAACACCAAATCAAACCCTAATGCTAGCCATAATCCCAACCTTAAAGCGGTTGTATAGTCTTTTTGGTAACTTTTACCTACAGGTAAGCCTATAATAAGGCTTACCTGTAGGTAAAAAAAATATCTCCTAAACCTTTACGGTTTAGGAGATATTCCCCTTGCTATGCGCCGCTGACTGCAGCGGCGCATGCGCACAGGGGGTTCTCGGCTGAAGCCCGGCAGCTGCCGGACCTTGCCGAGTAAAAAATCTCCCGCGCGCATGCGCGGGAGTGATGACATCGCGGCTCCAGCCACTCACAGCGCTGGAACCGCGATACCCGGAAGACACGCCGAGGCAACATGACAGCTCCCTCGGCGTGGACCAGGTAAGATACCGACGCCTCGTTCTAAGGTAAGTATTTCATAATGAGCTAGTATGCGGTGCATACTAGCTCATTATGCCTTTTGCTTTACAGGGTTAAAAAAAATAAATAAATAATTTGCGGGTATACAACCGCTTTAAATACTAATACTAACTCTAATAATAGCTCTACATGTATTGATAGCTCTAATACTTGCCCTAATATTAACTCTTATGCCCCGTACACACGGTCGGACATTGATCGGACATTCCGACAACAAAATCCTAGGATTTTTTCCGACGGATGTTGGCTCAAACTTGTCTTGCATACACACGGTCACACAAAGTTGTCGGAAATTTCGATCATTCTGAACGCGGTGACGTAAAACACGTACTTCGGGACTATAAACGGGGCAGTAGCCAATAGCTTTCATCTCTTTATTTATTCTGCGCATGCGTGGCACTTTGTGCTTCGGATTTGTGTACACACCATCGGAAATTCCGACAACGGATTTTGTTGTCGGAAAATTTTATAGCCTGCTCTCAAACTTTGTGTGTCGGAAAATCCGATGGAAAATGTGTGATGGAGCCCACACACAGTCGGAATTTCCGACAACAAGGTCCTATCACACATTTTCCATCGGAAAATCCGACCGTGTGTACGGGGCATAACTCTAATGACAGCTCTAATGCTAATACCAATTTGAAAATAAAGATTGGCAATAGCTTAATTAAATGCATGGTGTGTCGTTTGCTCATCCAATGGAAACGCTTTCTTGACCCCCGAGGAGTGTAATTAAAGTGTGGTTTCTGGTGTGTGTATGTACCCCTGATGACGTCACTTATCACGAAACGCATCAGAGCAACGTACACACGCTACTGTGCATGCGCGACCAATGTTGTTTAGGCTTGCTAATGCCGTTTTTAATGTAAGTGCACTACTTTTTTAATAAATATACGATTTGTACATTATTGCACTATGTGGAGTTTTATATTTTACATATACTCCAGTCGTTGAGCACAAGTGAGGGTTTTCTGATGCTGCTTCCTGGATTGTCTATGGATCTATCCTTTACCTACCATCTGGGGCCGTTTGAGAGTACACTTGAGCACATAAAATTGGATCTAAGGTCTGATTGAGCGTTCACTGACCTCCCTGAGTAAGGGCGGTCGCTGGTTCTCTGGTAAGCCTCCAGTGTGAATTTGCTGTGGGTGTCACTGTTGTGGGTTCTGGATCTTCCTTTTCAACGCAGATCCTAGGGGACTTTCTCTCTATGGTCTTTTTTTGATTCACACAATTTTTGTACAGTTTATTGATTTATGCACTTATTATATGTATAGCGCTGCACTTTGTTTATCTACTACTATTATATGCACTTATTATATGTACTTTATCTAATACTAATAATAGCTATAACCCTAACCTAAATGATAGCTTTAACAGTAACCTTATTGATAGCTCTAACACTAATGATAGCTTTAACGCCAACTCTAATGATAGCGCCAACATTAATCCTAGTGATAGATCTAGATACGATTTGGTGTGGGAGAGTGGTCATTTAGATAAGGCACCACATCCCTTCAATACTGATAGAAGATGGAAATAGTCATTTTTTGGGGGGATTTTTAAGGTGCATCAACAAAGATAGCAAGAATTCATAAAATTCATCATTTATTATAGAAATCAGTTAAAACAATGTTTCCATATAAAAGAAAATATAGTCATGACCTATTTATTATAGTCCTAAAACTTATAGTGGTATTGTAGCGATGAATCCTGACATGTTTCACCCTCTGGGCTTCTTTAGGGGAAGAACTGTCCGCTACAAGGTCATGGCACTATATCAAACAAAAAGAGAGTATAAATATATATCATTTTCACAGCAATTATGTGCATATATTCAACAGTGTTGGTCTATCATGCTTACCCCCAAAATTGCTTTCATACAGATCAAATATCTCATCTGTGTTGAAAAAGGAATAAACTAAATATAATAACAAGCATAAAACCATAATGTAGTTATTATGATTATATGTTTGTTATTATATTTAGTTTATCCCTTTCATACCTCCTGTGGTCATATATGGTCCTGAATTGGCTGACACTATTGGGAACACCTTATAAATACAGTAGTTCAGATTAGATATTTGATCTATATGGAAGCAATTTTGGGGTAAGCATGGTGGACCAACACTGTTGAATATATGTTAAATATATGTTGAATATATGCACATAATTGCTGTGAAAAATTATGTATATTTATACTCTGTGGACAGCTCATCCCCTGAAGAAGCCCAGAGGGTGAAACATGTCGGATTCATCGCTACAATAACGCTATAATTTTAGGGACTATAAGAAATGGGTCATGACTATATTTGCTTTTATATGGAAACATTGTTTTAAGTGATTTCTATATAAAATGTTGCATTTTATGAATTCTTGCTATCTAGTGATAGATCCAACTCTAACCCGAATAATAGCTCTAAAACCAAACTTAATCACAGCTCTAACGCTAATCATAGCACAAACCCCTAACTCTAATGTCTGTAACCCTAATGATAGCTATAATACTAACAATAGCTCTAACCCTAATGATGGCGCTAACACTAAATGACAGCTCTAGCCCTAACCCTATTACAAAGGATAGCTATAACCCTAATCTTAATGATAGCCCTAACAGTAACCTTATTACTAGCTCTAATGCTAAATATATCTAACATTAATCCTAATGATAGCTTTAATGCTAACTACTATAATAGCGCTAACACTATCCTTAATGACAGCTCTATCCCCAACTGTAATGATGTCTCTAACCCTAATGATAGCTCTAACCCTAATGATTGCTATAACCCTAACTCTAATAATAGCTCTAATACTAACAATAGCTCTAAGCCAAACTCTAATGACAGCTCTAACCCTAGACCTAATGACAGCTCTAACCCTTGTTATAGCTCTAACCATAACCCTAATGATAGCTATAACACTAACCTAAATGATAGCTTTAACAGTAACCTTATTTATAGTGCTAATGCTAATAGAAGCTTTAACAACAATTCTAATAATAGCTCTAACATTAATCCTAATGATAGCTCTAAGGCTAACTCCAATATTAGCTTTAACATCAACCGTAATGACAGCTCTAATCCTAATCATAGCACAAACCCTAACTCTAATGATGGCTTTAACCCTAACCCTAATGACAGCTCTAACCCTAATAATAGATGTAACCCTAATGACAGCTCTAACCCTGATAGATCTAATCCTAACCCTAATGACAGCTCTAAACCTAATGATAGATCTAACCCTAATGACAGCTCTAACCCTAATGATAGATCTAACCTTAACCCTATTGACAGCTCTAACCCTGATAGATCTAACCCTAACCCTAATGACAGCTCTAACCCTAATGATAGATCTAACACTAACCCTAATGACAGCTCTAACCCTTATGATAGATCTAACACTAACCCTACTGATACTACCAATATTAACCCTAATGATAGATCTAGCACCATAATCATTAGGGTTTGTGTTAGAGCTATCATTAGGGTTAATGTTAGAGTTACTATTAGGGCTAGAGATATTCCTGGGGTTCCTGGGGTTCATGTTAGAGTTACTATTAGGGCTAGAGATATTCCTGGGGTTCCTGGGGTTCATGTTAGAGTTACTATTAGGGCTAGAGATATTCCTGGGGTTCCTGGGGTTCATGTTAGAGTTACTATTAGGGCTAGAGATATTCCTGGGGTTCCTGGGGTTCATGTTAGAGCTATAATTAGGGCCTAATGATAGCTCAAACCCTAACCCCTAGTGATAGCTCCAACATAAACCCTTCTGCTAATCCTAAACCTATTCAAAAGCTAAACTCTAACCCTAATGAAAGCTCTAACACTAATGCTAACCTTAACCCTTTGTTTATCGTCAAACTCATGTGAGTGTGATTTTGAAGGGGTACCAGGTCATCAGGCAGCTCACAGTTGAGGACAGCACCCAGCAGGGTTTTCTTTGTGGGTGCCTTTCATTGTCTGTGTAATTTCTGTGCTTGGATAGTGTGCTGTGAATTTACACATTTTCTATACATCTACAATCTAGCTTGTATGAATCTTAGTCGCTGTTTTAGCAAGTTTCTGAAAATTTGATCAGTTGTGATTGGGCCAAACTTTGTAAAAATCCACAAATCTTGGTAATTCTGGATTTCGGAACCAGAAGTCATTGGGAAGCTGAGACAGACTCCAAAAATGTGTATTGCAAAGCAGCAAATGATGCACAGAGTGGTTTGGGATATTCCTGGCAGCCCCACCGGATGAAATGTTGGGGCCAAAAAACCAACCGGACTCCCTTAATTTAAAAATTCTACCAGGAACACTAAGATGGAAGGAGAGGACCTGGTGGCACTGGCAGTCATCTATAGGTGCTCATAGAACAGGAGAAGCAGATATGAGGCAGAAGTAGCTTTTGGAGCAATCTTTGGTCCCTTTCTCTCAGATGCCTTTTGGAAATCCGAACCACCAAGAAACAACACAAAAATTTACTGCTATCCAAAATCCATGATCAAATCTACCCAAAATAGCTCTAGGATCAGGGTGGGGGATGGTTGTTAGGCCAAGAAGACAACTAGCTTAGATGGTCAGAAGGTTTAAATCCAACCCAACACTGCCTATCACTCTTTGCAGATTGACAGGAGAGCAGAGAGAGAGGAAATCCTCTCAGCTTCCACTATCACCTCTGGAAACCCCATGGTGATAAGTGATAAGAAGGACGCAGACTCAGGGGGTACAATCCTCCCCCTCCCCCCCCTCTGTACATTCCACCACATTTCTGTAGTAGACCTCCTTCCTCTCCCATGTGTAGTCTGGCATCAAGTCTATAGTGGGCATAGACATGAGTCTGTCTGTTCTAAACGGATGTGAAAATCGTTCTGCTGAAAACCAATCCATAAGGCTCCCTTCACATCTCCATATTCCGAATTGATTTTAATAGCACCCCAAACGCGGCACGATTTTCCTGCGATTCGTTCGGTGACAATCGTGGTAAAAACACGGGAACAGAAACGCGGGGCGCTCATCACCCAAAAGGAATGCAGGAGCTTCTTTTGGGCGACGGGGCGTCCCGTGATTCTATTTGCGCGTTTTTACCGCAATTGTCGCCCCCATACGCGGAGATGCGAATGGATTATAAAGCCGCGTACACACGAGCGGAATGTCCGACAGAAAAAGTCAGACGGAAGCTTTTCATCGTCTATTCCGATCGTGTGTAGGCCTCATCTGACTTTTTTTTTTTCGAAAATTCTGACGGACCTAGGAATGGAACATGTTCTAAATATTTCCGACGGAACCAATTCCTATCGGGAAAACCGATCGTCTGTATGCTGTTCTGATGGACCAAAAACGACGCATGCTCTGAAGCAAGTACGAGACGGAAGCTATTGGCTACTGGCTATTGAACTTCCTTTTTCTAGTCCCGTTGTAAGTGTTGTACGTCACCACGTTCTGGATGGTCGCACTTTGGTTTGACCGTGTGTAGGCAAGACTGCTTGAATGGAATTCAGTCGGATTTACCAGGTTAGGGTTTCTGTTGGATGATGATGACCAGCCATCTGATACAAATGGAATCACCAAAAGCCATAGGTTGAATACCATGTTGCCATCTTCAGATTGTCTTCTCTTTTTCCTTCTGATGAATTTGCTCTTCTTATACTTGACAGTTTTCACATAAAGCCCAAATTTATTCTTCATTTTGGGCACAGTAGAGAAGGATTAGATCCTTTTGCTGGAACTAGATTTGTTTCTTTACAAATGAAAAATTCAGACAAAATTTTTGTTATTCGGAGATCGGGATGTATCCACATTTCTGAATTACAATAGCAACAAATCTGAAATAAATTAGAAACAAAACAAAAACTAGAAAATAAAGGAATAGAATAATAAAAAAAAAAAAAGAATAGAATGGAATAGAATAAAATAGACTAGAATAAACAAATAAAAGAATAGAATAAAACAAAATAGAAAAGTACAGAAAATTGAGGAATAGAATAGAATAAATAGAATAGAACAAAAAATAAAAGAATAGAATAGAGTAAAAAGGAATAAAATAGAAAAAATTGAATAAAATAAATTAGAACGAATATAGCCGTCTTCCCAAATTCAAAGTTCGAATTGACTTGAAAATAATGAATATACAAAAAGAATCTGAATATACAAAGTGAATTCCGTAAACGAATCATTCTAATAACGAATATGATAAAATAAAATGATTAACTTAACGAACGAATCCGAAACAAAAAAAAACATTCCGTCATGCACATCTCTAGCTGGAACATGTCCAAGTGATTGATTCAATTTATCAGTAGTTCATGGTTGAAAGAAGTCAATCAGATTCAAATGGGGTGTAGTGGCTCTGGCGAAGTCACTATAAAAGAAAAAAAAAAAAACAGGGGTACCCCTTCGATAGAGGACCCAAAGTATAGGAGCCTCATGTAAAGAGGGCACCAGACCAAAGATCTAAGAGTCCAAAATCATTAAATCTGTAAAAAATCTATAACAAAAATGTAATATATTGCAGCTTACTGATTATTAAATGTGGTGGCTGCATTTGTTTTCTTATTTTAGAATTTTTTCCCTCTCTTTTCACCTGCTGATCTGGCCAGTAACACACCTCCTATAAGGGATGAAGGGGTACAAGGGACACCTTCGGACAGCAGCATTGTCAGTCTGGGGGAGGGGAGTCTTAGATGTACTAGCAGATTTAGATACACTACCAAATTGAACCCAAACTCCAGCTCATGCGTTATAATCAGTTACAGATTTGTTCCTTTTGAGATAAAGGTTTTACATAAATAAAGCTGATCGTTGTAAGCACCCCTGTCAGTGTCAAATGGTTTGGCTCATCCCTGTAACTGATTCATTCTGCGGGGCAGCTTGTTCTTTTGAAAAACAACAGACCTACGGGCCAGATTATCACATGGGAATAGAAGAAATAAAGCCTAAAAAAGAAAACGAATGCAGCCTTCACATCTAATGTCCCGTACACACGGTCGGATTTTCCGACGGAAAATGTGTGATAGGACCTTGTTGTCGGAAATTCCGTAGAAGGGGGAGATTTGTGAGGCCCCCCGAAGCGCATTGGTTGTTTTACATTTTCTGGTTATGAGCTAACACCAATAATAAAAGAGTTTAGGTCTCATTAGACTTTTACGGGTTTTTATTTCTGCCTCTTGGAGATTCATTCCCTTTATTTGTCCTGGCCCTGGTCTAAGTGATGGGAAAATCTAACATTTTGAGCTGTCCCCAGAACAGGAACGGGGAATAAATCTTCCATTGGGAACACATTGTCCCAGTGATAAAAATAGGATTATTTGTGTCTACAGGACGGGAAATGAAGGGAAATGTTTCAATGGAACAAGGGTTCTGACAGAATTTTAATCTTTTCCTGCTCTTTAAATAATCCTATTTAAATAATCCGAGTTTATCTTTGATAAGACCATGGCCAACTGAAATTGTGAAGCATATCAGCTTGATTCTTACTTAGAGCTTTCATAATTGAAGTCATCTGCTGAGGTTGTTTTTGAAAGATGGACAGGGTGAAATCGGAGCGCATTTTGGTTCAATGTCCACCTAAAGCCTCGTACATGCGATCTGATTGTTGGCCAACAAAACCGTGGAATTTTGTTCAAAGGGCGTTGGCCCAAACTTGTCTTGCATACACACAATTATTGGCCTACAATTACGAACGTAGTGACGTACTAGACGTTCTATGTGGTTTTTCAGCTCTTTAGCGCCACCCTTTGGGCTCCTTCTGCTAATTTCGTGTTAGTAGAAGTTTGGTGAGTGTTGATCTGCGCTTTTCATTTCGCACTTTTCATTTCGTGCTCTTCAGTGCGTTTCTGAACGGCCGTTCGTCAACCAGACATGTTGCGGAATCGGAGGAGATAACGTGTTATTTATTATTGGCCTTGGAGTTATTGCTTTGACATTCTTTTTTTGGTTGAATAATGATTTGATTTGGTATATTTTCTATATTTTTGGATGCATAGAATGCACTTTTTGGTTAAGCTCTATTGGCAGATATCATGTCTAATTTTATTTGTTTTCTTTTTTTGATGCACAATAAAAATATTGTGGAGAATAATACTTGGCTCTGTGTTTTACTTCAAATGACAGTTTGGGAGTCGGCAGTTACATTTTAAAAAATACAATGTAAAATTGACAAGGGACATCAACATCTTTGATCTTAAAAACTACGGGATAATGGTGTTGTGGTAATTTGCCCAAATAAGAAAAAACAAAACCCATAATAATATTATTCTTGATATCACTAGGGAAAAAAAGCCTTTGAAAATTCATTTGCAATAACTCCATCAGTATCACCAGCAAAGCAGCTTCATTATTATCCCAATAAAGAAGAAGAGAATTGTGCGCTGCATTTGGAGATTTCATAATTTGCCGTGTCACGAATGTTATTTCTCCATTACGACCGTTAGTTTACAAGACCGACCGCTTCTGGCTCGTCCTTGCTTCCGAGCATGCGTGTTTGTACTTTGGACTTTTGTCCGACATAATTGTGTACACATGATAGGAAAATCCGACAACACACATTTGTCAGCGGAAAATTTGAAAACATGCCATCCAACATTTGTTGGTGGAAAGTCCGTCAACAATTGTCCGATGGAGCTTACATACGGTTGGATTTACCGCCAAAAGCCTGTCATTTCCCGTTGGAAAGTCCAATTGTGTACACGGCTTTAGTATTCCAAAAGAAGTGTAGGAGTGCTGGACCTAAGGTAAGGTCACCTTTGATCTCAAGTTCAAGGAAGGAAATTGTTTGTTAAGCAGGGGATCCCACAGGCTCTTCTAAAACGTCTGAGTAATTGTGAAAAGACGAGAGCACCACAAATAAGTGCCAGTCCAGAAAAGTTGTATTATTCTTGATAAAAAGTCACACAATAAGGCCAATGCATTTCAGGAGCTCAGAACTTCCCTTCATGAAGACTAATGCTGCGTACACACGATCGAACTTTCCAATGGGAAATGTTGGATGTGAGCTTGTTGGCTGAAAGTCCGACCGTGTGTATGCTCCATCGAACATTTTTTGGCGGACTTTCCGCCAACAAATGTTGGCTAGCAGGTTCTCAAATTTTCCGCCAACAAAACTTTGTTGTCGGATTTTCTGATCATGTGTACACAAGTCCGTCGCACAAAAGTTCACGCATGGTCAGAATCAAGAAGGAGCCAGAAGCGCTCAGTCTTGTAAAACTAGCGTTCGTAATGGAGATATCACATGACTATAGAACTTCCTTTTTCTTGGCTCCCCATACATCTTGTACGTCACTACGTTCGTAATTGTTGGCCAACATTTGTGTGACCGTGTGTATGCAAGACAAGTTGCAGCCAACAACCTTCGAACAAAAATCCACACTGTTGTTGTCGGACAGTCCGATCGTGTGTACGGGGCATCAGAATAACTTGTGTGACCTTGCATTTGTGTGTCCAGAATAAGCTACTGCTTCATCCAGGCAGTGGCGTACCAACCCCAGGTGGCACACATTAGTGGGGTGTCAGGCCAGCACCACTTAGCGGCTTACTCACTGGGGGTGTCTGGGCTGGCACCTGGCAGTAGCACATAGTAAGTGTGCCACTGCCAGTTACATGTATTACTGTCTGGCGCCAGCCGCCCGATGACAATCTTCGGGTCGGTTGGGACCGTTTTTGCAGAGGAGGAGGAGGGTCAAGGCTGCCCAGGAGAGCAGAGAGAGAAGGATTCTTCAGGGCCGCAGTGCACGGAGGCGCTACATGTGACCCCACTTGAGGCATGTAAGTATGTCCGTATTAGCACAAACTCATGGTGTTCTCGTGTTCTCATACTTTGCTTAATGTCCACCTTAGAGCAGATGCAGAGGGGATGCAGAGGGTAGAGCTGTGAGATGGCCCATCAGGTCAAAGACTACTCATTCTTCCTCAGAGAAACCTCTATCGGGTTGGCTATATTGTTTCGGGTCAATGGCTCACAAAGTACTGAAACCATATATGGCCAAGTAAGTAGCATTTCAGTAGCTACATTGTTGAAACCTCCAGGTATGGATATTTTATACATAGCTACACTGTTGACTGCGCACCAGTGCACAAAGCAATGTCCATAAAGACATGGATGAGTAAGTTTGGGGTGGAGGAACTTGACTGGCCTGCACAGAGTCCTGACCTCAACCCGATAGAACACCTTTGGGATGAATTAGAGCAGACACTGTGAGCCAGGCCTTTTTGACCTCACAAATGCGCTTCTGAAAGAATGGTCATACATTCCCATAGACACACTCCTAAACCTTGTGGACAGCCTTCCCAGAAGAGTTGAAGCTGGTATAGCTGCAAAGGGTGGGGCCAACTCAATATTGAACCCGACAGACTAATAGGGCATACACACGGTCGGACTTTGTTCGGACATTCCGACAACAAAATCCTAGGATTTTTTCCGACGGATGTTGGCTCAAACTTGTCTTGCATACACACGGTCACACAAAGTTGTCGGAAAATCCGATCGTTCTGAACGCGGTGACGTAAAACACATACGTCGGGACTCTAAACGGGGCAGTGCCCAATAGCTTTCATCTCTTTATTTATTCTGAGTATGCGTGGCACTTTGTCCGTCGGATTTGTGTACATACGATCGGAATTTCCGACAACGGATTTTGTTGTCGGAAAATTTTATCTCCTGCTCTCCAACTTTGTGTGTCGGAAAATCCGATGGAAAATGTCCGATGGAGCCCACACACGGTCGGAATTTCCGACAACACGCTCCGATCGGACATTTTCCATCGGAAAATCCGACCGTGTGTACGGGCATTAGACTGGGGTGGCATTAAAGTTCATGTGTGTGTAAAGGCAGGTGTATACTTTCATAATATAGTGTATTTATTTTCCATACCTGGCTGATGTCCCTAGGCACTCTTACTAAAGTGGTGCCCACTAGCTAAGTCCTGTGCCAAAAGGCTGCCACACAGGCCATTTAGGCTGGATTCACACCTATGCATTTTTTGTGCTTTTTGCATTTTGTAGATTTGCACTACAGGTCGTGTTCCATAGGAAACAATGTTAAATGGACTGTAGTGCAAATCTGCAAAATGCAAAAAAGCACTAAAACTGCATAGGTGTGAATCCAGCCTTAGGGAACGCTTTGCAAGATCTTTATTGTTCATTTAAATTGCCTATTCTGAAGTTATTAAAGGGGTGCATGCAAGACATATCAAAGAACAGTATAATAAACAGCAAAGTGCAGCGCTAATAACATATGTGAAAAGTTACAATTGAGTTCCACCAAGTGACATGTAAAACAATTAGTGAAGAAACATATTGCAAATAACAAATGAAACTAAAATCACAAGTGTATGTGAAAAAAAGTCCAAAAGTTCTTGATAAGTCCACAAATAAAGTAAATAAATGAAGAACACCCATCCAAGAGAGGTTTGTGACAAAAGGTGCCTAGATATGATCCACCAAAACGTGTGTGAGTAGAGTCTGCTTACCAGACGGCGATGACTGCTATTATGGCAGTCTCGCCCAGCATAGGGATTATGATCTCCCAAAACCCAAGGTACAATACGGGATCGGTAGTTCTAACACTCCTTTTTGCTCTCACAGACCAGCGTTGGCTGTGTTTCCCAGGCAGAGACTGTACCTTGGGTTTTGGGAGACCATAATCCCTATGCTGGGCGAGACTGCCATAATAGCAGTCATCGCCGTCTGGTAAGCAGACTCTACTCACACACGTTTTGGTGGATCATATCTAGGCACCTTTTGTCACAAACCTCTCTTGGATGGGTGTTCTTCATTTATTTACTTTATTTGTGGACTTATCAAGAACTTTTGGACTTTTTTTCACATACACTTGTGATTTTAGTTTCATTTGTTATTTGCAATATGTTTCTTCACTAATTGTTTTACATGTCACTTGGTGGAACTCAATTGTAACTTTTCACATATGTTATTAGCGCCGCACTTTGCTGTTTATTATACTTTTGGAGGTCAGATACAGGACTTTTTTAGGGTGCTGGCAGCTTTCCTAATTATTTTTTAATCTAAGCGCAGCTTTTACCCAATTTGGGTTTTTTCTCTTATATCAAAGAACAGGGCTTTAAATAAGGGACTGGAGAAAGTATTGCCATTGCTAATGAGTATCTTGCTTGTATCAAATGCCAAGCAATCAACCAGCCAGGAAACGGGTGACATGGTCGGGGTCATGAATACTCTGGTAGGGAAGGGGGGTCGTGCTTGGCCCCTTCACTAGCGACTAGTTCCCCACATACTAGGATCGACCTCGTGGCACAGAGTACCTAGGGATTGGAGCCTGGAGTCACTGATGAAGATGTAGCGATGCCCTGGTTGGAGAACAAGCATGGAGCTATGGAATAGTGAGGTTCCTGTTTTCAATAGTAACATGCGGATGATTGTCACTGGGAGTGAGGTGATGAGACTGCTGATTTGGTGGAGACTGATACATGCTCCATGGTACCAGCTCAGAAATGCTGCACACCTGGGGACAGGTGATTTTCAAGTCTGGAGTGCCACCTTAATGCTGAATTCACATCCCCACTAGGCATTAAGCCCCCCCCCCAACACACACCTGAGCCAAGTGGCCGACCTCCTGTGTTCGCAATGCATCAGGCCGGCGACTCGGCATGGGACCTGGAAGCAAGTGATTACTGGAGTAGTTGTGTAGTAGCGGTGTCTACTTCAGTGATTTCCACCTACCAGGGGCATCAGCCAGATATGATATATACCGTATATACTCAAGTATAAGCTGAGTTTTTCAGCCCATTTTTTAGGCTGAAAACCCCTGCTTAGGCTTATACTCGAGTGAATGTCAATTTAAGAAAAAATGTCCCGCAATGGAGGCGAAAAAGGAGCGGGGCCCCTGTCAGTTTCCCCTCCCTCCCATGCTGTGTGTCCAGCCGCATAACGACGTCCCGCTTCCTAGACTGCTTCTTGTGATAGACGGCACAGTGATCCAATGCTAGGAATCATTGTGTTGTGTGTCATAGGAGGCGGGACATCGTTACCGCAGCTGCAGGACGATACAGGTTTGACACGGCGGGACATTGTGACATCTACCAGGAACTGGTAAGGATGTATATGATGGGCACTGGCAGGCTGTATTTCATGGGCACTGGCAGGCTGTATTTCATGGGCACTGCTGGGCACTGGCAGGCTGTATTTCATGGGCACTGGCAGGCTGTATTTCATGAGCACTGCTGGGCACTGGCAGGCTGTATTTCATGGGCATTGGCAGGCTGTATTTCATGGACACTGGCAGGCTGTATTTGATGGGCACTGGCAGGCTGTATTTCATGGGCACTGGCAGGCTGTATTTCATGGGCACTGATGGGTCACTGGCAGGCTGTATTTGATGGGCACTGGCAGGCTGTATTTGATGGGCACTGGCAGGCTGTATTTGATGGGCACTGGCAGGCTGTATTTGATGGGCACTGATGGGTCACTGGCAGGCTGTATTTCATGGGCACGGGCAAGCTGTATTTCATGGGCACTTATGGGCTGTATATGATGGGCACTGGCAGGCCGTATTTCATGGGCACTGGCAGGCTGTATTTCATGGGCACTGATGGGTCACTGGCAGGCTGTATTTCATGGGCACTGATGGGCACTGGCAGGCTGTATTTCATGGGCACTGATGGGCTGTATATGATGGGCACTGGCAGGCTGTATTTCATGGGCACTGATGGGCTGTATATGATGGGCAGTTTACCGATAGCTGCTGCATTTCCCACCCTAGGCTTATACTTGAGTCAATACGTTTTTCCAGTTTTTTGTGGTAAAATTGGGTGCCTCGGCTTATATTCGGGTCGGCTTATACTTGAGTATATACGGTACATAATTGTATTGGCCCATGCTGGACCAATGTAACTATGCATTAAATATCCATACTTGGAACTCCTCTTTAACGTGATAACCGTATTTTGAAAACCAAAAAAGCAGATTTTTATGGCGGTTAATGTCAGCAGATTAAGCCAGCGGGGGCCATCTCACCATCCTGTGAACCCATGCCAGACATCCAGACAAACATTGCACCTTGTTAATTAGGGCCCCCCTCAGGAAATTTGGATTATGTGTCAGTGAGGGGTGAACTGAGCTCTAGATATTTGTTTTCTCTTCATTTTCATTTTATCAGTTTCCTCCAACCTTGTTTGGATCCAGCGTGCGCCCCCCTCCTGTCCACCTGCCGCTCGCCAGAGATGGGAATCAGCTTTTACAGGATGTTCCAAGTCACTTTCTAAACTTCCTACCCAGCCAGATTTTATTTCAACCGTCTGGTTGGTTTTTGTCCTGGGGAAAAGAAAAAAGGGTATGAGGACTCCCGGGGGACATGTAGGGCTATAAAACTTCATAAAATAATAACAACAAGGTAATAAATTGTCAGCTTTGATACAAGGCGACCCGAATGACACGTTTCCAGCTGCGGGAATACAAGAGCGCAGAGGACGCCAATCTATTCATTGCTGCTTAGTACACTAGTAAGCAAATAGATATTGTTACAGAAACTGAAATTTTACATTGTAACAGTAAAAATAAGATGCACAAAGAAAATCATTAACCGGGTGACAGTGCTGCGATGAGGGAACCCTGCGAATCCACTGCGGGTTCCCGCATCTCATGTTCACACTGCCCTATGCAAACTTTTGGGAGTGTCAGGTAAAAGGTAATGACACCCCCAAATCAGTTCGCATATCGCAGTGTGATCTGCAAACTCGGACAGGAATCGGATCGCATGGGTGTGAACACCCAATGTGATCCGATTCTGCTGCGGACAAAAATAGGTCCTGTGCGAGTCTGATGCAAATTCAGCCATACGAACTTTATGGGTGAAATCGATTCGCACAGAGATTGCATGTGATTTCCACTGCAGTGCGGTGCGAATCACATCCGAACTCTGACATCGCACCAGTGTGAACCGGCCCTGACAGCTATTTTTTTTTCTCCTTTTGTATGAAACTAGGGAGGAAAAATGCAATCATTTGTTTTTTTAAACTTTTTTTTAATAAAAGATTTGCAGTGCAGGACGGTTGTCTATCATTATTATGGACTAATGCTGGCCATACACTATACAGAAAATCGGCCGAACCCATTTTCGAAAAACGAACGTTTCGACCGTGACCGCAAACGATCGTGCCATCATGTAATGGCTGATAAATTGTTCAGTGGACGTAAGTAAATAATTTTTTGTTCGTTTTTTTACATATACCTAGTGCAGACAGTTCGGACGGGAAACACATTAACCTTGCAATTTATCGTACGTTCGGCAGAAATTTTCCAAACATGCCGTTCGTTTTTTTTCCACAAAAACGTCACAAACGATTATCGATTTGTGCCCATTAACTTGCCGAAAAACGAACGAAGTATCTATACGAACGATTTTTCGGCCGATTTTTCGTATAGTGTATGGCCAGCATTAGAGTGGGATGCAATTAAAGTTCAGCTGCGTGTAAATGCAGGCGTCCCAATACTTTTGGTAATATAGTGTATGTGTAAAGCACTATGGCTATATAATTACCCGTAATAATAGTGATGGGTGAATCTTGTTTGGAATCTCTCTATTATGTGAATACTGATGGGAAAATTCTCTATATTGTATAGGGTGAACTCTCTGTATAGTGATAGGCAAAAAGGGTGAATCCTTTTCATAATGACAGGCTCACAAGGCAAATCCTCTATATTTTCGTAGGCTCTATAAAATGATTGGCGTATGTGCTGAATACCCTTTATAATAATAGCTGTAAAGGGCGATTTCACCTTATAATGATAGGCTCATAGGGTGAATCCTATATATAATGATAGGCTCATAGGGTGAATCCTATATATAATGATAATTGAGGGGGGGTTTTTTGGGACTTTAAATGAGGCACAATTAAGTGCCTCCATCCCGGTAATTGGTATATATGAAAAGGGAATTTGGGACTTTAAATGAAGCGCTTGGGTAGTGGAGATAAAATAGTACCATATTGAAATAGTATAATGAAAATGTTTTATTGGTTATGATAAGTAACAATCAATAAGGGAGTATTCATTTCATATACAGTAAAAAATTTTTCATTTCATATATGTATAGGAAAAATGCACATAACATAGACATGGTAAAAAGATATATACACATATAACAGCATATGGTTTGGAGTTGGAAATAGAGTAACATAGTATTAATAACAGGTACATGCCTGGTACCGATAGGTGCATCCACATGGTATATGTACATTTATTAAATGGAAAAGATTCATATGGTTGGAAAGAGCAGATGGTCAAAATGAGTATGATTCCATATAGGATATGGCTGGGGCATCAAAAAAAAAAAAAAAAATATATAGCTTGACGCGTTTCGTGGGTGTTTCCACACTCATCAGGAGCTGATGTAACCAAAATTCCTATAAGTACATATAAAAATATAGTAAACCATATTGTCCATATAAATAAGTAAAAAATATATAAAAAAATGAAAGAACATTTCATATATGCAGATGGTTTGACCAAAGGCACTCACCAACTCGGACAGCATGTGCGGTGCGTGGCGGTGGGCGTGGGGCGGGCCAGAAACATGATCTCTCCACGGGAGCCGAGGCGGCATGAATATAGATGCAACATTGGGCATGGTACAAGCGGGCAAGATAGAATAGAGTGTGTCCATGGAGCAAAAGTATTTTATGGTAGAAAAAAGCATATCTGGGAACAAAATATTATAATAAGTATGTGTATGATTTGCAAAGGTATTTAGCAAATAACAATGATCAAATAATGAATAATTAGTGGACCCAGTAAACTCCAAAGAAAGGTGATGGTGTGAATACTGAATAAATAAGTGTTTGAAAGGTCTGTACTACCAATTGAGTGGCATAAAAGATAGATGTATGATAACCAAGATAGGGTAGGGAGTGATGGCATTTGGTGCAGAAAAAGGGGGAAGGGGGGGGGGGGGGGAAAGGGGAATGCAAATGAGAAAAGAGTGGCAAGAAAAAACAAAGTCACCAGAGAAATAGGCACCAAGACACACAAGAAACAGCCAAAAGGGGAAGAAAAAGTAGTAAAAGGAAAAAGTAAGAAGGAAAACAAGAACCTACCCAGTTGTGGCATCTAAAAGCACCCCCAACTGAACGAGAATCCGCAGAGCTGGTGTGCAGTCACCCCAGAAAGAGACCGGCCGTGTCAACAGCTAGCTCCAAGTGGGGGGTATATAAATGCCGCCAACGCCACGTGGGTGACGTGAGGGAGGAGCCGCCGCACCTGAGCCGAGTGTGCACTCAGCGGTCGGCGCGAAGGAGCTCCTGCCATGGTGACACCGAGATGTAAACAACTGAACGTCGGCATAGTGACGCCAAGGACTGACGTCATACACCCGACGTAGGGTACGTGGCGCCGATGCGCAGAGGGGCGTCCACCCGAGTCTCCCGTCACAAAGTGAAAGGGGGGAGAAGGGGAGGACCCACTGGCGCATCGCAGCTCCCGCAGAGAGAGGAACCAGCGACGCCCAAACGTCCAAACAACACACACAGACACAAGTACTGGCCAGGTGGAAGATGTGCCTGGGATGCCTATAAGGAGAGAGCCATGTGGGGCAAGAAATCGGTAGCAAGGATGCTGCCTATGGAAGTTAAGGCATGACATACAAATATAATAAACAATAACATGTCCATAACTGCATGGAAAGTAAAGAGTATATATACATGAGGGCAATATCCTGTACAAAATGGTACCCTATAAGGGCAAAACTTACACAGGGAGGGTAGGGGAACACTACCAATCCCATATAGCCAATTGCTTCCATCCCGGTACTATGTGGAAATTGACGGGGGGTTTTTTGGGACTTTAAATGAGGCACAATTAAGTGCCTCCATCCCGGTAATTGGTATATATGAAAAGGGAATTTGGGACTTTAAATGAAGCACTTGGGTAGTGGAGATAAAATAGTACCATATTGAAATAGTATTATGAAAATGTTTTATTGGTTATGATAAGTAACAATCAATAAGGGAGTATTCATTTCATATACAGTAAAAAATGTTTTCATTTCATATATGTATAGGAAAAATGCACATAACATAGACATGGTAAAAAGATATATACACATATAACAGCATATGGTTTGGAGTTGGAAATAGAGTAACATAGTATTAATAACAGGTACATGCCTGGTACCGATAGGTGCATCCACATGGTATATGTACATTTATTAAATGGAAAAGATTCATATGGTTGGAAAGAGCAGATGGTCAAAATGAGTATGATTCCATATAGGATATGGCTGGGGCATCAAAAAAAAAAAAAAATATAGCTCGACGCGTTTCATGGGTGTTTCCCCACTCATCAGGAGCTGATGTAACCAAAATTCCTATAAGTACATATAAAAATATAGTAAACCATATTGTCCATATAAATAAGTAAAAAATATATAAAAAAATGAAAGAACATTTCATATATGCAGATGGTTTGACCAAAGGCACTCACCAACTCGGACAGCATGTGCGGTGCGTGGCGGTGGGCGTGGGGCGGGCCAGAAACATGATCTCTCCACGGGAGCCGAGGCGGCATGAATATAGATGCAACATTGGGCATGGTACAATGAAAACATTTTTTACTGTATATGAAATGAATACTCCCTTATTGATTGTTACTTATCATAACCAATAAAACATTTTCATAATACTATTTCAATATAGTACTATTTTATCTCCACTACCCAAGCGCTTCATTTAAAGTCCCAAATTCCCTTTTCATATATATATGTAATGATAGGCTCATAGGGTGAATCCTATATATAATGATAGGCTCATAGGGTGAATCCTATATATAATGATAGGCTCATAGGGTGAATCCTATATATAATGATAGGCTCATAGGGTGAATCCTATATATAATGATAGGCTCATAGGGTGAATCCTATATATAATGATAGGCTCATAGGGTGAATCCTATATATAATGATAGGCTCATAGGGTGAATCCTCTATATCAGTGGCCTCCAAACTGTGGCCCGAGGGCGGAATGCGGCCCTTTGCTTGCCCTTTTCTTTGAACTTGGCGCATTATTCCTCCCACTGATATGAGACACTATTCTGCCAATGGACACCAACAATGGGACACTATTCCTCTCAATGACACCAGCGATGGGGTACTCTTCATCCCCCTAATACCAAATGTTGTGATGTTTACTCCCACTAATACCCCTGTTCTATATAATGATAGATAAGCTAGAAAAGGAACCCTTCTAATGGGACTTTACTGGGCATGGACTAAAATATCAATATATCAATCAATAAAAAATCAATAACTTTATTTAGAAATGTTAAAACAGGAAGTTTAAGTGCATAACTAAAATAATACAGTGGAGGCGGTTGCAGTGATAATGCACAAAAATTGCAATACAGAGAACCACAATTCTCTGTTGGTGGAGCGCACATAAACAGAGTGATACCCAACGCGTTTCAAGATATAACGTCGTTCCTCTACTTCAAGGGTAAGTGGTTGTGGTGTCCGGAGGGTGGGAAGTGGAGAGGTCCAACTCAGACTGACCACAAAGGGCACCACACCCAACCCCAAATGGAACGCCACATCAAAAACCAAAAAATATATCAGAATCTAACAATATAGAATGAAACAGTCAGTATCCAAAATTAATTAAATTATGATACATTATGCTGTATAGGACCTATCATATCACCCACCTAGGCCTATGGGGTATAATGATAGCTGTTCCACCCTATTCGATTGTAAGCTCTTCTGAGCAGGGTCGTCTTAACCCTTTTTGTATTTTATTGTATTGTAGCTGTATTGTCTCCCTTTTATATTGTAAAGCGCTGCATCAACTGTTGGTGCTATATAAATCCTGTATAATAATAATAATAATAATAATGTATAAGGCCTATTGCACAGTAGACGTTAAAATAACATCATAAAAACGGCAGTAGCTTTGCCGTGAGCCTTTCAACGTTTTTCAACGTTTTTGCAAAAGCGTTTATTAGCGTTTTTTAGCGTTTTCCACGTTAGCGGTTTTTAGTGGGTTTTTTTTGTAAATTTTTTATTTTTATTTTTTTCAATGGATCAAAAACATTAAAAAACGCTGGTGAGCCAAGTTTTTGAGCGTTTATCAATGTTTATGAGCGTTTGCGTTTGGCATTTTTTGTGGTCAGAAGAACGACTCCTAAACGCGATTTTATGGCGTTCAGAAAACAGCCCATACACTCCACTGCTGATAAAAGTTAAAAAAAAGTCCATGTGTTCATGGACACATAGGGTAACATAGAGGAGAGTTTATGGGCTGTTAAAAAAAAAACGGCCAAACTCCAAAAACGGCCGTTTTATGAGCTCCAGTGTGCAGGGAGCCTAAGGCATATCCTCCCTATAATGATGAGCTCATAGGGTGAATCTTCTTTATAATGAGTGGGACATAGGGCAAACCCCCTACATAATGATAGGCGCATAGGGTGAATCCACCTTATATTGATAGGTTCATAGGGCGAACCCTCTAATGATTGGGTGAAGCCTCTAAATAATGATGGACTCATAGGGGTTTATTTACTATAGTCCCTAGTTGGCGAATGCAAGTACTTTTGGTCGCAATTGGGTAAAATTCAAGTAAAACGGCTATTTGAGGTTGGAAAAGGTATTCACTATAGCGTGCGGGAATATATAGTCACAAAATCGTATTCACTAATGGTCATAGAAATCAGTGACCATGTAAATTAGTTCCCATGGTAGGAGCAGGGGAAGTGCACAAGGAAATAATGTTTAGAGGATGATCTCATACAATAATTGGTTCTAAATATGCAGTATAGCTGTGGTGTCCAAACTACGGCCCGGGGACCGAATGTTGCCCTTTGCTTGCCTTTATCTGGCCCTTAGGGTACTATTCCACCACTGACATCAATGATGGGGCACCATTCCCCCTATTGACACTATCAATGGGGCACTATTCTTCCTCTTGATCAGTAGAGTATTTAGGTTTTGTGCTGCCCTAGGCCTTACTAAACTCGTGCACCCCCTAATTTAACCACTTCCCGCCCGCCCTATAGCGGATTGATGTCCGGGAAGTGGTTCTGTTATCCTGACTGGGCGTCATATGACGTCCTTCAGGATAACATGCCGCAGCGCGCCCCCGGGGGGCGCGCATCGCGGCGATCGGTGGAGCGGTGTGTCAGTCTGACACACCGCTACACTGATCTTGGTAAAAAGCCTCCGGCGGAGGCTCTTTACCACGTGATCAGCCGTGTCCAATCACGGCTGATCACGTTGTCAACAGGAAGAGCCGTTGATCGGCTCTTCCTCACTCGCGTCTGACAGACGCAAGTAGAGGAGAGCCGATCGGCGGCTCTCCTGGCATCCCCCCCGCAGATCACCCCACTGGACTACCAGGGATCCCACTAGGACCACCAGGGAAGGGGCAACGTGGATGGCCAGGTATGTACCCCATGGCCATCCACATGTGCCCAATCTGTGCCAATCAGTGCCCACAAATGGGCACTGATTGGCACTATTATGCCAATGATATGCCCAGCAATGCTATATCAGTGCCACCTGTCATTGCCCATCTGTGCCACCTGTCACTGCCCATCGGTGCCACCTGTCAGTGCCCATCTGTGCCCATCTGTGCCCATCAGTGCCCACCTATCAGTGCCCATCAGTGCCACACATCAGTGCCACACATAAGTACCCATCAGTGCCACCCATATATACCAATCAATGCCACCTACGAGTGCCCATCAGTGCCGCCTATGTGTGCCCATCGGTGCCACCTATGAGTGCCCATCAGTGCCGCATACCAGTGCCACCTATCAGTGCCCATCAGTGCCACCTATCAGTGCCCATCAGTGCCGCCTATCAGTGCCCATCATCAGTGCCCGTTAGTGCCACCTCATCAGTGCCACCTCATTGGTGCCACCTCATCGGTGCCCATCAGTGCCGCCGTATCAGTGCCCATCAGTGCAGCTATTTTAGTGCCCATTATTGAAGGAGAAAACGTACTTATTTACAAAAAAATTTAACAGAAACAAAGAAAAACTTGGTTTTTTTCGAAATTTTCGATCTTTTTTTATTTGTTGCGCAAAAAATAAAAACCGCAGAGGTGATCAGATACAACCAAAAGAGAGCTCTATTTGTGGGAACAAAATGATAAAAAAATTGTTTGGGTACAGTGTAGCATGGCCGCGCAATTGTCATTCAAATTGCAACAGCGCTGAAAGGTGAAAATTGGGCTGGGCGGGAAGGTGTCTAAGTGCCTGGTATTGAAGTGGTTAAATATAACCCACCCCTTCCTGTCAAGGCCACACCCCTTGCTGTTTAAGACCTGCCCTGAAATTTTCGAGTGGGGACACTAGTTCTGAGGGCCTGGGGGGGGGACAATGGATTCCCTTAATTTGCATAGATTTCCTCTCACTTCCTGTTTGTCTATGGGGCAGGAAGTGAAGGGAAATCCCTGCAATGGGACAGCGATGGTAAAAAATAAACTGACAGGGGCTATAACCCTCCCTTATTCTATCCAAAACGAAGAAAAAAAGTGTTGCCTATAGTTCTACTTTAAGCACAGATTTCTGATAATTTTATGGAGAGGACTAAGAAGATATAACGATGCCAATGGTGCAGCAGAAAACATATAGCACAGTGAGGAAGGTTTGTGGTCCAGGATGAGGGCACAGACAAAATTAGAAGCGACCCCCTCCCCCCACCACAGTTGCGCAATGCCGGCCGGCCGCATACCGGAAGCAGTGCCGCCGCTTTATGGGGGGCGCTAGACTAATTTGCCTCTAAGCCCAGTCCGCCCCATAAGACTGGCGCTACACTAACAGTGTAGCGCAAGCTGGCGGGGAGTCTTCCCGTGCTGCCCTAGGCCTGGGCCTTGTCGGCCTAGGCCAGGATACAGTGTTGCCGTTGATAGCAACAATGGGGCTCTATTTCTCCCATGAAAACCAATGATGGGGCACTGATGGCCACAGTCTGCCCCCCCCCCCCCCCCCCAAAGCCTGAAGGACAGGAAATTGTCCCTTTGCTTAGAAAGTTTGGAGATCCCTGCAATATAGTGCCTGGTGGTGTTACTTACCTCTTGCCCAATGTGCGTCCCAATTATCAGAGAATCATCGCACTCAAAATGCTGTAATGAAGTAAACAACCATGAAAACTTCTCATAATACAATTAAAATAAAATAAAACAGCTGCATGATAACTTATATAATATTTTAAAACATCTCATAATGCTTTCTCCTCATAAAGACATCGTCTGGCCCATCACCTCCATATCTGTGACTGAAATCTCAGAATACTGACTTTTTAGTTTAGAGTGCCGAGGGATCCACTTAGGATTAAAACTTTTTATTTCAGAAAAATGAATTAGCAACACTAATGCCCTGTACACACGGTCGGATTTTCCGATGGAAAATGTCCGATCGGAGCGTGTTGTCGGAAATTCCGACCGTGTGTGGGCTCCATCGGACATTTTCCATCGGATTTTCCGACACACAAAGTTGGAGAGCAGGAGATAAAATTTTCCGACAACAAAATCCGTTGTCGGAAATTCCGATCGTGTGTACACAAATCCGACGGACAAAGTGCCACGCATGCTCAGAATAAATAAAGAGATGAAAGCTATTGGCCACTGCCCCGTTTATAGTCCCGACGTACGTGTTTTACGTCACCGCGTTTAGAACGATCGGATTTTCCGACAACTTTGTGCGACCGTGTGTATGCAAGACAAGTTTGAGCTAACATCCGTCGGAAAAAATCCTAGGATTTTGTTGTCGGAATGTCCGAACAAAGTCCGACCGTGTGTACGCCCTATAAGAAGAAATGTTAAATACCCGTAATAATAAATACATTATTTCAGGATTTTTTTTAACTCATAACTGTTAAGTTAACACAATTGTGAGGATTCTACGAGCAGAGGATGGTGAAGAGGAGAAATCCGAGAAGAAGTGCCAGGAACATGACGGAGCGCATTCTCCGTGTTGACAGGGCAACAAATTACAACTTAACCTTTGTGTTGTTTTTATAAATACAAATGTTTGTTGGACATGCATGTGAGCAGCTCTTCCTGGAAAGAAAACTACTCCTTGTCAAAACCCCAAAAAAAGAAACATATTTAGAAATGAATACAATATCTGGAGTTTTTTGAAGGCCTGCTAAACCAAAAATGATCTCTGTTGGAAAGGTTTCATTCACAACTCTATGTACAGGTACACAGATTTATAGAGGAGATCAGTTACTCAGCATTTACCTTACTTCAGAAAGCTGTGTTCACAAAAGACAAAAGGGTTCTTTACGGTTAGAGCTGGGAGAACATTAAGGCTTCGATCACATTTTGGCGTTCCAGATCACAGGTGGAATCGCCGCAATTCTGCCCGCAATCCCGAATCACAGCAAATCACGGGATGCCCGTGCGATCCCCATCACTTGCAATGGCACCCCGATCTCGGAGCGATTTTACCACGATCTGTCGGGCAACATTCGTGGTAAAATCACGCAAACAGAATCGCGGGACGCCTGTTGCCCAAAAGAAGTACAAGAACTTCTTTTGGGCGACAGGCGTCCTGAGATTCAGTTTGCATGATTATATATATATATATAAAACTACTGGTGCAGTTCACCCGCTCTATATACTGTACATATATATCAACAGTGCTGTGAAAAAGTATTTGCCCCCTTCCTGATTTTTTTTTGTATATTTGTCACATTTAGATGATGCAAATTTTAATATTACACAAAGCTTCCCTCGAGTAAATACAAAATGCATTTTTTAAATGATGATTTCATTTATTAACCACTTCAGCCCCGGAAGATTCTGCTGAGTGACCAGGCCATTTTTTTGCGATTCGGCACTGCTTCGCTTTAACTGACAATTGCGCGGTCGACGTTGCACCCAAACAAAATTGACGTTTTGTTTTTTTTCTCCCACAAATAGAGCTTTCTTTTGGTGGTATTTTGATCATCTCTGCGGTTTTTATTTTTTGCGCTATAAACAAAAAAAGAGCGACAATTTTGAAAAAAACACAATATTTTTTACTTTTTTCTATAATAAATATCCTCATTTTTTTCCAAAAAAAGCTAATTTTTTTCTCAGTTTAGACCGATATGTATTCTTCTACATATTTTTGTTAAAAAATCGTAATAAGCGTATATTGATTGGTTTGCGCAAAAGTTATAGCGTCTACAAAATAGGGGATAGATTTATAGCATTTTTATTATTGTTTTTTTTTTACTAGTAATGGCGGAGATGTGTGCTTTTTATTGGGACTGCGACATTATGGTGGACACATCGGACACTTTTGACACATTTTCGGGACCACTGGCATTTATACAGCGATCAGTGCTATAAAAATGCACTGATTACTGTAAAAATGTCACTGGCAGTGAAGGAGGGTTAAGGGGTTAACTGTGTTCCCTGTGTGTGTTTCTAACTGTAGGGGGGAGGGGACTGACCTAGAGGAAGTGACAGATCGTGATTCCTAGCTATTAGGAACTCACGATCTGTCTCTCCTTGCAGAACACAGGGATTTGTGTGTTTACACACACACGTCCCTGTTCTGCCTCTCGTGCCCGTGATCGCTCATGGGCATGGGCGGCGGTCATCGCGACCGTCGGCCACGGGCATTGACACCCAACGAGTGCAGCAGCGCGCGCCTGCTATCCCGCTTAAAGGAGCCGATGTACAGCTACATCGTGTTTCTAACTGTAGGGGGGAGGGGACTGACCAAGAGGAAATGACAGATCGTGATTCCTAGCTATTATTCACGATTTAGCAAGGGGGGGGGGCAATTACTTTGGACAGCTTTTTTTCCTTAACCACTTGCCGACCAGCTGCCGTCTTTATACTGCGGCAGGCTCTCGGATCGTGCCGACCTGCCGCAGTATAAAGACGGCAGCTGGTCGGCAAGTGGTTAAGGAAAAAAAGCTGTCCAAAGTAATTGCCCCCCCCCCTTGCTAAATCGTGAATAATAGCTAGGAATCACGATCTGTCATTTCCTCTTGGTCAGTCCCCTCCCCCCTACAGTTAGAAACACACACAGGGAACACAGTTAACCCCTTAACCCTCCTTCCCTGCCAGTGACATTTTTACAGTAATCAGTGCATTTTTATAGCACTGATCGCTGTATAAATGCCAATGGTCCCAAAAATGTGTCAAAAGTGTCCGATGTGTCCACCATAATGTCGCAGTCCCATTAAAAAGCACAGATCGCCGCCTATACTAGTAAAAAAAAAAAAAATAATAATAAAAATGCTATAAATCTATCCCCTATTATGTAGACGCTATAACTTTTGCACAAACCAATCAATATACGCTTATTACGATTTTTATTTTTTTTTACCAAAAATATGTAGAAGAATACATATCGGTCTTTGCGACAAATGGAGAAATAAATGGAACAGTGGTGAACCTTCCCAGGAGTGGTCGGCCTACCAAAACCAAGAGCACGATGACGATTCGTCCAGGAGGTCATAAAAGAACCCAGAACATCATCTAAAGAACTGCAGGCCTCACTTGCCTCAGTTAAGATCAGTGATTCAACAATAAGAAAGAGACTGGGCAAACATGGCGTCCATGGGAGGGTTCCAAGGCCAAAGCCACTGCTGACCAAAAAGAACACAATGGCTCATCTCACATTTGCCAAAAAACATCTTGATTATCCCCAAGACTTTTAGGCAAATATTCTGTGGACTGATGAGACAAAAATTGAACTTTTTGGAAGGTGTGCGCCCCGTTTACTTCTGACGTAAAACTAACAGCATCTCAGGACAAGAACATCATACCAACAGTCACACGTGGTGGTGGTGACAGTGTGATGGTCTGGAGCTGCTTTGCGGCTTCAGGACCTGGACGACTTGCCATAATTGATGGAACCATGAATTCTGCATTGTGAGAAGCTCACAGTGTGCAGTGAAATCAGACTAAGCCAGTTCAGTCCAGGAGAGGAGCCTGTGGTGGATTATATTTGCTCTCCTATTTGGTCATTGAAATGCAACCCAGTAACAAGTTTTGTCACCTGTGTACATTCAGCCCTATTCAGGGACATTGATGAGAGGTCCCAAGTTTACCAGCCCACATTCCTCGCTAAATAGCTGCCAATCAAAAGGTGAGGCTTGTGCTATGTGACCAAGTGCATACTTTCCCATCAACAGCTGCCCACTGACCCAGGCACATGGCAGTAGCCCGGCCCTCCTCCCCGACCTTTGACCTGTTTAATTGTTCATTGCAGCCAGGAATTGCAGGTCAGGGAGACACAGGAAACCAGATACATTGGATCACATACCTCAACAATTTGCAGCTATTTTCATGAGACGTGACCTGGTAAACCGGCAGCCACTCCCTATGGGAGCCTGTGCTAAAACTGCAGCTGGTGTGCAGATAACGCCTTAATGGGTTTAAGAGCAAAAACGCCATTTACTACCCTTACTTAGATTTTTCTATAAGGGCTCATTTATATTTGCGTTAGCCTTCTGAAGAGCATTCTGTGGTGGCCGTATTTCACTTCTTCACCACCCATATTAACTCTTAAGGTTGGGCTCACGAGCGCGGATCAGCGTGTTTTTCATGAATTTCCGCCTGTCACTTGTAGGGTAGCCAATTAATTTCAATGGGCTGCTTTACATGCAAGAAACACGGTATACGGGATAGGATCGGGGGAAAGGATGGAGCCTGGATAGGATCGGGGAAAGGATGGAGCCGGGATAGGATCGGGGGGAATGGATGGAGCCGGGATAGGATCGGGGGGAATGGATGGAGCCGGGATAGGATCGAGGGAAATGGATGGAGCCAGGATAGGATTGGGGGGAATGAAAGGAGCCGGGATAGGATCGGGGAATGGATGGATCTGGGATGGGATCGGGGAATGGATAGAGCTGGGATGGGATCGAAGGCAATGAATGGAGCCAGGGTGGGATCGGGGGAATGGATGTAGCTGGGTTGGGGTGGTGGATGGAGCCGGGATGGGAAGAGGGAATGGATGGAGCCAGGATGGTGCATGGAACCAGGATGGGATTGGGGTGGTGGATGGAGCCGGAATAGGATTGGGGCAATGGATGGAGCCAAGGTCAGATTGAGGGAATGGATGGAGCCGGGATGGGATCGGGGGGAATAGATGGAGCCGTGATGGGATCGGAGTGGTGGATGGAGCCGGGATGGGAGAATGAATGGAGCTGGAATAGGATCGGGGGGATGGATGGAGCTGGAATAGGATTGGTGGATGGTTGGAGCTGGAATAAGATCGGGGGATGGATAGAGCCGAAATAGGATCAGGGTGGTGGATAAAAAAAAAAAAAAGAAAAAGAAACACGGTATAGAAGTCCTTGACCCTTTTCCGAAAATGCGCCGCACTGAACCGCATAGTGCTGCTGGACCATGTGGTTTGCTGATGCAACTATCAGGAAGGAGCAATCCATGTGTTGATCCGACACCCGAGCTAGAAAATAAACCATGGGAAGGAGGAACAACAGAAGGAATACCCCAGAGCATTAATCTTTGTCACAAGAGCTTTTATTAAGCCTATAAGGTGAGGGCACAACTGGTGGAGGGCAGCACTAGGATTGCTTGTGCACAAAGGTGGATCAGTGTGAAGATACCACATTTTCACCAACTGTCTTTATAACAGTATATAATAGACTGACACATAATGTACTGGATCAAATAAGGACACTGTGTAAAGTTCTAATCACATTGCACTTTATGTTTGGACATTTAAACATATTTTTTTGTACTTATGTTTTGCACTTATTTTGCACTTTATCCAAATTTATTGCACTTATTTTGCACTTTTCCAGATTTTGAATGTGGATATCAAATTGTCATTGTTTATCGATTGATTTAGCGCTGCACTTATTGTTTTTGGATTTGTCACATAATCAGGAAGTGTGGGGAGTGCTGGCAGCTTGATTTGTTATAATTAGCAGCTTACAAGGTTTGAGACATATTCTGCTCTCCTCCAATGATTAGACCTGTGCTGACACGCCCCCTTTGCACTGCCATACACTAAGAAGACCAGTGTTCTGCTGTTTCTCCTTCCCCAGCTCTCTGAGCTCCTTATGAAGCTGAGAATAGAGGTTATGTGATCACTTATGAAAAAAGGGGGGAAAAATGTATTTATATTATGTATGTTTTTTATATCTATACACAAGTGTTTGCCTTTCATTTTTATTTTAAACTGAATGGCTTGTTTTACAAGGTGAGGGTTTACAATTACTTTATCTGCTTGCCGATCGTATAACTTATATATATACGGCAGCAAGGGGTCTCTGCTGCGAAGGATCACGTACCTAGTACTTGATCCTGCACTTCCAGGTCTGGGGCGTGCATGCGATTATACACAGTGGGAGCTGATCTCTGGGTACCGCAGACTCAATGTCTGCCAGCACCCACCAATCATTAGGCAGAGAGCCAGAACGTCTCCCTGCCTATGTAAGCAAGGCAGATCACCCTTCTGTCAGGCATGGATCCTGTGCTCCTGCAAAGCAGGGACATAGATCTATGCCTTCCCCTAGTAAAAGCACCTCCTCCACAGTACACAAACACTGGTTAAGCATACAGTTAACCCTTTGATCGCCCCTGATGTTTACCCCTTCCCAGCCAGTGTCATTAGTACAGTGACAGTGCATATTTTTTTTAGCACTGATCACTGTATTAGTGCCACTGGTCCCCAAAAAGTGTCAAAAGTGTCAGTTAGTGTCCGATTTGTCCGCCGCAATATCGCAATCCCGCTATAAGTTGCTGATCACCGCCAATATTAGTAAAAAATAAATAAATAAAAATTCCATAAAAATACCCCATAGTTTGTAGGCGCTATAGCTTTTGCGCAAACCAATCAATATACACTTATTGGGTTTTTTTTTTTTTACTAAAAATATGTAGCAGAATACATATTGGCCTAATTTGATGAAGAAATTAGATTTTTTAAAATTTTTTTTATTGGATATGTTTTATAGCAGAATGTAAAAAATGTTTTTTTTTTTATTGTTGTTGTTGTTGTTTTATAGCGCAAAAACTAAAAACCTGCAGAGGTGATCAAATACCGCCAAAAGAAAGCTCTATTTGTGGGGGGAAAAAGACATCAATTCTATTTGAGTACAGCGTCGTAAGACCGCGTAATTGTCATTTAAAATAGCGCAGTGCCGTATCGCAAACGATGGCCTGGTCATGAAGGGGGTAAATCTTCCGGAGGTCAAGTGGTGAAACTAAGATACAATATTTGTTTCCCCCATTTTTCAGCCTTTGTCAGCATTGCTGATCTCCTGCAACCTCTTTGCAGCCACTGTCCGGAGTTGAGCTTTAACGTTTGCCCGGTCCTCTCCTTAAAACACTGCTTTAGCATAATGCTCTGTCAGACGTTTTTTTCCCAAACCGCTCTTTTGCCCTTCCAAAGGTCTCTGACTTATCGTTCGGCAGATCGATCCAAAATGCGTTTGTGCGTCGCGCTGACCTTCTAGAAGCTCTGGCCGTACTGCAGCGATGAGGTCCAGGGAATGTCTGGCACGGAGCTCGGCCTCCCTCGCAGTTCCTGAGCATGGCTTCAGGAAATTCCTCCGGTGGTGTTGGCAGGACGGGATGGGCCAATGGCCACGGCTGTTTTTGTCAGTCTCTCACCACATGTGCTGTCAGCACGCTGCTAACAGAGGAGGCAACAATGTGCTTTTTGTTTTGGCAGCGCGGCCGCTCTCTGCGGTTTTGTAGACGGGATCCAGAGCCGATTCCGCTCGAGGACAAAGTTTAAAAAAAGTGCCACCGACTGGTATTGTTTAGTAAACTTTCCCCCTTGTGTTGGATGGCGTGCCAGTGACTCGTGGCTGACCCCCGTGTTGGGTACGGGGAGGGGGAACAATAAATAAGTGGCTCGTTTTCGGGGTCTGCGGAGCATCATGTAGAGCGGAATCAACATATGAATTGTTTCCGCAAAGGATGAGAGTGGAAACGTTTAAGGGGAACCTGAATATTAGAAAAGAGCGCGTGGACACGCAGCAGTTCACAAATGAGAGAAAAAGCCTTAAGCCTCGTACACACGATCGGATTTTCCGACGGGAAATGTTGGATGTGAGGTTGTTGGCGGTAAGTCCGACCGTGTGTACGCTCCATCGGACATTTGTTGTCGGACTTTCCGCCAACAAATGTTGGCTAGCATGTTCTCAAATTTTCCACCAACAAATGTGTTGTCGGACTTTCCAATCGTATGTACACAAGTCCTTCGGACAAAAGTCCAAAGTACAAACACGCATGCTCGGAAGAAGAAGTGGTCGGTCTTGTAAACTAGCGCTCGTAATGGAGAATTAACATTCGTGATGTGGCAAATTATGAAATCTCGAAATGCGGCGCGCAATTCTCTTCTTCTTTAAAGAGGAAGTAAACCCTGATGGGGGTTACTTCCTCTTTGTTTCCCTGCAAAGGTAAAGCATAATGGCCTACTATGCATCGCATAGTAGCCCATTATGTGACACTTACCTGCAGGAGAAGTCCGCAATGTCCCCGCCTTCCTCGCTAGTAGCGAGCGTCCATTCTTCACCCCTCTTCCTTCCGGGGCCACGAACTCCGGCTCTGTGACTGGCCGGAGACGAGTGACGTCGCATGACGCCACTCCCGCGCATGCGCGCAGGAGCCGCCTTTAACGACATGACCCAAGCTAGAAAGGGCACAACGCGCAGAAGAAATCGCCCTACTGCGATTTGCAAATATCTCCTAGACCGTGCAGGTCTGGGAGATATTTCAAGCACCTACAGGTAAGCCTTAAAGCGGGGTCCGGCCAGGAAATTTTTGTTTTAAAAGTCAGCAGCTACAAACACTGTAGCTGCTGACTTTAAATAAGTACACTTACCTGTCCTGGGTGCCCGCAATGTCGGCCGCCCGAGGCCGACCCGTCTCTCGGCTCTCGGGTCCCGGCACCGCCATCCTAACTAAGGGAAACAGGCAGTAGAGCCTTGCGGCTTCACTGCCAGTTTCCTACTGCGCACGCGCGAGCAGAGCTCTGTGAATGGCCCCGTGGTTTTCTGGGAACACACACAGTTCCCAGAAGGCAACGGGGCCGCTCACCGAGAAGCAGGACACGCCGCGGATTAGGAAGAGGCAGATTAGGAAGACTGCCTAGCAACAAGGGTTCAGGTAAGTTTATTTTTTTTTTTTTTTCTCAAATGTTTTTTTTTTAATTTTTTTAAGGATTTTTCATGCTATTTTTTATTTCAGTGTGGCCCTCCACTTTAATCTAGGCTTACCTGTAGGTTAAAGTGGTTGTAAAGGGTTTACAACCACTTTATTGGGATAATAATGAAGCCGCTTTGCTGGTGATACTGATGGAGTTTTTGCAAACAAATTTTCAAAGGCTTTTTTTTCTAGTGATATCAAGAATAATATTATTATGTTTTTTATTTTTATTTGAGCAAGTTACCACAACACCATTATCCTGTGGTTTTTAAGAACAAAGATACAACTATGTTGGTATCCCTTGTCAATGTTACATTGTATTTTTTAAAATGTAACTGCCGACTCCCAAACTGTCATTTGAAGTAAAACACACAGCCGAGTATTATTCTACACTATTTTTTTTAATGTGCATTAAAAAAAAAAAATAGACATGCTATCTGCCAATAGAACATAACCAAAAAGTGCATTCTATGCATCCAAAAATAGAGAAAATATACCAAATCAAATCATTATTTAACCAAAAAAATAATGTCAAAGCAATAACTCCAAGGCCAATAATAAATAACACGTTATCTCCTCCGATTCCACAACATGTCTGGTTGACGAACGGCCGTTCAGAAACGAACTGAAAAGCACGAAATGAAAAGCGAAAAATGAAAAACACGAAAATAAAAGCGCGAATCAACACTCACCAAACTTCTACTAACACAAAATTAGCAGAAGGAGCCCAAAGGGTGGCGCTAAGGAGCTGAAAAACCACGTAGTACGTCTATAACGTCACTACGTTCGTAATTGTTGGCCAACAATTGTGTGCCGTGTGTATGCAAGACAAGTTTGAGCCAACGCCCTTCGGACAAAATTCCACGGTTTTGTTGTCAGAAAGTCCGATCGCGTGTACGAGGCTTTAGGCTCGGTTCACACTGGTGTAATGCGGGAAGCCCTGCGAATCCTATGCGGGTTCCTGCATCGCTCAATGTAAAGTTAATGACACCCCCAGATCGGTTCGTAGATCGCAGTGCGAACTGTGAAATGATACAGGAATCGGATGGTTCACACCCATACGATCCAATTCAAAGGGTCCTGTACCTTTTCAGTCCGAATGCGATGCAAATTCAGCCATACAAACTGTATGGCTGAATTCGCATTGCACAGACATCGCATGTGATCTGCCCAGCAGTGCGGTGCGAATCAAATGCGATGTCTGTGTTTGCACCAGTTTGAACCCAGCCCTAAAGTGGTTCTAAAGGCTGAAGGTTTGTTACCTTGCATGAAGATAAAAACTAAAAAAACCTTCAGTGTGCAGCTACCCCCGCCCCACCGCAGCCCCTGTAGCAGTGGCAGACCGTCCATAAGGGGCACCCCTAATCCATGCGACCAGCCCCTAATCTACATGCAGAGCGCCGGACACATGGATTTCAATGTTTTTTTTTTAAGCACATGATTAGAGCCTGAGGCTCTAATTGGCTTCAAAAAAGGGTGGGCACTGCGCCACCCAGTTGTGTGACATTACCAAATTAATACCCGATTGGCCGGGAGGAGAAGAGACGGAGGGGGGAAGCCGCGACCTGGATGGGGTAAGTGCAGATCGATTGGCGAGCGAGCCGGCGACGAGGGCGGGGTTGGTGTGGGGTGGCGGGCTGGAGCGATGAGGGCGTAGATGTCTCAGGTTTGTTTGCCCCCCCCCTGACCGATGGAGCACCTGCTGCCACTGCCCCCAGTACTTACTTGAGCCCAATCTTGATCCAGCGATGTACACACAAGGGCAGTGGCTCTCCCTGGACTCTCTCTCCCCATTGGCTGGGACACATGGCTCCCACTGCTGTCAGTCACAGCCTGTGAGGAAGGAGCTGGGGGCAGGGGCTGAGCCATACTCCGTGCCATAGCCATAGACACACAGAGAAGGCTCGGGAGCGAGTATGCAGAAGTGCCACCAGAGCAAGCAGCTTGCTTTGGGGGCACTCAGCAAAGGGAAGGAGTGCCGGTGGGGGACCCAAAAGAAAGAGGATCGGGGCTGCTCTGTGCAAGATCATTACACAGAGCGGGTAATATGATTTGTTTATTATTTTAAAGAAGAAAAAAATTTAGAACCACAAAGGATTCAGGACAGCAGCTTAACTGCACATAGGCCCAGCGAATACAATGAACTTACCTGCAGACTGCATGGTGGGACAAGTTCTCGCCATCCCAAATTGTTCTCATGACAATGGAGACGACTGTCTATAGGAAATCTGAGCCCTCTTCTGCCATGGAAGAACAAAACCCAACATGACTATTTGACAGCATTATGGAGTTTAAATTCCAGCCTTTTACAGCTGGGATGCCAGATCCCTGATAACTGCATACTCCAGGATTTATGGGTTCCACCAGAGAAGGTTCCTTGTCCATGGCACATGTAGGTCAGAGGTCCCCTTCTGTTAGGCTACACATGCCTGTCAGTCTACGTTTATCCTTCTCCTTGCCTGGACCATCTGCAGAACTCATTAGGGACCTATATTCCACCTTAAGAGGGCCCAGTGTCTCTTTAGCAGGAAGATCAGGTTTCTGACCTCTTGGAGTATGATGGTGTTGATAGGATCCGTGTCCAACTTGATGGTACTATGAGAAAAATCTTGAAGGAGTTGAGGAAAGATTGCTGGTTTGTCTCTCTGGGCTTCTTTCTCTTGTTAGAAAGGTTGTTGTAAGATCATCAAGCTTCTTGTCATTCCTGGAGTTCAACCGTTCAGTGGAAGGTTAATCGGAGCGCGTGGTGGCAATGAATGATGGCGCTATTGGACTTCTTCATTGAGCCAATATGGAAAGTTTAGTACCCCCATCAGCCATCAGCCTGATCATCTATGAATAGAGAGATTCCAGTTTGCAACTCGTATCCTTGTTGTCTGTCCCTCCTGTAGAACCATTGCCAAATCCAAGTTTCCATGAATTTATATTCTACAGCTCTAACATATTCTGTAGCACTGTACAGAGAACATTGAGCAATTCACATCAGTCTATGTACCAGAGGAGCTTACACTCTAATGTATCCCCACTGTCTTATATTTTTGCTGTGATACCTTTATATATAGTAGCTGTGACATATAGCACAGTGCTCTAGTTTTTTTTTTTTTTTTACCAGAGGAGCTTACACTCTAATGTCCCCTCCACAGTCACACACTATTATTATACATTTACATAGATCTGACATATACCGCAGTGCTGTACAGAAAACACTGAGCCAGTCACATCAGCCTCTGCAGCACCAGAGGAGCTTACACTCTAATGTCCCACCACACTCACACACTATTATCATTATACATTTATATAGCTCTGACATATTCTGCAGTGCTGTACAAAGACACTATGTCAGTCACATCAATCTCTGCATCAAAATCCACTCTCCATCACACATTATTATTATAAATTTATATAGCTCTGACATATTCCATAGTGCTGTACAGAGGAGCTTACACTCTAATGTCCCTCCACAGCCACACACTATTATTATTATACATTTATATAGTTCTGACATATACCACAGTGCTGTACACAGACCACTGAACCAGTCACATCAGTCTTTGCACCAGAGGAGCTTACACTCTAATGTCCCCCCATAAGCCTCGTACACACGATCGGACTTTATACAAACTTTTCCGTGGATTTCTGTACAAAGGGCGCTGGCCGTGAACTTGTATTGCGTACACACGGCAGGACTTTTTAGGCAACAAACACGAACGTACTGACGTTTCAACGTACTGACGGCGCTTCAAAAGAGGATGTTCAATTCTCCAGCGCCACCCTTTTGGTCAACTTCTGTATTGTTGTCTGATCTTTTGCATTCTGAGCATGCGTGTTTGTACTTTTACTAAAGTCCGATGGTTTTGTGTACACGCGATCGGACTTGCCGACGTCTGACTTTTGTTGCCGCCAAGTTTGTCTGTTCGCACAGCCAACATTTGTCAGAAGAAAACCGAAAAAGTTTGTCTGATGGAGCGTACACACGGTCGGATGTTGCCTTAAAACAGCTAATTTGCATGTCTGTTGTCAAAAAGTCTGATCGTGTGTATGGGCCTAATGCCGCGTACACACGAGCGGACATTACGGCGGACTTTGCCCGGCGGACTTTTCGACGTACTTTCCGACGGACTTTGTGAATGAACGGACTTGCCTACACACAATCCACCAAAGTCCGTCGAATTCGTACGTGATGACGTACGACCGGACTAAAACAAGGAAGTTCATAGCCAGTAGCCAATAGCTGCCCTAGCGTGGCTTTTTGTCCGTCGAACTAGCATACAGACGGCGGACTTTTCGACCGGACTCGATTTCAACGGATAAATTTAAAACAAGTTTCAAATCTAATTCCGTCGAACTTTTGAGAAAACAAAGTCCGCTGGAGCCCACACACATCGAATTGTCCGACGAAATCCAGTCCGCCGGGCAAAGTCCGCCGTAATGTCCGCTCGTGTGTACGCGGCATTAGAGTGGGGTTCCACCCAAAAAAACAAAAATACCTAAAAAATTCTAAAAAACCCCCCAAAAAAACATTTGGATATTTTTTTTTTCACCTACCTCTAAATGCCTGTTGCTAGGTGGTCCCGCGTAGTCTGCCCCTTCCTTTGCCAGGGCTGGTGACATCACTTCCCCCTCGGCACAGGAAGGGCTCCGCTCTGCTCCCTCCCTCCTGTCAATCATCTGGGACCCATTACAGGTCCCAGGTGATTGAGCGGCCAATCATGGCGCGTGGCGCCGCACGCGCATGCGCAGTGGGTGCCAGGCTGTGAAGCCACAGCCCGGCGCCCACAGTTGAAATGCCGGCGCCGACGAGCGGAGGGGGGGGACGAGCGGGGCTTCGATCCCCTGCATCGCTGGACCCAGGGACAGGTAAGTGTCCAATTAAAAGTCAGCAGCTGCAGTATTTGTAGCTGCTGACTTTTAATTTTTTTTTTTTTTGACTGCCCCCCTGGGTGGAACTCCTCTTTAAGTCACAGTATTATTATACATTTATATAGCTCTGACATATACTGCAGTGCTGTACAGAGAACACTGAGCCAGTCACATCAGTCTCTGCGCCAGAGGAGCTTACACTCTAATGTCGCACCACAGACACACAGGACAGAGGAAACTAAGCCAATCCCATTGCCAGCTCATAAATTAGGGCTGAACAATAGAATAGTATCGAAAAATATTTTACCACATTCTGTGACTCTGAAAAAAAAGATCTGATCCTTCACCGGTCACACAATAATAATCTGCCGCTCGATTGGATTCGGTTGATGTCGGTCGCCTAGAAGTGCTGAAAACATGTCTGAATAGTTCCTGTTATCTGGCCGGCAGTCACTCCGAGTATAATTAGAATTTTATTAGCACAGGAAGGGCGCTCATAAAACCATCTTGTGTAAACATGGAATAAACCGAAGTGGGATACTTTGTATCTTTGTTTACCGAAGAGATCGGATTGTTTAAAACCTGTTATCTCTCATCTGGGGTAAAATTCCGATAATGGCTTTTTGGCTGAACCTGACCCGAGGGTGCAGGGGTGGGTGGGGGGGGGGATGGGTGATGTCTCTTTAATGGCCTATCAAATGCTCCTTTAGTTCTGAGTGCTGGACAGTGACAGTTCACCATTTTTATTGTCAGTGAGATGTCAGGCTCGGATCACACCACCGTGACTTGGGACCCGACTTGTGAGACTCCAAGTCGTGTGACATGTGAAATCCCATGTTAGTCAATGAGAGCTATTTCAATCAGCACTACTGAAGTCGCTCCGACTTTAGAGTCCTTGCACACTGGGGCGGTTTGCAGGCGCTATTGCGCTAATAATAGCGCCTGCAAACCGCCCCGAAAGTGCCGCTACTGTCATTCCATTGTGCAAGCCCCGAGGGCTTGCACACTGGAGCGATGCGCTGGCAGGACGGTAAAAAAAGTCCTGCCAGCAGCATCTTCGGAGCGGTGAAGGAGCGGTGTGTATACCGCTCCTTCACCGCTCCTGCCCATTGAAATCAATGGGACGGCGCGGCTATAACGCCGGCAATGCGCCTCTGCAGAGGCGCTTTGCGGTGGTATTTAACCCCTTCTCGGCCGCTAGCGGGGGGTAAAGCCGCCCCGCTAGCGGCCGCATACCGGCGGTAAAACGCCGCTAATAATGGCGGCGTTTTACCGCCGACGCCGCCCCCCGCCCCAGTGTGCAAGGGCTCTTAGGAAAGGCATACCTCCCAACTTTTTTAGATAGGAATGAGGGACACCTATTAGCAAATTTATGTAGGCATAAGACACACCCCCTGCCACGCCCCCTTAAAGGAGAATTATAAAAAAAAATGATTATTTAAACCCATAAGTTTTGGCTTTTGAAATGTACAAATGCAGCAATTTAGAATTTGGAGGAAAGGTTTAGCACTGGGAAACACTTTTGAAAGATAAATAGTGTATTTTATGTACAACTATATAGATCAGACCAAAATGAGGGACAGATGTAGGGTTGTCACCTCATCCTTTAAACCCGAACACATATTAATTACACGGGTTCTGAGGCAGATAAGACACCAAGTGAGTTTAATTACCACCTTAATCAGCTACACAAACTGTGTACCGTATATACTCGAGTATAAGTCGAGGCCCTAATTTACCACAAAAAATGGGAAAAACCCGAGTATAAGACGAGGGTGAGAAATGCACAGCTACTGTAAGTGGAAAAGAGGGTCAACAATGCCCATTTACAGCCTTACTGTGCCCATTTGCAGCCATAGGTCCCCGAACTTCAAACTCGGTAGTTAAGGGTTCCTAGATGCCCCCTAGCTGCAGCCAAAATTTAGGGTCTCTGAACCCAAAGGGTCCCGAAATGACATTGCTGCAGATGGACTTTGGGGCCCCGTATCTCGGGGCCACTTAGTGCTTGGAACCCCAAATTTGGTGTGCAAACTCAGTGGAACTAGCACCATAAAATATCCAAGCTGGGGTTTCTAGCACCAAGTGTCCCCGAGATACAGGGCCCCAAAAATCGGTTCAGAAAATGTCAAGCACTTTTCTGCAGCAGAGAATGACATTTTCCGAACTGGCTTTGGGGCCCCGTATCTCGGGGCCACTTAGTCCTAGGAACCCCAGCTTTGGATATGTTATGGTACCAGTTCCATTGGGTTTGCACACCAAATTTGGGGTTCCTAGCACCTAGTGGTCCTGAGATACCAAAGTCGGTTCAGAAAATGTCAAGCACTTTTCTGCAGCAGAGAATGACATTTTCTGAACCGATTTTGTGGCCCCGTATCTCGGGGCCACTTGGTCCTAGGAACCCCAAATTTGGATATGTTGTGGTACCAGTTCCACTGGGTTTGCACACCAAATTTGGTTCCTAGCACAAAGTGGCCCTGAGATACGGGGCCCCAAAGTCGGTTCGGAAAGTGAATTTTTTTGCTGCAGAAAAGTGCTTGACTCGAGTATAAGTCGAGGGGGGCTCTTTCAGCACAAAAAATGTGCTAAAAAACTCGACTTATACTCGAGTATATATGGTAATTAATATGTGTTCGGTTTTAAAGGGATGAGGTGGCAACCCTAGACAGATGAGGAGGAAAGAGGGACTTTGTTCCAAATCAGGGACAATTGGGAGGTATGGAAAAGGTTTCTGTACTACTTCAAGACAACGTCTATCCGACTTGTGCCTATAGACTATAAGTGCATAGCTCCCAACTGTCCCTGATCTCGAGGGACTGTCCCTGATTTGGAGCAATATCTCTCTGTCCCTCTTTCCTCCTCATTTGTCCCTCATTTTGGTCTGTTCCATATAGATGTATATAAAATGTACTTTTTATGTTTCAAAAAGTGTTTCCCAGTGCTAAACCTTTCATCCAAATTCTAAATTGCTGCATTTGTACATTTTATAAAGGAATAGTAGTGGTAAAAATAAAGCCCTTGTGGATTTAATTAACCTTTTTTATTGGTTAATTCTTCTTTAAGGGGGTGTGGCAGGGGGCGTGTCCTATGCCTACATATGTTTGCTAGTAGGTGTCCCTCATTTCCATCTCAAAATGTTGGGAGGTATGTAAGTGTCGGTTCACACAGGGGCGGCTTTAAAGTCGTCCGGCTCTGAAGGCGCCCCTTTACCGCTTGACTTCAGCGCGGCTTGCAAAACGACTTCTGCGTAGAAGTCAATGCAAGCTTCTCCAAAGTCGATGTCTGCTGGCGACCCGATATCGCTCCACAGAGAGTCAGAACGGGGATCTGTCTATGTAAACAAGCAGATCCCTGTTCTGAGAGGGGAGAGGAGAGAGATCGCTGTTCCTAGTGTTCAGGAAAAGCAATCTCTCTCTACACCCAGTCAGTCCCCTCCCCCTACAGTTAGAAACACCTCCCTAGGAAACACATGGTACAAATACATAGCTCCCAATTGTCCCTAATTTGGAACAAAGTCCCTCTGTCCCTCTTTCCTGCTCATTTATCCCTCATGTTGGTCTGATATATATAGTTGTATAGAAAATGCACTTTTGAATCTTTCAACAAGTGTTTTTCAGTGCTAGACATTTCATCCAATTTATAAATTGCTGCATTTGTAAATTTCAGAAGCCAATATAAAGAAATAGTAGTGGTAAAAAAAAAAAGCACTTGTGGTTTTAACTAATCATTTTTTGTGTGTATATCTCCTTTAAGGGGCGTAACAGGGGGCGTGTCCTATGCCTACATACTTTTGCTAATATGTGTCCCTCGTTCTCATCTAAAAAAGTTGGGAGGTATGCAAATATATACATACATAACGCTGCACCACCGTGGGGTGGGTGGTGTTGGTTGGTAACCTAGACCAGTGTTTCTCAACTCCAGTCCTCAAGGCGCCCCAACAGGTCATGTTTTCAGGATTTCCCTCAGATGAAACGGCTGTGGTAATTACTAAGGCAGTAAAACTGATCAAATCACCTGTGCAAAATAATGGAAATCCTGAAAACATGACCTGTTGGGGCGCCTTGAGGACTGGAGTTGAGAAACACTGACCTAGACCTCTGAATGTGGTATAAAAAGTCTATAATAAATCAGTGCATTTTTATAGCACTGATCGCTGTATAAATGTCAATGGTTCCAAAAAAGTGGCAAACTGCCGCAATGTCGAAGTCCCGCTAAAAATCGCTGATCACCGCCATTACTAGTAGAAAAAAAAAAATGATAATAAAAATGCCATAAAACTATCCCCTATTTTGTATAGCCATACCTTTTGCGCAAACCAATAAATATACGCTTATTGCGATTTTATTTTACCAGAAATATGTAGAAAAATACATATCGGCCTAAACTGATAACGAAATTATTTTTTTTACATTTTCTTGGGGGGATATTTATTATAGCAAAAAAGTAAAAAAATATATTTTTTTTTTTCAAAATTGTCGTTTTTATGTTTATAGCGCAAAAAATAAAAACCGCAGAGGTGATCAAATACCACCAAAAGAAAGCTCTATTTGTTTGGGTACAGTGTCACATGACCGTGCAATTGTCAGTAAAAGCAACGCAGTGCCGTATCGCAAAAAATGGCCTGGTCATTAAGGGGGCAAATCCTTCCGGGGCTGAAGTGGTTAAAAGCTAAAATTGAATCTGTTTATATTTCCCCTTCCCAGGTTTCCTCTCTCCCCTCACCAACATATAGGGTTGCCACCTGTCCGGGATTCACCCGGACAGTCCGGGTTTTGAATTATGTGTCCGGGTTTCAGTCCACCTGAAACCCGAACACAATATTCAGACAGGAATGTGGCTCAACAGGGCCTGACAGGAGGGTGAAGGGGCTCTATGAATGCCAAATTACTATTCTCTTTAGAGTGCCCAAAGGAGTCCAATGTCTGTTACATGCCTATAGTGTATGGTAAAAAAAAAAAAAAAAATTGCTGCGCTCTGCTAAAGTGTTCGGGTTTGGCTTGAAGAAAAAGTGGCAACCCTACCAACATGCCAATGATATTTTCTTAACAAAAACCTTTCTGTTTTCATGACATACCTTATTTTAGACCCAGTAACATCACCAAAAGGTCTCTGTCCTTCTCTATGCAATGCAGGCAGATCATGGCTGGGTGGATAGGCTGGTAGGTGCTGTACATAGCATCCTGAAAACTTTACAGCCCCCTGCCTCACTACTCCTCTGAAGAGCCCTCAGTCCTGATGTAAGCAGTGGGTTCACTCTTGGGAGGAGTTATGCAAATATCAAAAAGCCTTGACGGTTGGATGTCAGCTTGGAGGGGCAGGTGTTTCTAAGGAGGCTTCATTTGCATACAGACCACCCACATGTGATGCTGATCCCCCATTACTGAAAGACCTAAAATCCAAAGAATGTAGGAGGCAAGGCAGGGACAGTCAGGCTGGGGAGAAAAGGGCTAGATGATGCTGGATGAATAAGACGTTCACTATATTACTTGCTTTAATATCTAATGCACGCTGGTACAACTGTGCAAGACTGATGGTTCAGATTTAAAGGTACCCACAAATGTGTAATGCAACCATTTGTAACCAGATTGAGCAACAAGTCTGTGTCTACGGGCCTGTGCCCTAACGCTGGCTGACTAGTCCGAAGCGACTGCCCAAATTAATGTTCCTGAAGAAGCCTATCCTGGGCGAAACGCGTTGATACTGTCTTCCTCTGTTTACTTTTAAGTGCTTTACTGGTTGTACAATAAGCCTGGCAGCATTTGCTACATTTTTTTTAAAAATATGAACATTTTTTTAACCACTTCCATACCGGGCCTATTTTTTTGCTAGAAAATTACTCAGAACCCCCAAAAATTATATGTTTTTTTTTTAGCAGAGAGCCTAGGGAATAAAATGTCAGTCGTTGCAACTTTTTAACTTTTTATGTCACACGGTATTTGCGCAGCAATTTTTCAAACACTTTTTTTTAAAACTGTTTCATAAATTAAAAAAAAAACCAAAACACTAAAGTTAGCCCAATTTTTTTGTATAATGTCTAAGATGCTGTTATGCCCAGTAAATAGATACTTAACATGTCACGCTTTAAAATTGTGCACACTTGTGGAATGACGCCAAACTTCGGTATTTAAGAATCCCCATAGGCGACGCTTTAAATTTTTTTACAGGTTACCAGTTAAGAGTAACAGAGGAGGTCTTGGGCTAAAATTATTGCTCACGCTCTAACGATCGCGGCGATACCTCACATGTGTGGCTTGAACGCCGTTTACAAATGTGGGTGCATGTACGTATGCGTTCGCTTTTGCGTGCGAGAATCTTTAAGACCCCACATCTCTCCTCCAGGCAGGAAAGACAAATAAAAAAAGTGATCTCATCCTTTCCAGCCAGTGTTTACATCTGCTGGGCCAGAAGTGACATCATAGAGGTCATAGAGACTGCCGAGGACCATCTGGCCCGCGGTATTCTCTATGGTAAACATTGGATTCCTTCTCCAGCTTGCTAAAAAGCTGCTATGATATCTTTGTACTGAAACTTTTCTCCGTTGGAGATGAGTAAAAACGTAACTGTTAAAAAAAAAAAAAAAAAAAAGCTGCTATGATTGTTGTTACTATTGTGCAGAGTATTGCAATTAAGCGCTGGAAGCTTCTTGGATACAGCAAACGGTTTTACCTTTTATGGAGGATTACAATGCATGTCTTACAGCATGAGAAACACGAACAGGAATTAAACACAAACAAGTGCACAGAACAGAGATAGACAATACATCCTGTTATATCATAGAAAACATAACTATACACTATAATGCTACAGCGCCACCTGCTGTTTAGATAAGCACAATGCATATGCAGTGTATAGTCAGTTTATAAACAACTTTGCTGTTGTGCTTTTACAACAGTTACGGTGCAGAGAATCACCGGCAGAAAAAAAAAAGATAGCTATACCTATAGCTGCAGGCATCATTTAAATATCTCCACTCAAAGTCCAGGACATCATATGACGGCCTTGGGCGGAAAGTGCTTAATGTTGAATAATAAATATTGTTGATTTTATGGTATTTTTGTTTTTGTACATGCCTTTATGTTTCTCTTTCACCTTTTGGCACACTAAAATCCCCTACCTCCCCATACCTCTCCTTTAATGGATTTCTGGGAAGGCTTCACCTTTTTTTATTGTTTGCACCTGGGGATTGTGCCTTTTTTGTTTGTAGAAGAAGCCCTACCCAAAACATTCCAAATTAGAGAACCCAGCTCGTTCCTCCGATGATCAGCCATTGAAGATCTCTCTGTTGACCCAATCAGGAATGTTCAGTTTAGCCAAGAATTCCTGTATGGCATAGCGGTGACCCCGGAGCCTGAAAGCGTCCAAATGATTTCCACACTTCTTTCTTCCTTCTTAGAATTTATTAGAATCTCGCCCATCAGGTTGTCTCCAGAACAAATTGTAGACACAGAATGCTCCATAAAGATCCCAAAAATGTCAAACATTTGCCCAGTGCGGGCGACGAGGCAATTATCACCAGGGCCACGGGGACACTTGTAAACTTTGTCCTCGTAAAATGTTTACAGCTTGACAGTGAGTCTTTTCACTTCCCCAGAAGACAAAACTCCAACCATTGCAATATCCCTATTCAGCCCACATGTGGAGTCACTTCAAAATCATTGAACCATCTACTGTATGTGGCGGAGACCCCAAACTGGCCTTGCAGAGTTGTCCCAGGTTCTATTCCGACGGGCACACAGCAGCTCCCACAGTCTCCCGTCTCAATAATTGGGCAGTTAGTGTCTTTTTAGAGTTTAACCAGTTGAAGACCGCCCTATAGCAGTTTTAGCGCGTATATACCCTGTTTCCCCGAAAATAAGACCTAACGTGATTGTTAGTGATGGTTGCAATATAAGCCCTACCCCCCCAAATAAGCCCTACCCTGTTTCCCCGAAAATAAGCCCTACCCTGAAAATAAGACCTGCAAGGACTTTAACTAGGGCTTATTTGGGGGTAGGGCTTATATTGCAGCCATCACCGTCAATCACGCAAGGTCTTATTTTCGGGGAAACAGGGTATATATATATATATATATATATATATATATATATACATGCTCCTGCACTTCCGGGTAGCAGGCGCGAGTGCGTGCCACCAGCAACTCGCTCCCGCTGTGAAATGGATCCATGCCTTCCCCTAGTAAAAGCACCCCCCCCCCACAGTTAGAAAACACTGGCTAGGCACATAGTTAACCCTTTGATCGCCCCGATGTTAACCCCTTCCCTGCCAGTGTCATTAGTACAGTGACAGTGCATATTTTTAGCACTGATCACTGTATTAGTGTCACTAGTCCCCGCAAAAGTGTCAAAAATGTCAGTTAGTGTCCAATTTGTCTGCTGCATTATCGCACCCCCGCTATAAGTCACTGGTCGCCGCCATTACTAGTAAAAAAAAAAAATTCCAAAAATCTATCCCATAGTTTTTAAATGCTGTAACTTTTGCGCAAACCAATCAATATACGCTTATTTGGATTTTTTTTTAAATAAAAATATGTTGCAAAATACATACTGGCCCAAATCGATGAAGAAATTAGATTTTCTTTCAGTTTTTTTTTTTTTTTTCAAAATTGTCGATCGTTTTTTGTTTATAGTGCAAAAAATAAAAAACACAGAGGTGATTAAATACAACCAAAAGAACGCTCTGTTTGTGGGAAAAAAAGACAATATTTTTATAGTGCCGTATCGCAAAAAATGGCCAGGTCAGGATGGGGGGTAAATCATCAGGAGTTAAAGTGGTTAATGCTTGTTGAACTTGGATGGGGTGTAGGGAAGCCTTAGGATACTCCAGAATGCAGTACACCAAATACTCAGAGGACTTTCTCTCTTCTGTCTACTCTCTTCAGAGGTATTTCCAGGGCCGCTGATGAGGCTGTACAGCCAGCCCTCCTGTACAGGGCCCCAGGCCTCACCAGTTCAAAAGGGGGGCACAGGCACCTGCCGAGCAGCAGGGCCAGCAGTACTGTCTTATTGCTAACACTTGTGACTCTTGTGCAGTGCTGCCGGCTTCTACTTTTCTTTTTTTTCCTCTGGCCGCACTGCAGGAGGATCAGTTTTAGTATCTGCGCCCCCTTCCCCCTCCTGTCTGGGACCCCTGTGTGCCCCTTTCCCCCGCATTGCTGCCGTTTTCCCTCCTCTCCTTCTATCCCTCCGGCAGCTGCTGAGGGCACACAGGTGGGTTATTTCAGGATGGTGAGTGGGGGGCGCACCATCCTGAATGAACATGATTTGCAATGGCATCCCCTGTGACCCCTGTATGTACGCCCTTGATTTGCTCTATTCTATTCGGATCTATTCTATTTTTTTCTATTCTTATCATCATCTTATTTCACTTTTATATCTTACTGTATTTATTGCAATATGTTTCCATTACTAATTTGAATTCATTTTCAAATTTAAATTCATTTTCCAATTTTCTGAATTCTAATTCGTTATTTCATTTCGTTCATCTGTTTTCGGATTGGTTGAAATTCGTTACTTTTGTGATTCAGAAATTCGGATACATTTGAATCTCTGAAATCTACATTTTTTAAAGAAAACGCATAGGAATTAAATGAAACAAAATGCACATGTCTGTTAGACACTGTGCCGTGAATCTCTAGGCCGGATCCTCAGTGCTTCCCCCTTACTTGGCTCTGAATTGCTTCAGAAAAATAACCCCCCCCCCCCCGCCCTGACATGGCCCGGACCTTCATAAACTCTCTCTGCAGGCTCTCAGCTGGCTTGCCTAGAAGGGCAGCAGCCCTTCCAGGCTGGGATTTCCTCCTTCGGGATAAAACCCTGCTGCTCCAGGCCTCAGACTATTTAAAGGCGCTCTCGCCGCCTTCTGGGCACACCTCTCAATGGTCTAGATAGAGTCCCATAAATATTCAAACTCAGGACCTGCCTCTTCCAGCCCCCTGCACTCTAGAACCAACTAGAAGGCAGGGAGAAGTATTGGAATCTGTAGCCTGTGAGATCCAGAACAGACAAAAACAATCTCAGTCTGCTCCACTGGCTACAGAGGAGCCAAAAAAATAACTAAATTTACTTTAACCTCACTAGCAACCTAACCTAGGAGGGTGCTACATCTATATGCGATACTGTTATCCTTCTTCATGATCATTTCTTTCCTTCCTGCACTGGCTCCTTCTGGGTATTAGGAGCGCCCAATACAACCTCCCACCTTGCTTGAATCTAGCTTAAGGTTTTTGTTGGATAAAGAGCATCAGATCCAGCCAACGTGTTTCGGTGAAAGGACTCCCCTTTTTCAGGGCTTGGACAAGAGAGATAAGCTGTGTCATCCTCCTCCTTGGGATCATGGAGGGGCGCTGTGTGGACCACATGCCGGCATACTTGAGGCTGGGGATGAGGACTGCGTTAGAAACAGGCTGCTTCTGGTCGCAGATTGGGAGAGAGGAAAAGCAGCGGTGCAGTGGAGCTTAGAGATTATGTGTCCTCCATCTTCAACATCTGTACATGCGCCTGGAACAACAATTTGTAATGCAATCAGGATCAAATAACATTGAAAACATGAATTAGGGTTGGATTGATGTCCTCATAGCAATGTCCTGGCAAGGTTTCCCCATTTCCGAAATAAAGGAACCTTTGGCAGGACAGATGATGTCATTTGAAGTCATAGATCTCTATGACTAGATCCATAAGGGTGAAATGGATCAGAGAAGAACAGTCTTCAGGCAGTAGGGAACGTGCTTTGTCTTGAGGAATAAAGTTGATTTGATTCAATTGACGTCATTGGTGTCGTCATCCGTACTTTCTTTTTCCTTCTAAGGGTCGATTTGGGGGGTGGGATTCTTCCAGATAGATGGATCTTGAGTTTTCTTGTGGACAGATTTAGGTTACAATGTACAAGTAGTACCTGTGTGGTCATCGACTCTTGCTTGCCTCTTCCGTGGTAGCTATTTTTCAGAGAGTTTAAGCTGTCCTTAATTTAAGGGTTTTGGTTGGTTTAGTGTTAGATTTGAATACGGGTATGAGTTAGAGTTGGGTTAACGTTGGGTTAAGGCTGGGGCAGTAGGTTTAGGGTAATATACATCCAGATAAGGGTTTGGGCTGGCTAAGGTTAGGATTAGGGTTAGGGTTGGGTTACTATTGGGTTAAAGTTGGATAAAGGTTAAAATAGGGTTAGAGTAAGACCTGTAAGGTTAGGGTCAGGGTTTTGACTTGTGCGGTAAGTTTAAGATTAGGGTTAAGGCTGGGGCAATTGGGTAATGATTAGGATTGGGTTCAAGTAAGTAGGGATAGGGTTCTTCCTGTAAAATTGGGGTTTGAGTAAATGCTGTAGGGTTAAGATTAGGGCTAGGGTTAAGGTGAGGGATAAATTAAAATATAGGTTCAGAGTTAGGTTTGGGTTAAGGTTAGGGTAGCTGCATTGGGATTAGGTTAGAGTAAGTAATAGAGGCTAGGGTTATATCTGTAATGTTAAGGAATGGGTCGGGTTGGGGTCTTGTTGGATATTCAAGGTAACAACTGGTTCTGTAAGGTTATTGTCAGGGTTTGGTTAGGGTTAGAGTTAGTGCAGTAGGGATAGGATTTGTTGGATTAGGACTAGATCTGAGCAAAGATTAGGGGTTAGGATTAGGGGTTAGGATTAGTTCTGTAAGGTTTGGGTTTGGTTAGGGTTGGGATTGAGTTAGGTTAAGTTTTAGGGGCTAGGGTTATATCTGTAATGTTAAGGAATGGGTCGGGTTGGGGGTCTTGTTGGATATTCAAGGTAACAACTGGTTCTGTAAGGTTAGGGTCGGGGTTTGGTTAGGGTTAGAGTTAGTGCAGTAGGGATAGGATTTGTTGGATTAGGACTAGATCGGAGCAAAGATTAGGGGTTAGGATTAGTTCTGTAAGGTTTGGGTTTGGTTAGGGTTTGGATTGAGTTAGGTTTAGGGCTGTAAGTGTGGGCTAGTGATGGGTCTACTGTGAAGTCTGTGAGATGGGATGGGTGGTGAAAAGCTGAAAACATTGGGAGGTCATGGATATTTGTATACAAGAAATAAAGTATCATTGCAATAACTAAGTTTTTTTTTCACATTTTTACTATAATTTATCATTACTGCTGAGACATTAAACATTTCGATTGCCACAAGTGTACTCAGAGGAGTCACATCTCCTACAATTGTTGGCTCATGTGGTACCAGCCACCACATTTACCGGGAATCAGGAGAATGGCCCTGGATATGAGTTTGTGAAATTGAAAACTAGTGTCTTCCATGGTTGCTGCACTGCCATCCCTCGTTCTTGGTAAACTAAGCTTCACAGTACAGAATCATACAACAAGAGGCTTCAGTCTTGTCCAGAAATACTGTATAAAGCCTGCTTAACCTGTCCATATAATTTATCGTGCAATGTCTATTAGAGGACAATTCTAGGCGGAGACTGATTGTTACTGTTCTCTGATGTTGCCCTCTGAATGGGTAGCATGGGGAGGGGATGGGGTTGGGGCATGTGCACCTGTGAAACCCAAGATGAGGGACACTGCTGGTGATTCCATTACAAAGCCCAGATTTATACGGGCACGGCAAGGCAGGCCGCGTTTTATGACGAGTGTGGCGCCGTTGCTCTTTTTTCACCTATTTGTAACATTTAGTGGAAGGTCTTTTATCTGGCTGTGACACCATCCCATCTGTTCCCTGTCATTCACAGCCATGGCATCTGATTACAGCACACAGGAGCTCTGGCCTCAGACAAAAGCCCTGATATCGTCTCTTCTTTAAAGTCCCATTCAACCATGTAATCGTGTTGATCAGCTGATGCGGATATCCCCATTCTATTTGTTTCCATCCAAGACCATCCGCTCTGCCTCATTTCTATATCCCATCACATGGAGCAATGTTCCCACCATAAGGAGATCACTATGTATGATGAGATCACTTCTCCTGAAATACTCTGCACTGCTGGAGAACTCTGCTCCTTCCTCTATCTAACTCTCCTCTCCTGAAATACTCTGCACTGCTGGAGAACTCTGCTCCTTCCTCTATCTAACTCTCCTCTCCTGAAATACTCTGCACTGCTGGAGAACTCTGCTCCTTCCTACATCTAACTCTCCTCTCCTGAAATACTCTGCACAGCTGGAGGACTCTGCTCCTTCCTCTTTCTAACTTGCCTCTCCTAAAATACTCTGCTCTGCTGGGGGACTCTGCTCCTTCCTCTAACTCTCCTCTCCTGAAATACTCTGCACTGTTGGAGGACTCTGCTCCTTGCTACATCTAACTCTCCTCTCCTGAAATACTCTGCACAGCTGGAGGACTGTGCTCCTTTCCTCTATAACTCCCCTCTCCTGAAATACTCTGCTCTGCTGGGGGACTCTTCTCCCTTCTTTTTCTAACTCTCCTCTCCTAAAATACTCTGTACTGCTGGAGGACTCTGCTCCTTCCTACATCTAACTCTCCTCTCCTGAAATACTCTGCACTGCTGGAGGACTCTGCTCCTTTCCTCTATAACTCTCCTCTCCTGAAATACCCTGCACTGCTGGAGGACTCTGCTCCTTTCCTCTATAACTCCCCTCTCCTGAAATACTCTACACTGCTGGAGGACTCTGCTCCTTTCCTCTATAACTCTCTTCTCCTGAAATACTCTGCTCTGCTGGAGGACTCTGCTCCTTTCCTCTATAACTCTTCTCACCTGAAATACTCTATACTGCTGGAGGACTCTGCTCCTTTCCTCTATAACTCTCCTCTCCTGAAATACTCTGCACTGCTGGAGGACTCTGCTCCCTCCTCTATAACTCTCCTCTCCTGAAATACTCTGCACTACTGGAGGACTCAGCTCCTTTCCTCTATAACTCACCTCTCCTGAAATACTCTGCACTACTGGAGGACTCTGCTCCTTTTCTCTATAACTCCCCTCTCCTGAAATACTCTGCTCTGCTGGAGGACTCTGCTCCTTTTCTCTATAACTCCCCTCTCCTGAAATACTCTGCTCTGCTGGAGGACTCTGCTCCTTTCCTCTATCCTCTAAAGTAGAACGCTGCAGGGCTGTAGGAAATGCATTACAATGCCAAGTGGATGCTCTTCCACACCCACTGTCTGTTTACTCGTCTGTGGCCACGTGTATGATTCCAGTTACAATCCATGTAATCATCAAATTATTTCCCAATTTAGGTTTTTGCTCCTTGGAGTCCCTATTGTGGGTCTCTTTGGAATTTAATGGGAAAATTGAGACGATAAATTTTATTATATTTTGGTGCTCTGGCGTAGCGTTCTGCAGAATTCGCCTCCCCCACTTCAGAGTCGTGACACATCAATTCATCTCAGACCCCCGCGTTCGGTGGCTCAGCGTCCTCCTTCAGTTTTCTGTACAGTTTAAAATTTCCTCTTATATAAAAAAAAAAAAAAAAATGGTGTCAAGGGCGAAACTGTAAAATACGACAAATATTCCGTAAGCGCCATAGCTGAGCAGCGAGAGCGTCTGCTGAAAAGATTCCATAATCATGACACATTGTAGCCCAAGACGTTTCATCTGAGACAATTTACACTGAGTTATTGCTCCACAAACCGCAAGCCTTGTATTAAATCACAGCCGTGCCCTCTGAGTGACTCTGACTGGGTTACAGCGCAGCGCCCCCTCTCTGCCCAGCCGGGGTATTACCGGCGGACAGGGCCTGCAACATCAAATGACTAAACCGGCCCTGACCTGGACCAAAGCAAATAGAATTTGTGTTTTCGATAGCTGCTGGAGAGACATCTGGCTTACATTTGAAAAATGAGGGCTCTGTGAATTGCCTGCTGCGTTCCCAGGTCTCACAAAATGAGATTAATTCAATATTCATTTCTGGACAGACACAGCGAGAGGATTGGCTACGGAGACTGAAACACCTTTATCTTTGAAAAGAGAAACTTCGCCGAGCTTTATTTGCTTCCAAACCGACCGCAAAACAAAATGAATTACATTAATGAAAAACAACTTATTGTTTACGGGTCCCTTGGGCTGCTAACAGTCAAGTTCATGTGTTGGAATTCTTTAAAAAAAAGGAGCTTTGTGTGACCACATCTCCTGGGATCACCATGGTTAATGTGGAAGTAAACCCTCCTATCGTTTTCAGCCAAGGAAGCCACCATATTGGCCTCTGTTTAATCTACAACTGCCATGATGCTGCACATGTGATCCGTTATGACACCAGCCATTGGATGGTTTGACAGTTTGGTTGAGAGCACAACCAATGGGAGTGTTACATTTCCGGCACGTGCCGGAAAGGTAACTGTTTTATGGATGGGTTTACTTCCGCTTTAAGAAGGTCTGAATAAGGACAAGACAACTCTGCTTCCATGATAAAACAGAAGGCATGCTGGAGGTGGTTCTAGATTGGGAAAAGCCTTCAGATATCCAATACAACCTTCTTGGCCTGGAGGCCAAGTAAAGACTAATTTGACCTACGTCCGTGGTCTCCACACTGCGGCCTGGGAGCCGGACGACTTGGCCCTTTGCATGCCTTTATCAGGTCCTTGGGGCACTATTCCTCCCACTGACATAAACAATAATTCCTGCCACTGACACCAACAGTGGGGCACTAATCCAATGACAGCAAAGATTGGACACTAAGCTACTGACAGCGATGATGGGACACTATTCCTCCCAATAAAATCAATGATGGGACACTATTCCTCCCAATAAAACCAATGATGGGGCATTATTTCTTAACTAAAATCAATAATAGGGTACTATTCTTTTCACGGACACCAATAGAGGAACACCATTCCTCTCACGGACACCAATAATTGGACACTTTTCTTCTCACGGACACCAACGATGGGGCACTATTTCTTTTCACGGGCACCAATGATGGGATACTATTCCTCTCACGGAAACCAATGAGGGGGCACATCTCCTCTCTCTGACACCAATCATGGGGCACTATTCCTCTCACTGACACAAGCGGGTGAGCAGAGCGGGCGGGCAGTCATGCCAGTAAGCGGGCCGCTCAGTGATCTTGAAGGCAGTACAGTGAGCAGGCAGATGAGGGAGCAGAGAGATGGCATCATCTTTCACTGCCCGCCCTCATATGTGCTGAAAAACTGGGGAGAGAAGCCTGTTTCTCTATTGTCACTGTATTTGGAGGATAGTGACAAGCTGCATCTGGTGGCAATTAACGGGCCAAGTTAAAAGCTGGGGCACTAATGCTCTCATTGACACCAATGGTGGGGTATTGTTCACTCCCACCAACACCAGGGCATTTTCTTCTCCCACTGGCCATAGTCCGGCTTCTCTAAAGGACAGTAAACTGGACCTTTGTTTAGAAAGTTTGGAGACCCCTGTTCTAGGCAACTCTTAATCTTAGGAAAATGGATCCTCAGGTGTAACACATCAACAAATAAGGTTATAAAGAGCTCCACGTATGGAGATAAAGCAACTTCTGAATTCAAAGTCTGTTTTGGTTCATTTGGAAGCGGGCACCAACGTGTGGTCTGAGGAACGCCCCTTTCATCGGGGCTATAACAATGTTGAAATCCTTTTAAACAGAGCTACTGTGCCAAAAAAAATTAAATTTTTAGATAAGATGACACAAGCGATTGTGTAGGAGGATGTTGGGCAATAGGAGTCCTCATATGGTCACTGTCTAACATTGGTGTGGTAACAAACCATGATGAACTTTCTTTAGACCCCGAGACGTATTGGCATCCATTTTTCTAATGAGATAAAAGAGACTTTTAATGTAAAAGTTGGGTTATCTGCATTTGTGTCAATTTTACAAACCTTAGTCTATGACTAATTTGGGATTTGATCTGGATTGGGTTGAGCGAGTGAATGTTTGCTACCGATTGTCAGCCTGTTAGGTCAATTGATCTTCTTGGTGAGTTGATAAAGGGTTCTTCAGAATCTATATCAGTCCGCTCATTGTGCCTGCTCATGAGACCTCACCGATCCATCAAACAGCACTAGAGATGGTAGAGGTGGGATTCTCTGCCTCTTGTGAAGATGCCATCAGGCTATTGATGAAATACTGTTCTCCCTTATTAGGTTTGGGTTTGCTAATGTTCTTATAAATGGTCTAAATGACCCCTTTTCAACGCCAATACATGCTAGGCAATCGTACCTAGGGGTGAGTGTATGTCAGTCCGACTTCATAGGCGATTTCAGAGACATCTGTGCGGGTTCCTGCACAGATGTCTATACAAATCGCACCCTGAAGTCACCAAAAGTAGTACAGGGACTACTTTTGGGAATCGGTGCAGAGCACAGGCATGTACTGGCCATCGGGACTACCGGGAGATTTCCTGTGGGCCGATGGCTCAGTGGGCCAGTCAGGTGCGGTCCCGGAGCCGCTCCTCTCTGACAGTGAGTGATCGCAATTTCACTCCTGTCAGGAGGAGCAGCTTCCGTCATATACTGGAGAGAGCATTAGGCTTTCTGCTGTTGGGGACACTCTGATGTAAGGGGGGACGCTGTTGGGGACACTCTGATGTAAGGGGCGCGCTGTTGGGGACACTCTGATGTAAGGGGGGCGCTGTTGGGGACCCTATGATGTAAGGGGGCGCTGTAAGGGACACTCTGATGTAAGGGGGCGCTGTTGGGGACCCTATGATGTAAGGGGGCGCTGTTAGGGACACTCTGATGTAAGGGGGCGCTGTTGGGGACCCTATGATGTAAGGGGGGCGCTGTTGGGGACACTCTGATGTAAGGGGGGCGCTGTTGGGGACCCTATGATGTAAGGGGGGCGCTGTTGGGGACACTCTGATGTAAGGGGGGCGCTGTTGGGGACTCTATGATGTAAGGGGGCGCTGTTGGGGACACTCTGATGTAAGTGGGGTGCTGTTGAGGACACTCTGATGTAAGGGGGACGCTGTTGGGGACACTCTGATGTAAGGGGGACGCTGTTGGGGACACTCTGATGTAAGGGGGACGCTGTTGGGGACACTCTGATGTAAGGGGGACGCTGTTGGGGACACTCTGATGTAAGGGGGACGCTGTTGGGGACACTCTGATGTAAGGGGGGCGCTGTTGGGGACACTCAAAATTAAAGTGGGCCGGTCATGAGGAAGTCCAGGGCCAAATTTTTGTCCCAGTCCAGCCCTGGCAGAGCATGGTTAGGATTGTGGTTACTGTTAGGGATCCTCTGCTCCTCAATATCTAACATCATGTTCCCAGCTGACTAGGAACCATTTTTTGGCTCAATACCAGATCCAGGATGATTGAAAGCAACTTTTGTAACCCTTAGGAGCAATTTAAAGCCCACTGTGTCCTTAAAATCCATCACCAACCATCCTAATTTCACCAAAAGTGCAGCAATTTGGTAAAATGTCTCAATTTTAAAAGGTTCAGTGAAGCAAGAGCTCCCAGTTTCACCTTTCACTGGTTTTACCTTGTAAGGACAAGGCATATCACAGAAAAAATAAAGGAAAGCTGTGGCCAATAGGGATGAACAGGTTAGGGATGAACAGGTTTGGGATGAACCGAATCCGGTCCTTTCACAAGTTCGGCCAATGGCTGACCAAACTGGGCATGTTTGGCCAGTTTGCCCTCCCAGATCCCCAGGTGATGTCTCTTTAAGCAAACATCAGTCAGGGATCAGTCATTTTTTTAGTAGTAACACTTCTACAAAATGACACCAGCTGGCGTTTGTAAATAAACCAACCAGGGATCCTGGGTGATGTCATTGACAAAATTGATCATCTCCTTATTGGTCAATGACAATACCATACCCAGAATTGCCACAAAATTACATGTCCCTGGTTGTCTGGTGTTTGTAAAAAAAAAAAAAAACAACCAGGGGTCCTGGGTGTAATCATTTAACAAATATGGGGATTGATTTACTAATACTGGAAAGTGCAAATTCTGGTGCATAGAAATCAATAAGTGTCCAGATTTTTTTGATCAAATTTTAATTGCACGTTAAAGTAAGAAGCTGATTGGCTACCATGCACAGCTGCACCAGATTTTGCACTCTCCAGTTTTAGTAAATAAACCCTGCGGTCATGTCTATATTTGCCCAATGACTATTGCCACAAAATGACAGATCCCTGGCCGTCCGGTGTTTATAAATAAACCAACACAGGATCCTGGGTGTTGTCATTGACCAAATATGATCATGACCATATTTGGTCAATGTGTCAATCATAATTTCAGCTCATTGCTCATTTAGGGGACTGCATTGTATTGCTTCTTAACTTCCTGTGCAGCTTTAAGGCAGGGCTTGAATAAAACCCAGGCGCCAGGTCGCAATGGCGACTTGAAATTGCGTCCTGGAGCCTGGGCTACACCGCAGCAGGGGTCTGGATTCCTGCGACGTGACCCCCCCCCCCGCATCAGTGCCACCTGTCAGTGCCCATCAGTGCCACCTCAGCATAGCTCCCAACTGTCCCTGATTTCAAGGGACTGTCCCTGTTTTGGAGGGACTGTCCCTGATTTGGAACAATGTCCTTCTGTCCCTCTTTCCTCCTCATTTGTCTCTCATTTTGGTCTGATCTATATAGTTGTATATAAAATGCACTTTTTATCTTTCAAAAAGTATTTCCCAGCGCTAAACCTTTCATCCTAATTCTAAATTGCTGCATTTGTAAATTTTAAAAGCCAATATAAAGGAATAGTAATGGTAAAAAAAAGCCCTTGTGGTTTTAATTAACCTTTTTTTTGGTTAATTCACCTTTAAGGGGGTGTGGCAGGGGGCGTGACCTATGCCTACATACATTTGCTAGTAGGTGTCCCTCATTCCCATCTCAAAAGTTGGGAGGTGTGCCTCAGTGCCGCCTCATCAGTGCAGCCCATCAGTGCCAACTCATTAATGCCACCTTATTAGTGCCCAATAGTGCAGCCTATCAGCGCACATCAGTGAAGGAGAAAAATCACTTATTTGCAAAATCTTATAACAAACATAAAAAAGTTTTTTTTTTTTGTATTTTTAAATTATCTGTCTTTTTTTTCGCTTGGCATCACGCCAGAGCAACTCTTATTGCCCGACGCCCCGGAAATGCAGTTCTGGGCGCTGGGCAGAGGATTTAAAAAAAACTGGCTCCTAACTTTTTCAGCTGGCTCCTAGATTCTAAACAAATTTGTCAAGCCCTGCTTTAAGGCATCCCCCAAGCACGTTATTTGAAGGATTTGGGTATTTTCATTGTTGCCCTTTAAGCCGCTTCAAAGACCCTCTCCCTACTAAATGTTTTTTTTTTTTAAATATTGCATTGATATATGTTCCTCATGGCAGTGCCCAGCATTTTTTAAACAATATAGTTTACAAATTAGCTGTGATAAAGGCCAGAAAAAGATTGCAAGCTTTAGCTTCCATAGAACTGAATAGGGGTCCGGCAATGAGGTCGGGGTTTACGAACTTCCCACTGGGTTTGCCGAACCTTCTGCTAACAGAACTTTGCTTGGTTCACTCAACCTTAGTGGCCGATATAACCGTTTGGGAAAAATATGTGCTTTTCTCTTCTTTTAAATTAAGGGCGCCTTTAAATCTGAATACAGATGGGGATCGCTTGAAACCCGATTCCCCCCCCACCCCTCCCCAATAATGAGGCATTAATTGAAATGTTGTTAACAGTGCGCAATAATAACACGCCAGCTGACCTCCCACTAATGTTCTGTTTTCACGGCGTATCAATTAATCAGGAATTAATGAAGAGCCCCTTTCTCAGGCGACGCTCGCGCTAATATTTTTCGATGGAAGACCCTCCCTTTTAATTAAAACAAATAAAATAAAAAAATGCAGCCGAGACACATAAATCAGAATAATTCTTTGTTATTGTTACCAAATGAGATGGACTTTGATGTGGGGGTCACCCGGGGCTGGCGAATGAAAGGCATTCTCCGCTGTGAGGCGAGCGACCACCTCGCAAGGCCGCCTTGTAAAATGATTGCGCAATTACACATGAAAGTTGGAATTCTTTTGCTTGTTTTAGCAGCGGGTGCCGAGAATGACACCGGACGGTGTGTGGAAGAAGCAGAACCCCCCGCCTGGAGACTTTTCATACATTTATGGATAATATTTTGTATGAGATATCTTTTCCTGAAACTTAAAGGTGTGCTCCGGGTAAAATCATATTTAAAGGGACACTCCGGTTTGACATAAATTTGGCATCATAGAAACTGGTCTTGTGTTGCTTGTTGGCTGGGTAGCTAAATCTCTTCCATCTGTTGTGTCCTTATCTTCTGCTTGGCAGCTGAATGTGAACCATTGAAAAGGCAGCCAGTGTTGTTCCTTGGTTCTAGCTCTGCCCAATTCTGAGTCCACTTCAGCTCACCCACACTAAGGAGTTTACACAGTACAGGTCATGGGAGAAGAGGCTGCAGTCCCTTCCAGGACCAGTCCTGCTAAGCCCGCTGGTAACTGATTATATAAAAGATAGAATATAGGGGATTTTCTGAATAGGACAATGCCACTGCTTCCTGATAATATCATGCACAGGGGCCTTATCCAAGCTCTGCTCCTCCATGAGCCGTCCAGACACTCAGTATGATGGATGGTGGCCAAAGTGGGTAACACTCATGCCCTAGATCTTGGATTTGATTCCCACCAAGGATGGTATCTGTCTATCACACTATCCTATTGGTGAGTCAGTTAGTTTCCTCCCAAAATTGGCCTTGCTGCTTATCCACATGTGTATGATTTTGGTGGGATATTAGAGTGTAAGTTCCTTTGAAGGCTAAGACTGTTGTGATTGGTTAAAAAAAAGGTCAGCATTAAATTAAATCATGTTTAACAAATAAAAACAGGTGGGGTAGTTGGCCATTAGCACAAAGTTAATAAGAGTTCATGGGTCTCCACCATCTCTTTGCTGAGTTCTCGGGTCTTCACACCTGCAGTGCCCATTATGAGGAGTCCCCACCATCCCTGTGCTGAGTTCCCAGGTCTGTACACCTGCTGTGCCCATTATGAGGAGTCCCCACCATCCCTGTGCTGAGTTCCCAGGTCTGTACACCTGCTGTGCCCATTATTATGAGAGGTGCCCACCATCCCTGTGCTGGGTTCCTGGTTCTGTTTACCTGCTGTACCCAGGGGCGGATAACTCATGGGGCCCCCGGGCAATAGGAGATTATGGGGCCACACAATATACACACACACAGTATACAATCATGCAGTATACACATACATGTACACACAGTATAAACAGACAGATATAAAAAAAAATAGATTTATACATACTGTCCTTGGTTTTACTGAGGCTGGCAACTCTGATGGGGCCCCCTAGTGGCCCAGGGCCCTCGGGCAGTGCCCGAGTGGCTCAATGGTCAGTCCGTCCCTGGCTGCACCCATTATTATGAGGGGTTCCTACCATCCCTGTGCTGAGTTCCCGGGTCTGTACACCTGCTGTGCTAATTATGGAATGCACCGAACTTCCCTGCTGGAATTATATTCTATATATATTAAAACAAATGTAATGGCCTGAGTGGAAACACCCCAAGGTTGTTTGGAATAGAGCAAGAACCAGGTACAAAAAACAATAGCGTTTCCCCCCATTCTGCATGGAGTTTGCATGTCCTCCCTGTGCTTGTGTGGGTTTCCTGCAGCTAGTATGGTTTCCTCCCACATTCCAAAGGCATGGTGGTAAATTAATTGGCTCCTGTCCGAATTGGCCCTAGTATGTGTATGCAATGGTGATAAAAGCCTAAAGCCATCCGTAGACGGTTTGAATCTCAGCTGGTTCAGCTGGTACAACCAGCCTGTTGGATTTTACATGCAATTATTGCTAGCAGCTTTTATAGCCACTAGCAATAATTGCTGTGTTCTCCCGGCGGGGACGGCTTCCCCCACCCGCCGGAAGAACACAATGGCTCTGCGGGAGGGATTCTTCTGTCGACACTTACTGTGTTGATGAGGGAATTGAGTGATTTTCTTTTCTGAAGGACTCCGACCAGGCCACGGACCCAACGTATAAGCGCTTTCCCCGACTTGTTTATTCCCTGGTTGGGGTAGGCGGAACACTTTGGTGGGGGTGAGCAGCCACGCCTCTTGACCATTGACCTCTGGGGACCCGCCTGCTGACCTTTGACCTTTGGAGGAGGTCCCTATTCCAATCCCTGATTCCTAACCTTGTTCTTCATGGGGAAACCCTAACACCCCCAATTATACAGTGGTATTTATACTGTAACAGATGTATTAGACATAGAGCTGACCAAGGGGGCAAAAATAAATGATTTGCATGGCCCCGCCCACTGTCCTAAAATTAGGAACAAAATGTAACTATATAACTCGATACATAGATAGATACATAGAGTAAGTTACAAAGATGTATGTGTTTCTTATGCTCCTCAGCTCCATCTAGTGGCCATAAGGCTGTATTTCATTCCTTTGCTCCTCAGCTCTATCTAGTGGTCACAATGCAGTATTTTATTTCTGTGCTCCTCAGCAACATCTAGTGGCTATCAATGTTATTAGTAATTTATCACAGAAGAAAATCCTTGGAGATGAAAATTGGAGAAATAGAGCGCCCCTTGGTGGTTTTCCTATGGGGCCCCATTGCATAATTTACTGACATGTCCTTCAGCATTGGCAGTGTTTCAGTAAATGTTTTGTGAATTTTGTCACTCAGAAAAATGTGCCACTGCTACCCGTGTTTGGGGTGCCATTAAGAAACAAGTGCATTGCACGTTTTTCGCAAGCATTTCTGCCTGTATTTCTGCCACACCCAGGTGTGAATGGGGCCTCAATTACATTTATATCTGATGTTGTCAGATTAGCCATTTGACCTCTGGAAGATTTTACCCCCTTCATGACCAAGGCATTTTTTTGCTATATGGCACTGCGCTATTTAACTGGTAATTGAGCGGTCATGCAACACACATGCAAATGTAATTTATGGGGTTTTTTTTCACACAAATAGAGCTTTCTTTTGGTGGTATTTGATCACCACTGTTTTTTTTTTTAATTATATAAATTAAAAAAGACCAAAAATGTTTAGAAAAAAAAATATTTTTTACTTTCTGCTATAAAACATCCAATAAAAAATTAAAAAATTTTAATTTCTTCATAAATTAAGCGCAAAATATATTCTGTTACGTGTCTTTGGTAAAAAAAAATCCCAAGGAGTGTATACTAATTGGTTTGCATGACAGTTATAGAGTCTACAAACTATGGTATATATACTGGAATTTTTATTATTATTATTTTTTTTTTTTTTACACTAGTAATGGCGGTGATTAACTAATTATGTGGCGGCCAATCTGATACTAACTGATGCTGAATTGGAACTGACTAACTGACACTAACATCACCTGTGACACCATACCTCCCAACATTTTGAGATGGGAATGAGGGACATCTACTAGCAAACGTATGTAGGCATAGGACACGCCCCCTGCCACACCCTCTTAAAGGAGAATTAACCAAAACAAAAGGTTAAATAAATCCACAAGTGCTTTTTATAACCACCACTATTCCTTTATATTGGCTTTTAAAATTTACAAATGCAGCAATTTAGAATTTGGATGAAAGGTTTAGCACTGGGAAACACTTTTTGAAAGATAAAAAGTGCATTTTATATACAACTATATAGATCCGACCAAAATGAGGGACAAATGTGGAGGAAAAGGGGACAGAGGGACATTGCTCCAAATCAGGGACAGTTGGGAGATATGGTGACACCAGGGGCGGACTGATAACTCATGGGGCAACAGGGCAATAGGAGATTATGGGACCCCCAGGCAATCAGAGATTATGGGGCCACACAGTATACACACACACACAGTATACAATCACACAGTATACCCACACACAGTATACAATCACACAGTATACACAGACATGTACACACAGTATACACAGACAGATGTAAAAAAAACACAGATTTATACATACTGTCCCTGGTTTTACTGAGGCTGGCAACCCTGATGGGGCCCCCTAGTGACCCAGGGCCCTCGGGCAGTGCCCGAGTCGCTCAATGGTCAGTCCACCCCTGGGTGACACTAATACAGTGATCAGTGCTAATACTATACACTGTCACTGGCTGGGAAGGGGTTAACATCTAGGGGCAATCAAGGGATCAACTGTGTCCCATATTTTGAACCCTAACAAGTGTAATCTGTGTATTATGTGCTGCTTTTACTATATGATGTGGCTGATTTTTCTCCTTGCTTTGCAGGGAGAAAAACACAGCCACATCGCTGCTCTGTGTACAGAGGTCTGTGTTGTTAGTAAACACAGGGCTTTTCACTGTGGTTCGCCAAGCCGATCAGCAGGTTCCAGGCATACAGTAAATCATTGGCTGGGACCTGCTTACTAACTTGTGCTATACTGAATTACAGCACAGATCGGGTGGCAGGCAGGCGCACATGCGCCCGCTCCTGGGATTTGTAAATCATGTACATGCACGCGATGTGGACTGGTCCGCAATTAGTTAAATGAGATTTTAGCAACTATATACAGATCTACATTAATTTGTAATTTCTTAAATGAAACCCAAGCGCATGAACTCCAGCAAAACAGATAAATTCCATTTGTAACGTCTAGTGGGAATTTGTGGAACGCGCAACAATTCCCTGTGTAGTTTATTGTTGAAGCAGGGAGGCCAAATCATCGCTCGGAAACATCGAGCCGCACTCCCTGGCCTCGTTTCCTCGTGTTTTTTAAGTGTCCACTTATAGAATAAAAAAAAAAAAAATAATAGAAAAGGGTTGGCTTCTTCTTCCAATAAGCTCTTGGCCTGGTTGGCGAGGCCTGTGTAGGCCGTCATATGGAACAGATTAGCGATCTCTCTCACACTGCGTCTACTTGGGTGTTCCGCATGCAGGATTTTCGAAGCTCGGGTCTTGGTTTTGCTTTCCTTAACAGCAGGAAATGCCCCTTTCTCAGACCACATGTGAAAGTGTATGGGAACGTTGGGAGGGCCGAGAGGGAGACGGGGCGAAAGGGAGACATTGTGGGTGGAAAGGGGAAGGGGGGAGATGGCCGTTCTGCTTAAGTCATACGACTTTATGGCTTGTAGATTGGGGATGGCAGGAGGAACGGCTGTGGGAGAGGCCTAGCCGAAAATGAGCCTGTCCCTCATCCTACTGACTCCCAGGCTGAGGCCTTCCAGCTGCCGTCGCTTTAGTTTCTCTCCGAGTTTCCTGCTGCCCCTTGTACAGGCCGTAAATATTTCATGACGAAGGACAGGGCAATTAGGAAAGGATGGGCCCTCCTAATGTTCATAAATCATCCATTGGCTGCCAGACTTGACCCAAGTGAAAATGTTAATGCAGATTACAGTTTTGAAATCTTCAAAAATGCCTGATGCAAATATTGAAAGGATTTTGCATTTTTATATTGCATGTTTTTTTTAGTTAGAACATATTGACCTGGATGGGTTGGATATGCAGGTTTCCTGATCGTTATGGAGTTTTGACCATTCTGCTGTAAGAACAAACCACTCAACCCAAACTCCATGTAGATAAAGCAATGACAATATTTTTCCAATTACAGAATTGAAACCCTAACCTCTCCTGGGGTTCAGAACTGGTGCCATGGCCAATCAGGAGACAGCCTTCCTAAAGGGTGAGGTGATTCATGGCTCATTGTTCGAGAAACACATTGCTACACCTAAGCTGACCCCCTCCTGTGCTACTAGTGTCTACCGATATCCCAATTCCCACTTATGTCCTCTGTGCGTCCTCAGCCAACTGTGCACCTCAAGTGCACCTCTGTGCTTCACATCTTCAAGTGCACCCTGTGTCTCCAAGTTTGTACCCTGTGTGGCAAATATCTCTAAGTGCACCCTGCATGCCGTATGTCTCCAAGTGCACCCTGCACTCCCCATGTCTCCAAATGCACCCTGTGCGCCCCATGTCTCCAAGTGCACCCTGTGCGCCCCATGTCTCCAAGTGCACCCTGTGCGCCCCATGTCTCCAAGTGCACCCTGTGCGCCCCATGTCTCCAAGTGCACCCTGTGCGCCCCATGTCTCCAAGTGCACCCTGTGCGCCCCATGTCTCCAAGTGCACCCTGTGCTCCCCATGTCTGCAAGTGCACCCTGTGCGCCCAATGTCTCCAAGTGCACCCTGCACTCCCCATGTCTCCAAGTGCACCCTGCACTCCCCATGTCTCCAAGTGCACCCTGCACTCCCCATGTCTCCAAGTGCACCCTGCACTCCCCATGTCTCCAAGTGCACCCTGCACTCCCCATGTCTCCAAGTGCACCCTGCACTCCCCATGTCTCCAAGTGCACCCTGCACTCCCCATGTCTCCAAGTGCACCCTGTGCGCCCCATGTCTTCAAGTGCACCCTGTGCGCCCCATGTCTCCAAGTGCACCCTGAACTCCCCATGTCTCCAAGTGCACCCTGCACTCCCCATGTCTCCAAGTGCACCCTGCACTCCCCATGTCTCCAAGTGCACCCTGCGCGCCCCATGTCTCCAAGTGCACCCTGTGCGCCCAATGTCTCCAAGTGCACCCTGTGTGCCCAATGTCTCCAAGTGCACCCTGTGCGCCCAATGTCTCCAAGTGCACCCTGCACTCCCCATGTCTCCAAGTGCACCCTGTGTGCCCCATGTCTCCAAGTGCACCCTGTACGGCCCTTGTCTCCAAGTGCACCCTGTGCGCCCCATGTCTTCAAATGCATCCTATGTACCAGTGTCTCCAAGTGCACCCCTGTGTGCCTCCTGTATCAAAATGCACCTCTGTGCACCCCATTTCTCCAAATGCACTCTGTGTGCCCCTTATCTCCAAGTTCACTTCATATCTCCAAATGCACCCCTGTGTACCCCATGTCTCTAAGTTCACCTGTGCGCCCCGTGTCTCAAAGTGCACCCCTGCTCCTAACTTCACCCCTTTGTGCCCCGTATCTCCAAGCAAGTACACTCTGCATGTCCTGTGTGGCAACTGATGTTTTTTTTTTTGGAGGGGGGGCAGCAAACAACCACCCCCCGCCCACGGACAGTCGGGTCACCCGCACCCCCCCCCACGAGATCCCACTTACCCCATCTAGGTTGCGGACGGGCAGCGCTCCTAGGGTCGGCGGCTTCCATCGCATCTCCTCCTCCTCTGCATCACTGCAGCTTCAGCCGTGCGTCTCTTTCCTCCTCCTCCTAGGCGACCCATTTGTGCCCTGTGTTTCCAAATGCACCTCATGTCTCCAAATGCACCCCTGCACGCCCTCTGTCTCCAAATGCAGCCCATGTCTTGAAATGTAGCCCTGTGTGCCCCATGACTCCAAATCCACCCATGCATGCCCTGTGTCTCCAAATGTGTCCCATGTGTCCAAGTGCACCACTGCATGCCTCATGTCTTCAAGTATACCCATGTGTGTCCTGTGTTTGCAAGTGTGCCCCTGTGTACTCCATGTCTCCAAAGTGTGCCCCTGTGTACTCCATGTCTCCAAAGTGTTCCCCTGTGTACTCCATGTCTCCAAGTGTGCCCCTGTGTACTCCATGTCTCCAAGTGCGCCCCTGTGTACTCCATGTCTCCAAGTGTGCCCCTGTGTACTCCATGTCTCAAAGTGTGCCCCTGTGTACTCCATGTCTCCAAGTGTGCCCCTGTGTACTCCATGACTCCAGAGTGTGCGCCTGTGTACTCCATGTCTCCAAGTGTGCCCCTGTGTACTCCATGTCTCCAAGTGTGCCCCTGTGTACTCCATGTCTCCAAGTGTGCCCCTGTGTACTCCATGACTCCAGAGTGTGCCCCTGTGTACTCCATGTCTCCAAGTGTGCCCCTGTGTACTCCATGTCTCAAAGTGTGCCCCTGTGTACTCCATGTCTCCAAGTGTGCCCCTGTGTGCTCCATGTCTCCAGAGTGTGCCCCTGTGTACTCCATGTCTCCAAGTGTGCCCCTGTGTACTCCATGTCTCCAAGTGTGCCCCTGTGTGCTCCATGTCTCCAGAGTGTGCCCCTGTGTACTCCATGTCTCCAAGTGTGCCCCTGTGTACTCCATGTCTCCAGAGTGTGCGCCTGTGTACTCCATGTCTCCAAAGTGTGCCCCTGTGTACTCAATGTCTCAAAGTGTGCCCCTGTGTACTCCATGTCTCCAGAGTGTGCCCCTGTGTACTCCATGTCTCCAGAGTGTGCCCCTGTGTACTCCATGTCTCCAAAGTGTGCCCCTGTGTACTCCATGTCTCCAAGTGTGCCCCTGTGTACTCCATGTCTCCAGAGTGTGCCCCTGTGTACTCCATGTCTCCAAAGTGTGCCCCTGTGTACTCCATGTCTCAAAGTGTGCCCCTGTGTACTCCATGTCTCCAAAGTGTGCCCCTGTGTACTCCATGTCCCCAAAGTGCGCCCCTGTGTACTCCATGTCTCAAAGTGTGCCCCTGTGTACTCCATTTCTCCAAGTGTGCCCCTGTGTACTCCATGTCTCCAAGTGTGCCCCTGTGTACTCCATGTCTCCAGAGTGTGCCCCTGTGTACTCCATGTCTCCAAAGTGTGCCCCTGTGTACTCCATGTCTCAAAGTGTGCCCCTGTGTACTCCATGTCTCCAAAGTGTGCCCCTGTGTACTCCATGTCTCCAAAATGTGCCCCTGTGTACTCCATGTCTCCAAGTGTGCCCCTGTGTACTCCATGTCTCCAAGTGCGCCCCTGTGTACTCCATGTCTCCAAGTGTGCCCCTGTGTACTCCATGTCTCCAAAGTGTGCCCCTGTGTACTCCATGTCTCAAAGTGTGCCCCTGTGTACTCCATGTCTCCAAAGTGTGCCCCTGTGTACTCCATGTCTTCAAGTTCGCCCCTGTGTACTTCATGTCTCCAAGTGTGTAAACCTCAGACATGAAATATGAACAAAGCCTCTATAGTGTGTACTTTCTCAATTTAGAGCACTGTCATTTCTGTCTGCTGCTTCCTTCCTCTCTTATCAGCATGAATTCATTCTGATGAGTTTTCCTGACACCAGGGGCATACATACAGGAGTCGCAGTGGTCGCCCGTGCGACCCCCCCTGTACAATGGGAAAAGAGGGCAGCGTGGGCAGTGGTATGTAGGGGAACCGATCCCTCTATGTAGGCACTGAATGCCCTCTTCTTCTCCTCTCCCTCCGGCAGACAGTTAGCGGCTGCAGGGAGAAATGGAGGCCATTGGTTCCTTTATCCCGCTGCCTCCCTATCCCGCTGCCTCCCTATCCCTGTGCTGCTGCCCTGGGCCCCTGTGTGCTTCCCTGACCCCCCCCCCCCCCGCAGCGCTGTCGGGTTTCCCCCTTCCAACTCCCGCCAGCTGCTTTGGGGGATCTGTCAAATTGTAGAATGGGGTAGGGGTCGGTAAATGGGTCATTTACTGGTCTCTTCCTTGTCTTAATAAATAGAGTTAGTGACCCTTTTTTTTCTTTTTTATTCATTCATAGCTAAGACATAGTAAACTGCGTTTACTTTGCTTCACTTTATGAATAAACGGGAAGCTCTGTACAGAGATTTATAACTGATTATTCATTCTGTGCAGCTGAGGCTTCAGAGAAAGGGACTGATGAATCTGTCCTCAGGTCCCTTTCTCTGTCTCAAAATTGAGACATCAGGGGTCAATTTAGACCCCTGATATTCCACCAAAGCCACCCAATGGGGGTCCTAAAAAATGTGTAAAAAGTAAACAATTGTAGAAAAAAAAATACAAAATTTAAATATAAAATTAAATGGTAAAGAAATAATTAAAAAAAGTAAACAACAAAAATGAAAAACTACTGACACCAGTGGCGGAACTACCGGGGTCACAAAGGTCGCACTTGCGACTGCTCTCTGGCGTTCCCCCACCGCGCGGGGGGGGGGGCCCAAAACGGCAGGAAGGTGGACTGCTGTGGGACCATAATAAAGAGTCCCACAATGGGAGTAAAGGCCCCACGATCAGTGTGAAGGGCCTCGGTCGGGGCCAAGGTGGCCCTTCATGGTTTCTTGCACCAGGGTCCTGAAGGTTGTATTTACACCTCTTCCTGACACCAAGAAAAAAATGGTGACACGGGAGGGATCTCCAGATGATTGACAGCCTCAGCTCTGCTCCTGTGTCCTATGTGGAAGGGAGGGGGGTGTTCTGTCCCTCCAATCAGCTCTCAGAGCTCTCCTCACTAATGTAACTTCAGCTCTTCACCCCCTGCTTTTCAGGGCTGAGAGATCCTGTGTAAATTCTGCACTTTAAATGGATGTAGGGGAAACAGGTATGTCTTACACTACCAAAAGTATTGGGACGCCTGCCTTTACACGCACGTGAACTTTAATGGCATCCCAGTCTTAGTCCGTAGGGTTCAATATTGAGTTGGCCCACCCTTTGCAGCTATAACAGCTTCAACTCATCTGGGAAGGCTGTCCACAAGGTTTAGGAGTGTGTCTATGGGAATGTTTGACCATTCTTCCAGAAGCACATTTGTGTGGTCAGGCACTGATGATGGATGAGAAGGCCTGACTCTCAGTCTCCGCTCTAATTCATCCCAAAGATGTTCTATCGCGTCAATGCTTTGATGTGTTTCTATTGATTTCAGGGGGAAATGCATGGCAGACACACACAGGTGTAAATCTGTAAGGTGTTAAGTTTGTTCACACTTTCTCAGTGCGTTGTGTTAACAAATGTACGTTAACATGCGTTTCTTAATGGCCAAATAAATGGCTTGGCAACTCACCAAAAGACAGCCATCATTTTTTTGACAATGCAAGGTTGAGGTTCATTGCCACATATGCGCCTTGAAGCTGCGTTGCCTAAGGCTCCATTCACACTAATGCGTTTTTTGATGCCTTTTGCATTTTGTAGAAATGCATGGGTATTTTTTAACATGGGTTCCTATGGAACATGTTCACATCAATGCATTTTTGTACCTCTGCGTTTTTGGAAAGGGTCAGGAACTTTTTTTCATGCAAAATGCAGCGTTTTGCATGTAATAGAATTCAATGGACTAGCATCAAAAACGCAAGTACAGCGTTTTTGCAGCGTTTTTACAGCGTTTACACACCTCTGCCGTGGTGCGTTAAGGCAAATCAATGCACATTAGGTGTGTCGGGAGTACCAATCAACGCCCCCAATGGCCCATACACACGATTCGAAAAGACAATTTTTCGATGCGATCGTACGATAATCGGATCGTTAGTACAGAGCTTTCGAGAGCCGATCACCACAGTTTATCCGATATTATTCGATCCGACATGCACGAAAATTTTCCTCGTACCATACCAGATCGTACGATTTTCGTTTAGTCAGTACAGTTGTTGTCCGAAAATATAATACAAATACATTACAACACACGACATCACTTCCGATTTTTTTTTTTTTAGTCGTATGAGAATTTTCCTGACTTTAGTAACCTATTTCTACTTGCGACTATTAAGCGAAAAAAGTCGAACGATCCGCCGTCTGATTTTCGGATCGTGTGTACGGGCCATAAGGCTCGATTCACACCTATGCATGTTGCTTTGGAGCGTTTCTGCAGTGTTTTTTGTGGTGCTTGCCGCATTTTTGAGCAGCGTTTTTGCAGCGTTTTTACAGCGTTTTGTGTTTTTGGCGTTTTTTTTTTTCTTTAGACTGTATACAGTCTAAAAAAAACTTAAAAAGTAAAATGCAAAACACGGCAAAAATGCTGTAAAAACGCTGCAAAAACGCTGCTCAAAAACGCGGCAAGCACCGCAAAAAACACTGCAGAAACGCTCCAAAGCAACATCCATAGGTGTGAATCGAGCCTTATGGCCCGTACACGCGATCCGAAAATCAGACGACGGATCGTTCGACTTTTTTCGCTTAATAGTCGCAAGTAGAAATAGGTTACTAAAGTCACGAAAATTCTCATACGACTAAAAAAAAAAAAAAAATGGGAAGTGATGTCGTGTGTTGTAATGTATTTGTATTATATTTTCGGACAACAACTGTACTGACTAAACAAAAATCGTACGATCTGGTATGGTACGAGGAAAATTTTCGTGCATGTCGGATCGAATAATATCGGATAAACTGTGGTGATCGGCTCTCGAAAGCTCTGTACTAACGATCCGATTATCGTACGATCGCATGAAAAAACGGTATTTTTCGTCCGATTTTCGGATCGTGTGTACGGGCCATTGGGGGCGTTGATTGGTACTCCCGACACACCTAATGTGCATTGATTTGCCTTAACGCACCACGCCAGAGGAGTGTAAACCCAGTAGCGGGGACATGCCGCCATATTGGTTTTGACGTTGGACGGGAGCAGGTTGCAGCATTCCTGTGTGTGTGGTATGTGCAGGTTGCCCCGGGAACATCTGGCAGATGGAGGCATTGTATGGATGGAACAATATGAAGTCTGTTCGGCGTTCGATCCCAGAGCTGCCTAATGTCTCCCAGATGTGCAGGATGTCCTGACTGACTTCTTTCATTACCAAACGTATCGCCTAGGAGTGACGGCGAGGCCCGAGCTGCGGCGCTCTGCGATGAGCTGGAGGCCAGCCACACAGGGAGTATGCGAGGACGTAGCCCCAGACCTGGGACCGCACACTCCAACCACAACCCCTCAAACAAACTTATTAAAAATACATATAAACTGAGAGGGAATTAATATCAGATATTATATTATCGCGCCACTGACAAGTGATGTTTGCGTTACCGGTGGAGCCAGATCCTGGATTTTGAAATGTCCTCAAACATTGAGATCTCCCGGTCATAATTCTCACCTCAATCCGTCCAACAGGATTATTGAAAGACTGCCACCAGGGCTATAAACAGCCGACCAAAGGGGGGCGACGTTTTACACATACAGTACATTGTGCTTCTTCAAACCCTCCTTCTCAATAAACCTGTTGGATGGATTTTGGTGTGCAGCTCTTTTTTTCTACTTGGTCTACAATGTTCACGGTTGCGAGGCGGAGCTAGCGCCCAGGACTTCCCTTCTGGTGGATTATCACACTCACCTGGAGCAGCGACCTGTTTCATTATAATTCTCACCTCTTCTGGGTGTTCAATCTCCTCCTGTTACATTCTCCATAATATAAAACAAATAAACAGCAAGGGTGGTGGGAACCCCTCATAATAGGACCTGCAGGAGTACAGACCCAGGAACTCAGTACAGGGATGGTGGAAGCCCTCATAATTGGCACAGCAGGGGTACAGACCCGGGAACTCAGTACATGGATGGCGGGAACCCCTCATAATTGGCACAACGGGAGGAAAGACCCAGGAACTCAGCACAGGGATGGTGGAAGCCCTCATAATGGGCACAGCAGCTGTACAGACCAGGGAACTCAGTGTAAGGATGGTGGGAACTCCTCATAATTGGCACAACGGGTGTACAGACCTGGGAACTCAGCACAGAGATGGTGCGAACTCCTCATAATGGGCACAGCAGGTGTACAGACCCAGGAACTCAGCACAGGGATGTTGGAAGCCCTCATAATGGGCAAAGCAGGTGTACAGACCCAGGAACTTGGCACAGGGATGGTGGAAGCCCTCATAATGGGTACAACAGGTGTACAGACATGGGAACTCAGCACAGGGATGGTGGGAACTCCTCATAATGGGCACAGCAGGGGTACAGACCTGAGAAGTCAGCACAGATATAGTGGAAACCCCTCATAATGGGCACAGCGGGCGTACAGACCCGGGAACTCGGCACAGGGATGGTGGGAACTCCTCATAATGGGCACAGCGGGCGTACAGACCCGGGAACTCGGCACAGGGATGGTGGGAACTCCTCATAATGGGCACAGCAGGGGTACAGACCTGAGAAGTCAGCACAGATATAGTGGAAACCCCTCATAATGGGCACAGCGGGCGTACAGACCCGGGAACTCGGCACAGGGATGGTGGGAACTCCTCATAATGGGCACAGCGGGCGTACAGACCCGGGAACTCGGCACAGGGATGGTGGGAACCCCTCATAATGGGCACAGCGGGCGTACAGACCCGGGAACTCGGCACAGGGATGGTGGGAACCCCTCATAATGGGCACAGCGGGTGTACAGACCCGGGAACTCAGCACAGGGATGGTGGGAACATCTCATAATGGGCACAGCGGGTGCGCAGACCCAGGAATTCAATGCAGGGAATGTTAGGAACCCCTTATAACGAGCAGGTAATGGGCATGCACAGCACACGGATGGCAGGGACCCTTCATAATGGGCACAGCAGATTCACACTGTTTAACCTAAAGTGGTAATAAACCCATAACCAAAACTTTATAATATTCCAGCTTAACAATCATTAGATGTGGGGGCTGCACTGATTTACTTTTCTTCCCTCTGTTTTCTACAGGTTATCTGGCCATTAACACACCTCCTGTATTAGCAAGACACCACTCTGGATGAAGGAGCACAGGAGGCAACGCAAACGGCCGCATTGTCAGTCTGGGGGGGGGGGGGGGAGTGTTAGATGGACTAGAAGATTTAGATACACTAACACATTGAAGCCAAACGCCAGCTCACACTTAATAATCAGTTACAGCAAACAGTTTTTTTTTTTCCTTTTGGGATGAAGGGTCTACATAAATAAGATCTGATCATTGCAAGCACCCCTGTCAGTGTTAAGTGATTGGTCTCATCTATGTAAACTGATACATTCTGCTGGAGAGCTTGTGCTTTAGAAAAACAACACACTTGCCTGCTGGATCACCAAATGAAAACAGAAGAAAGAAAGCCTAAAAAAAAAAGAAAACAAGTGCAGCCATCACATCTAAGAATTGGTATGCTGCAATATAATAAATGTTTGTCTTTAGGTTTAATACCGATTAAAAAAAAAAAAAAAACTCTTTTCTGAAAACTCCAAAAAAGAGTCTCTCTGTGTCGCATCTTTAGTGAACGCACTTTCCCAGAATCCTTTGCTCTGGGAGGTTATCTAGAGATCGGCCACAAACTCGTCATCTTGTGTGAGTGACGTTCGCGGGACCTCCGTGGCTACAGACGCATCTGCAACTGCGTAGAGATCTCCAAACACAAGCGGGGATCAAAGAGTGCGGATTAGAGTTGTGTACGATCCCGAACATGCACAGGACAGGAGGAATGTTCCCCCGGCCAGACATGAAAGGGGAGCTGTACAAACATCTCTCTATGTATTAGACAGGACCGCCCACTGCGCCTTTCTCCATATTATCACTTCAGTGGCTCCCATGCCGCACGCGCCACATTTAAGGGCTGAACGCACACAAATCGGTTGCATTGCGGTGATATGCGCATCAATGCATGCAGTAGTGCAATGCATGTGAACCCACCCATGTGCACTGGCGCATCGCAATGTTATGTATTATGAATGGCACCCCAAAGCATTAGTGCAACTAAGCTCCGACACAAATTAGGTGCAGCGCACAGTAACGCATTACAGGTACGCTGCATTGTAAAAAATATTGTATATGTTCATTTTTTGGTCTGTTCCCGTGCATTGAATAAGCTGCCTAAATGCAACACGTATTCACGTGTGGCACAACACGCATCGGCCCGTATGCATTAATGGAATGCACATCTAATCCCGCCCATAAGCCCGGACACCAAATGTTTAGGGCGTTCAGCATGGACAAGCTTCCTGGTGTCAATGGTTTCTAAAGAAGCAGCGGGTTCCGGCACCCGCCGTGTCCCTACCAGCCACTGACGTCACCCGACCCGTTCACCTACATGGCTGGGAATCCCCAGCTGTGTAAGCAAAGGGGTGCAAATGGAGGGGTGACATCACTGTAGAAATATACGGTCACGTGGCCATATTTGGGCGACGCATAAACATTAACCATATATGGTCATGGCTATTTTTGAGCAATGATGTCACCGCTATCCTGGCCCCTTCCTTTCTATTGGTGAGGATCAGGGCTTTTTTTTCCTCAGATAATTCAGCCGTGGCCAAAAGTTTTGAGGATGACACAAATATTAGTTTTCACATAATCTGCTGCTTCAGTGTTTTTAGATCTTTTTGTTAAATGTTACTATGGTATACTGAAGTATAATTGCAAGCATTTCATAAGTGGCAAAACTTTTATTTACAATCACAAGTTTATGCAAAGAGTCAATATTTGTAGGGTTGACCCTTCTTTTTCAAGACCTCTACAATTCTCCCTGGCATGCTGTCAATCAACTTCTGGCCACACCCTGACTGATGGCGGCCCATTCTTGCATAATCAATGCTTGGGAGTTTGTCAGAATTTATGGGGGGTATTTTTGTTCACCCGCCTCCTGAGGAATGACCACAAGTTCTCAATGAGATTGAGATCTCTGGGGAGTTTTCTGGCCATGGACTTAAAATTTCGATGTTTTGTTCCCCAAGACACTTATGCCGCGTACATACGGTCGGACTTTTCGTCTACAAAAGTACGACGGACGCCGACGGACCAAATCCGGCGGACAATCCGATCGTGTGTGGGCTTCCCCGGACTTTCAGCGGACTTTTCCAGCTGCAAATCTGCCGGACTTTAGATTTGGAACATGCTTCAAATCTTTACGTCGTAACTCCGCCGGACCCAGAAATCCGCTCGTCTGTATGCTAGTCCGACGGACAAAAACCCACGCTAGGGCAGCTATTGGCTACTGGCTATCAACTTCCTTATTTTAGTCCGGTGTACGTCGTCACGTACGAATCCGTCGGACTTTTGTGTGATCGTGTGTAGGCAAGTCCGTTCGTTAGAAAGTCTGCCGCAAGTCCGCCAAAAGTCCGTCGAAAGTCTGTTGGACTTTAGTAGCCGAAAAGTCCGACCGCGTGTACGCGGCATTATTTATCACTTTTGCCTTATGGCAAGGTGCTCCATCATGCTGGAAAAGGCATTGTTCCTCAACAAACTGTTCTTGAATGGTTGGGAGAAGTTGCTCTCGGAGGATGTTTTTTATCATTCTTTATTCATAGCTGTGTTCTTAGGCAAAATTGTGAGTGAGCCCCCGACTCCCTTGGCTGAGAAGCAACCCCACACATGAATGGTCTCAGGAGGCTTTACTGTTGGCATGATAAAGTACTGATGGTAGGGTTCACCTTTTCTTCTCCGGACAAGGTTTTTCCCGGATGCCCCAAACAATCGGAAAGGGGATTCATCAGAGAAAATGACTTTTCCCCAGTCCTCAGCAGTCCAATCCCTGGACCTTTTGTAGAATATCAGTCTGTCCCCGATGTTTTTCCTGGAGAGAAGTGTCTTCTTTGCTGCCCTTCTTGACACCAGGCCATCCTCCAAAAGTCTTCTCCTCCCTGTGTGTGCCGATGTCCTCACACCTGCCTGCCGCCATTCCTGAGCAAGCTCTGCACTGGTGGTGCCACCGATCCCGCAGCTGAATCAATTGTAGGAGATGGCCCTGGCGCTTGCTGGACTTTCTTCGGCGCCCTGAAGCCTTCTTCACAAATGCAGTGGAAATGTTTATGTGATTAGGTTCATTTTCATGGCAAAGAGGGACTTTGCAATTAATTGTAATTCATCTGATTGCTCTTCATAACATTCTGGAGTATATATGCAAATGGCCATCATAAAAACTGAGGCAGCAGACTTTGTGGAAATTTATATTTGTGTCATTCTCAAAACTTTTGGCCACGGCTGTAGGTGCTGGAACTCCCTCCTTCTGTTTCGAAATGGTACCCTAATAACACACACAGCCTTTGATTTCAGAAATAGGTTTACAGTTCAAATTTGAATGGACTTCGATTTGATGCAATTTGAATTTCTATTTGAATTTCGTAAATTCAGACGAATTTTGTTTCGTTATTCGGAGCATTCGGTAAACTTTGTTTATACTGTAATTCAGGTATTCGGATAGATCCGAATCTCTAAATAACTAAAAATATTTATTTGGAATGAAACAAACCGCACATGTCTAGTATAGATCCCCTGCAGCCAGCAGCTTTATACCCCCCCCCCCCCCCAGCAACAATAGATTCCCCCAGCAACAATGGACCCCTGCAACAAAATAGCAGCCAGAAACAACAGGCCCCTCCCACAACAGTAGATCCCTTCCAGCAACATGGACCCCCCAGCTACATAAGCCTCCCCCAGCAACAATATATCCCCCACCAGCAACAATAGACCTCCCCAGCAAGAAATAAGCCACCACACAAAAATAGATGCCTTCCAGCAGTGGTGGTCCATCCATAGAGGGTACATATCAGGGCGCCGGACTATGGATTCCAATGGGGGGGGGGGGAGTGTTTTATTTAAAGCACCTGATTAGAGCCAGAGGCTCTAATAGGCTTCAAAAAAGTGTGTGCTCGGGGTGCAGAACACTGCGTCCCGATTCCACCCAGTTGTGTGACGATAGCGAATGAATTTTCGCTATTTTTACACTAAAGTTCCTCCCCGCCAATCAGGAGGCAGGTCGTGAGGCCTGTTTCCCGATTCGCCAAACAGAGAGGAGACACACGGCAGAGGAAGCCGCGGGGGGAGCGGACACCGGAGCCACTGCCCCCACCCTGGGAGAGGAGGAGAGGTCTCCACAGCCTGCCAGCCCTAGACTGGGTAGGTGCCTGACCACCGGCTGCCCTGGGGGGGGGCGTGTTTGGGGGGTTGTCAGTGCTGCGCCGCCAGCCTCCTAAAGGGGTGTAGGGTTTGGTGTCAGTGCCGCGCCGCCGGCTTCCCGGATGGGTGGAGGTTTTGGTGTCAGTCCCGCGCCGCCGGCCTCCCAGAGGGGGGGTGGCGTTCGTGACGTGGGCCGCCCGGAAGGGGGAGTGCTTGTTTGCCGCCCCCCAAAAGAAAAATCCACCAGCCACCACTACCTTCCAGCAACAATAGATCCCCAAGCAGCCAGCATCAGTAGACTCGCTAGCACATTCCAGCACCCCTTGCCATTACACACATTCAGTGTTGATTCCAAAAAGCCTTCAAACCCCAGACTCCCACAACCACCGGGCCAGGGTTGTGGAGAGGAGGCCTTTGTCCACATCAACATAGGGACAATTTGCTTTGCCAGGGGGGCATGATTCCCTGATATGTGGCCTTGCTTTTCCTCCTCTTTCCTAGTCTACCAAGCTGCATGCACAGATAAGGGTCTGGTATGAATTTTTGGGAGGGACCCAATTTTTTTTTTAATTTTTTTAGTTTGTATTCCCCCTTAAAGTGGTAGTAAAGTCTTATTTTGAACTTGTACCTACAGGTAAGTCCATAATAAGGCTGACCTGTAGGTACAGCGAATATCTTCTAAACCTGCGCGGTTTAGAAAATATTCTCACTGCATGCAGCCAGGAAACGTCACGGGCGCTTGCGCTCTGAAGGGATGGCATACCTGTGCAGGTAAGTATAAAGGGGGGCTGGGGGGAGCTGCACCCAGAAGCTTGCATAGAATGCATTAAGGTAAAAAGCCTTCTGACTTTAGCACCACTTTAAGAGGAGGACTGAGGGGGGGGGGGGGGGGGGGTTTGATTTATTCAGGAAGCTATGTACAGTCCCCTGCTGCCCCCCCCCCCCCCCCCCACCAGCCATGATCTGCCTGCATTGTAGAGAAGCACAGAGACCCAGTAATAAGATTAAATAAAATAAAGCATGTAATTAAAATGGAAAGATATTTTTTTTTAAATTATCATTAGCATGGGGGGGGGGGGGGGGGGCAGGGAAGACAAAATATAAGCAGATCCAACTTCAGCTTTAAAAGGCACAGATACTAATTCTGTTTGTCTTCAATCTGTTCTGCAGCTTTGCTCATGCCGGGAACGATCGCCTTTGAATCGAATTATTGCTTTTCCATATGTGCAGCGATTTTTTTTAAATTTTTTAAAATTTTTTGCATCAGGCCTTTCGCACAGCCGACAGAAAGACGGACGTGCCGTTTCCCCCGGGCCTTGTCAATCTGGGAGCGGAGGGTGAGGACAGAGCGATGTGTACAGACCCTACAGACGGAGATTTCACAATCCAAACCATTCTGAGCTTAGGTTTCAGGCAGTTCTGTGTGGCTGCTGACCCTCTGCCTCTTGTGGGACCGTGGGACCGCCAATCCGTTACATCCCCCCCCCCCCCCGCCCCCCAATCCCGCTCGCCATTCATATGTGGGATTGACAGAAGGACAGGAATTGAGAAAAAAAACTGCATCCCCATCAATCTCCCATCCCTGCATATCATTCCCAGAGCAAAGGAATCGTATATAATAGGCTAATTGGCTGCTGTCTAAATTGTCCCACCATGTGTATATATGGATGTGAGTTAGAGACCTTAGATTGTGAGCTCCATGGGGACAGAGACTGATGTGAATGTAAAATATATAAAAAACTGCTGCGTAAATCGCCATCGCTATATGCCAGTGGTCTCCAAACTGCGGCCCTGGGGCCAGATTGCGACCCTTGGCTTGCTTTTATCTGGCCTTTGGGGCATTATCCCCCCACCATCAGCATCAGTGGGGCTTAGTTCTTGTCACTGACACCGACAATGGGGCACTATTCTTCCCACTGACACTAATGATGGGGCACTATACCATCCACTGACACCAACAATGGGGCACTATTCTTCCTACTGACACTATTGATGGGGCACTATTCCACCAACTAATACCAATGATGGGACACTATTCCTTCCACTAATACCAATGATGGGGCACTATTTCCCCCCACTGACACCAATGATGGGGCACTATTCCACCCACTGGCACGAATGATGGGGCACTATTCCTCCCACTGACACCAATGATGGGGCACTATTCCTCCCACTGACACCAATGATGGGGCACTATTCCACCCACTGGCACGAATGATGGGGCACTATTCCTCCCACTGACACCAATGATGGGGCACTATTCCTCCCACTGACACCAATGATGGGGCACTATTCCTCCCACTTATACCAATGATGGGGCACTATTCTTCCCACTAATACCAATGATGGGGCACTATTCCTCCCACTTACACCAATGATGGGGCACTATTCTTCCCACTAATACCAATGATGGGGCACTATTCTTCCCACTAATACCAATGATGGGGCACTATTCCTCTCACTGACACCAATGATGGAGCACTATTCCATCCACTGATACCAATGATGGGACACTATTCCATCCACTGATACCAATGATGGGGCACTATTCCTCCCACTGACACCAATGATGGGACACTATTCCTCCCACTAATACCAATGATGGGGCACTATTCCTCTCACTGACACCAATGATGGGGCACTATTTCTCTCACTGACACCAATGATGGGGCACTATTCCTCCCACTGACACCAATGATGGGGCACTATTCCTCCCACTGGTACCAATGATGGGACACTATTCCTTTCACTAATACCAATGATGGGGCGCTATTCCCCCCACTGACACCAATGATGGGGTATTTTTCTTCCCACTAACACCAATGATGGGACACTATTCCACCCACTGACACCAATGATGGGGCACTATTCCTCTCACTGACACCAATGATGGGGCACTATTCTTCCCACTGACACTAGCGATGGGGCTCTATTCCACCCACTGACACCAATGATGGAGCACTATTCCTCCTACTGATACCAGTGATAGGGCACTATTACTCTTCCTAATACCAATGATGGGGCACTATTACTCTTCCTAAAACCAATGATGGGGCATGGTTTATTCCCATGGATGCCAGGACATTTTCTTCTACCACTGGCCACAGTCCAGCCCCTCTAAAGTTTGGAAAACACTAAACCAGCCCTTTGTTTTTTAAAGTTTGGAGACCCCCTCTATATACTATACACCTGTAATAAATAAAAAAATATGAAAAGACAACACAGAATTCTCACCATGCTTCCCTTACAAAGCGCCTGTGAGCTGCACTGTATACAACTACAAGATTAGCACAGTTCTGTATACTTAGAGACCGGACCCAGCACCTGGTATATAGTAGTGCAGCCTGGTAAGTATCAGTGTAACCCTTTCATGTATTTATTACCCCTCACAGAGATCACACTGACAATGCCTTCATCTGCTTTTCTCTCCAGAAGGATGGCGCCATCTTTGTTTATCATTTAGGGATACTATCTACTTCCTGGACTGAAATGCCAGCACAGTCATGTAAATCCTGGTGCCTTTTCAGTTCTTGGCTGTGTTCACACATGTCTGACGCAGATCAGCTCCTGCTGCAGACCTGCAGTGCTCTCTACACCAGCTATTCCCAGCCAAGGTGCAATGGAAGCGTAGAATTCCTCCAGAGGTTGCTAGGGGTTCCCCAAGCTGTGGCTCACTGACCTTCCATTTGATGATGTCTGCAAAGTTCCAGTGTCAATGCCAATTGGCAGAGCCAGCTGCATAACACCAATACTACCAATACTCCAGCTGTCAGAGCGGGTCCCTGTGATGCCGATCAGGATATCTGCTGTTTCCATTCTGGTGCCCTCTACTTCCCAAGCTGATCTACAAGAATATTGATTGTAAATGTGCAATGTTTTTTGTTAATATACCGATTGCATTTATTCTAATGTGGATCCCGCGCTTCAGCCCAGGTTCACACTGAGCTACGGGAATCAAGCCGTGCGAGTTCAGCTGCTTTCACTTCTGCATGTCAGTCCCGATTTCAGCGGCGATTTCACAGACATCTGTGCGAGTTTCTGCACAGATGTCAATGGAAATCACAACTTAAAATCGCAAAAAGTAGTACAGAATCTACTTTTTGAAATCGGTGCAGCGTCGCAAATGCAGCGTCGCACCGATTAGGACGGCGCCATTGCCGGCAATTGCCGCTGATTCGACATGCGTTTTGACATGTCAAATCGCGACAGTGTGAACTAGGGCTTAAAGTGGAACTTCCGCTTATCTGATCCCCTCATTTGACACCTTTTGGGGGGGTAGGGGGGAGCCTATTTTTTTACAGGTACCCTGTGCTCACTTCCGGGACGTGGCAAATTACGTCAGCAGCTCAGCCCCCCTCCTCCTCCCACCCCTTCTGCCGAGGCAGTGAGAGAACACAATATAAAATATATTAGAAACCATGCATAAGCTAGATAGCAGACTTCCTACTACGTCACTTCCAGGCCGCGCTGTCTCTGCTCACACCCTACGCATTACGTCACGATCCCCTTGAAGAAGTCATGTGAATGCGACGTAACGTGTAGGGTGTGAGCGGAGACAGCGTGCACCGGAAGTGACGTAGTAGGAAGTTCGGTATCTGTTGAAATTTGCAGCAGCGCCACACTCATTCCTAGAGTCGTCGGTTCGAATCCCAACCATAGCACTACCAGCATGCAGTTTGCATGTTCTCCCTGTGCCTGTGTGAGTTTTCTCTGGGTACTCCGGTTTCCTCCCACACTCCAAAGACATTCTGGTAGGTTAATTAGCTCCTGTCTAAATTGCCCCTAGTATGTGTATGTAAGTATGAGTGCAAGTTAGGGACCTTAGATTGTAGACTGACTGATGTGAATGTATACTATATGTAGAGATCTGTGTACATTGACGGTGCTATATAAGTACCTGAAATAAATAAAATAAATAATTATCATTAGCATGTTTCCCTCTATTTATCTTGGTGACCACTGTAAAAGATACATAAAGTGACAGAAAATCCAATTAGTTGTTACCAGAAAAGAAATAGTGGGAAATCTTTTAATGAGGACCCTAATTCCAAGTAATAACTGTTTAAGGGTTAGGGTTAAATTGATACTAAAGTCTTATTTCTTTGTTTAAAAATAACAAACATGTTATACTTACCTGCTCTGTGTAATGGTTTTGCACAGAGCAGCTCAGATCCTCCTCTTCTGGGGTTCCATGCCGGCGCTCCTGGACCCTCCCACCTGCTGAGTGCCCCCATAGCAAGCGGCTTGCTATGGGGGCACCTGAGCCAAGCCGCTGCACCAGGGGCGTTGCTAGGTGTACAAAAGATCTGGGGCTAGAGCCCATAGCAGCGTAGTAAAGAAAGTCATACGCTTGGGCGGGCATACACATACATCAGGGTTCCCAGAGAGCCCCCCGTACATTAGGGTCCCCAGAGAGCCTCCCCCTTAAATCAGGGTCCCCAGAGAGCCCCCCCTTAAAATCAGGGTCCCCAGAGAGCCTCCACCTTGCATCAGGGTCCTCAAAGAGCCACCCACTTACATCAGGGTCCCCAAAAAACCTCCCCTCCTCTTGGGGTCCCCTGCAGAGACTCGGGGCTATGGGCCCCAGATGCGGGGCTATAGCCTCAAAAGCCACCCCCTAGCGACGCCACTGCGCTGCACTATGTGTCCATTCAGACATGGAGCTGCAGCTTGGCCCTGCCCCCACCTCTCTCCTCATTGGCTCGCTGACTTTGACAGCAGCGGAAGCCAATGGCACAGTGGCTCTTGTGCACCATCGCTGAATCAAGAGGGAGCTCAGATAAGTATGGGGGGGGGGCTGAGGCGGGCCCCCACACCTTAAGAACCACTTTAGGGGTTAGAGCAGTGATGGCGACCCTTTTGCACCCCAGATGTTTTGGAACTACATTTCCCATGATGCTCATGCACTCTACAGTGTAGTTGAGCATCATGAGAAATGTAGTTCCAAAACATCTGGGGTGCCAAGGTTCGCCATCACTGGGTTAGAGGGTTAAGGTTGGAGGGTTAGAGGGTTAAGGTTGGAGGGTTAGGGGGTTAAGGTTGGAGGGTTAGAGGGTTAAGGTTGGAGGGTTAGGGGGTTAGGGTTGGAGGGTTAGGGGGTAAATTTTAGGGTTAGTGAAGGAAAATTCCCCCCCGTGGGACACCATAAAAACCAATAGGGGTTGTAACATTTCTCTGATCTAGAGCTGGGCTTAAGCCACATTTTATTTTTCTTATATACAGTCTATTGTTTTTAATATAAATAGATACAAATCAATTCAGCAATAGGTAAACACAATTAAAATCAGCCCAGTGACAAAGCTCAATCCATCAATTGGCGAAGCTGTGGAGCGATAATCCAATGTTTTGTCAGAAGACGGTTTTCTTGTTACGGGTTCAGACTGCGATATTCCAATTGATTAATGCCTCGCACATGCCAAGCCACAAGATCGCAGCTGAGAATCGAGCGTCTGCTGGGACATGTGTCCACGGCATGGGGACATCCAAAGACGCCACAGAATTTTATGTCCTGGAGCCCCGAGCGATATAAGGTTGCCTCTATATTACCTTCCAGCCTTCAACTGTAAAAAGATCCGCGCTCAATTAGTTCCACATCTCAAAGAACGACGAAGGGCCCTGAAAGGCAGGAATTATTTTCAGTCTGCCTTCATTCTCATTAACAGCTGACTGCTCATGCTGCAGATGACTCAAATTCTTTTACGCCGAACAGTCGGCCCAGCAGTATATCGAAATATGATGTTATATGGCCATTGTCACTGAAGACGTCAGCTTGGGACGAGATGCAGCGCCCTGGCAGAAGTAATCCGGCGGGTTTTCATTGCAACTCAAAATAGAAGGACATGCTAATAGAGGTCGGGCCATAAATCAGCAGCAAGGTTGTTCAAAAGATGAGTCCTGTACCGTGGCCCCTGGTGTTCAAAATTTTGTGTGTGTGTGTGTGTGTGTGTGGGGGGGGGGGGGGGGGGTGCAAACAAACTGAAAAACACTGAAAAAACCCCATCAAATGCATCCACTGTGGCATCATATGCAGCCACTGTGCTCTTCAATTGCAGCCACTGCGCCCATCAGATGCAGCCTCACAGTGCCCATCAAATGCAGCCTCACTGTGCCCATCAAATGCAGCCTCACCGTGCCATCATATGCAGCCACTGTGCTCATCAATTTCAGCCTCACTGTGCAGTGCCCATCATATTCAGCCACTGTGCCCATCAAATGCAGCCACTGCGCCCATCAAATGCAGCCTCACTGCGCCCATCAAATGCAGCCTCACTGTGCCCATCAAATGCAGCCTCACTGTGGCCATCACACTGTTCCTGTATACTTTTCCATAAAGAGACATTGGTTATCAACTTGCATCTTTGTTTTTTAGTCAGTGACTCTTTAGGCAGTGAAGAAAGGATGAGGATAATGGAGCTTACAACTTCTAAAACATGACCACCAATATAGGCATTGGAAGCAGAATCTTTGGAATAAAGAATCATTTTTGTCAGAGTATCTTATCAGTTAACATCCAGACCTCAGCCCTATCCTAATTCCTAAGCCCCGATAAGGGGTCCCTATGAAACGAAACGTGTTGGCCTTTTTTTTAATCAAATAATCTGAACAAATAATTTGGATTAGCACTTTTCTCCTTATCCACTCCCCCCCCCCCCCCCCCCCCCCATCATGACCAGGCCATTTTTTGCTTTTTGGCTCTGCATTATTTTAACTGAAAATTGCGCGGTCATGCAACGCTGTCCATAATTGAAATTTATGTCATTTTTTTCCCACAAATACAACTTTCTTTTCGTGGTATTTGATCACCACCAGGTTTTCTTTTTTGTTGCGCTATAAACAACAAAAGATCGACAATTTTGGAAAAAAAAAACAAAATTTTTTACTTTCTGTATAAAACACATCCAATAAAAAAAATGTAAAAATCAAATTACTTCATAAATTTAGGCCAATATGTATTCTGCTACATATTTTTGGTTAAAATAAAAATCCTAATAAAGCCTCGTACACACGAAACGTCCCTTTTTTTTGTTGCATGCTAGTCTCATATCGAAAGTGAAGAAGTTGCTCACCATACGAAAATTCTCTCCATACGTAATGTGTTGAATAATTTTGTATGTATTCTTTCATTTCTGAGCATGCGTAGTCTTGCTCTTACGTTTTTTTTCGGACGAAAACCGTACTAATTAAATGAAAATCGGACGTTGAGTTCACGTACGATAAAAATTTTATAGTCTGCACATCCAGTTTTTATTGGATTAAAAGTCGGAATCGGCTGTCGAAAGCACCATACCAACGATCCGAAAATCGGCAGATCGTTTGTTGGACTAAATTTTACTTCTGATTTTTGTATTGTGTGTACGGGCCTTATGTGTATATTAATTGGTTTCCGTGAAAGTTATAGCACCTACAAACTATGGTGTATATACTGGAATTGTATTTTTTTTTTTTATATTAGTAATGGCGGAAATCAGCAACTTATAGCAAGACTGCGATATTGCAGCAGACAATCTAACGCTACCTGACACTTTTGCTAAAAATATACACTGTCTCTGTACTAATGACACTGGCTGGGAAGGGGTTAAACATCTAAGGCAATCATAGGGTTAAATGTGTGCCTAACCAGTGTTTTTGTGTGTACTATGAGGTGCTTTTACTAAGGGATGTGCTGGAATTTAACAAAAAAAGGGAAAGGTCCCCCCAAGGGTGGGGTTTTCAAGGCAGCAAGAAATTATAATTATCATAATTTCTTGTTGCCTTGAAAACCCCACCCCTGGCGGGACCCTTCCCTTTTTTTGTTGATACTACTGGGATGTGCAGCATTGTTTTTTTGTATGTGTTTTCCATGTACTGTGCTGGAATTTATTCCCTGCTTTGCAGGAAAACAAAATCCAGCACATCCCCACTGACAGGACAGAGCTTTGCCTTGTTTACATAGGCAGAGCTCTGTTCTATGTTCCTTCTCGCCAATCAGCGGGTGCCGGTGGACATCAATTGAGCGGCACCCGATGATCGGCTTGTGCTGTGTCTAATCAGAGCACAGCAGGCGCACTCGCGCCCCCTAGTGCCATACAACTTAATAGGTACCTGATGATCCAGTACAGGAGAGCCACTCTGTCGCCGTACTCATACGTGAGGTGATTGGCAAGTGGTTATCCTTCTAGCAGCTAATAAAACAAGAGGGTGGTGGAAGCTCTCATGTTTCTACTCTTAGATGTTCCTTATAGGACATAGGTGGTGTAGCGCTCATTCCTGTAGAAGCTACTAGACACAGCCAGGCAACAGGAATTTCCACACTTTCTTCATGGGCTCGATGAACAGTCTAGGGGTTTTGGTTTTGTTAATTTAGGGTAGAACTTGGATAGGGAATAGGGTTGCACTGGATGTAGGGTTGCCACCTTTTCAAGTCAAAGCCGAACACTTTAGCGGTGCACAGCAATTTTTTTTGTTGTATAAACTATACATATATTTTGCTATTAAATAACATTTCTAATCATATGAAGTTAATAACAAGAGTCCCCCTTTACAACAGAGTCCACAGAGTTCCCCTTTTACATCTGAACTCACAGAGTTCCCATTCACTGTAAGGGCGGCTCTGCAGACTCTGATGTAAGGGAGAACTCTGGGGACTCTAACATAAGGAATGCTCTGGGAACCCTGATGGGAGTACACTGAGAACTCTGATGTACGGAGAGGACTCTGATGTAAGGGGGAACACTGTGGCCTCTGGTGTAAAGGGGAACTCTGATGTAAGGGGTGCTCTGAGAACCCTGATTTACCTTAGTGTACTCACTCAGAGGCAGGAGAGAGAAGGGGGGAGACTTCAGTCACAGACAGGGATGGATGGTGAGCTCAATAACCCCTCGGCAGTCAGCACCTCTCATCCAGATGTATCTGAGGCTACTGGACTTCAAAATTACAGCCCACACTTTCCTTTTCTGAGGCACAGCCCTGGGGATTGGAGTGTGGGCAGACACAGAGGGGTAGGGACGGGAGGAAGAGGTGCAGATCAAGCCCTCTCTCCTCTCCCGTCTTTGTGTGTATTTGGGGGGGGGATTGTTAGTGCTAGTTTTGGCCAGCATAAAAGAGAGTGTAACAGACACTCTCAGCTTAGACAACTGCTGGAAAGCCATAGTCCAGTCTGAATAATGTGTCCGGGTTTCAGACAGTCTGAAACCCAGACGCATGATTCCAAACCCAAACTGTCCGGGTGAATTCTGGACAGGTGGCAACCCTAATGGGATGCCCAAACTGAAGAACTTGAATAAACTCTTGAGGACTTGCTGATATCTCTGGCTAATAAGAACTAACTTCAACTATGCTGTTCACCCGTGGGAGTGAAGATACAGGTGATGCTCCTTGCAGGAATGCCAAAGCACCTGGCTACTGCTGTCCCAGGTTATAGGAATGGGGTTTCTGCTGGCTGCTTTGTGCTGGCTCTAAGCTGTTCCCTGGTCCTGGACGTGTAAAGTATTGCAACCTTACTGTCCTTTCCAGGGCCGGTGCTACCACTAGGCAAACTAGGCAGCCGCCTAGGGCGCCATGCTGCTAGGGGTGCCCAGCCACTGGTGTTCCTACTCTCTTCTCTCTACATCAAGCAACTAAGTCTAAGCATCAGCAGGCAGCCACCCCTCCGTTCACACATAGTGTCAGAGGCGCAGCGGTGGTAGAGGACTGTGTCTGTCTCCCGACTCCTAAATTAATGGAAGCAAGCAAACATTCATTGATGGGCACTGGTAGGCTGCATTTTATGGGTCCTGGTGAGGCTACTTGTGATGGGCGCTGGTGAGGCTGCATTGATGGGCGCTGGTAGGCGGCATTTGATGGGCGCTGGTGAGGCTGCATTGATCAGCGCTGGTAGGTGGCATTTGATGGGTCCTGGTGAGGTTGCATTGATGAGCACTAGTGGGCTGCATTTGATGGACGCTGGTAGGCTACATTCATGGGCGCTGGTAGGCTGCATTTGATGGGCGCTGGTGAGGCTACATTGATCGGCGCTGGTAGGCGGCATTTGATGGGCGCTGGTAGGCTACATTCATGGGCGCTGGTAGGCTGCATTTGATGGGCGCTGTTAGGCTGCATTTGATGGGTGCTGGTCGGCTGCATTTGATGGGTGCTGGTAGGCTACATTCATGGGCGCTGGTAGGCTGCATTTGATGGGCACTGGTGGGCTGCATGTGATGGGCGCTGGTGGGCTGCATTTGATGGGTGCTTCGTTAAAAAGATGGGGTTTACATGGGCAGGGAAAAGGGGGTGGGGTCAGGGGTGGAGTCAAGGGGGGCGGCAAAATTAGGTTTCGCCTAGGGTGTCAAAAATCCTTGCACCAGCCCTGGTCCTTTCTGTGCAGGCTTGGGGTAAAGTGAATTGGAAGTCACTCAGTCTCTTTTAGTAGTTCCTGGGTTTTAGGAGGTTGCTGTATGGGCACTCTGCTTTACAGGTCAGGCTAAGCCTAGCTGAGGCTGGTAAAGAGTGTGCGGCTTTCAGCTGCTTCTGCATTTTCTCCTTTACCTCCTCGCTTTCCTTCTGTCCAGGGGCAGAGCCCCCAGCACAGGGCTCCCCTCCAAGCAACTGGATCCTGGACTCTGCTCCCCTGACTGCAAGGCTTCTGACTATTTATGGGACTGTTCCCCCAGCTACTGAGCCTTGCCTCCTCAGGAAATGCTGGGAACTCCATAAATATTCAGGCTGCAGCCTCTGTTCCTCCACCCTCTAAGTTCTAGAACTATCCATTGAGTTCTAGAAGCCAGGGGGAGGTAACAGAGACATAGTCTTGAAGCACTGCATAGTCTAAACCAGTGGTTCTCAACCCTGTCCTCAAGTACCCCCAACAGGCAATGTTTTGGGAATTTTTCCCAAGATAAAATAGCTGTCCAAAATACCAAGCCATTGACTCTGATTTAAAGCACAAGTGCAAGATAAAGGAAAACCTGCAAACATGGCCTGTTGGGGGTACTTGAGGACAGGGTTGAGAACCACAGGTCTAAAGAAGAAAATAATCCTTGCTCCTCTGCCTACAGAGGAGCTAAACTAAATTTACCTAGACTAGCAACTAGGAGGATGATACAGTGGGATGAGAGCAATGATCTCTATAGCAGTCATGGCCACCCGTGCAAATCTAGGTAGTAAATCAGCAGCCAAGTTGTTCAAAAGAAGAATCTAAAATACTTCTCGATAAAGAGCAGTATGGCCAGTGAAGTTGTCAATTTGCAACTTGTTCGGGGTCAGTGACGTTCTAGGTAGTGAAGAAAGGATGAGGAAGATGGAGATAAACAACTTCCAGAAGATGTCCACCTTACTAGGCTTTGGAGGCAAATGCTTCGGAATGAAAATTGATGAGTGTCTCAAATATAATCATCCAGACTTCAGTTCTTTCTCCATTCTCAAGCCCCGATGAAGGGGGCTCTTTAAAAGAAACATGTTGGCCCTTTCCTATTGAATATTCTGGACTAATATTTTGGATTGGTGCTCTCTTCTTCATTCTTCTACTAGCTAATAAAACAGGACAGTGATGGGAGCTCTCATGTTTATACTCTTAGAAGTTCCCTCTAGGCCAGTGATGGCGAACCTTGGCACCCCAGATGTTTTGGAACTAAATTTCCTATGATGCTCACCTATACTGCAGAGTGGATGAGCATCATTGGAAATGTAGTTCCAAAACATCTGGGGTGCCAAGGTTCACCATCACTGCTCTAAGCAATTGGTGGGATGAGAGCAATGATCTCTATAGCAGTCATGGCCACCTGTGCAATTCTAGATAGTAAATCAGAAGCACGGTTGTTCAAAAGAAGGATTGCAAATACCTATCCCTATTGTGAGGCCCGTTAAGTTTTGAACTTGTATTCTTGTTTGCAGAGGCGGCTCTCTAATTAGGCAAATTAGGCGGTCGCCTAGGGCCTCGCACTCACAGGGGCCTCACGACCTCCTAATTTGCCTGTTCTCAATCACTGAAGTTGACGCCGGCGGCTCCGCCTACCTCCACTGGGACTCTGTGGCTTAGGAGCTGATGGACAAATCAGATACTGCCCGCAGCCTGAGGAATAGCGTCCCAGTCCGTGGGGCCTCATGTGTAAGTTCTGCCTAGGGCCTCACAAAGCCTAGAGCCGCCTCTGCTTGTTCGGGATCAGTGACTCTCTAGGTAGTGAAGAAAGGACAAGAACGATGGAGATTACTTCTAAACTAATGCCATTCAACTAGGCATTGAAGGCAAATGCTTCCAAATAAAGAACTAATGAGTATCTCATCAAAAATAATGCAGACCTCAGCCTGTTCTGCATTCCTAAACCCAGATGAAAGCCCATGAAGAAAAATGTGTTGGCCTTTTTCTATTGAATATTCTGGACAAATGTTTTGGATTGGTGCTTCCTCTTTTTCTACCAGCTACTTAAACAAGTTGGTCATGAAAGATCTCCTGTTTCTACTTTTAGACGTTCCCCATAGGACATAGGTGGGATGAGGGCAATAAACTTTATGACTGTCATGGTCACCTGGGAAAATTCAAAAAATCGACCTAATGGTAGGTGCTATGTGAGGATGGCATTATTCAGAAGCTCCTTTTTGCAGAAGCTATCTGTATTTGTACCCAAGAGGAACGTTAGATTAAAGTCTCCCTGTTGGCACTGCAAACTTTAGAATTTTTTTTGATAATCACCAAAGCTCTTAAAAAAAAAATTTGAAAATATTTTTACGATGGGAAAATTTTTTATTGAGTTGCCACAGAACAACTGAAACGTAAAAAAATCAGGCTTTTGGTGGGAGTGGCTGCTTTGCAAGGTAATAAGCTGGCAGGAGGTGGGAGCTAGGTGGACTTATAGTGAGGAGAGAAATTGGAGTGGCCATCACAAGGGTAGTGATCATCACTAGTGGTTCAAAGAGAAAGAAGAAGGAGGAGCAGTGACACAAAGTTTGAGGAAAGAGGGTTGAATGTTTACAACTGAAATTTTTTTTTGGAAGTTACTCCTGGCTGCCACTCCTGTATCATAAAGGTATGTATCTTGCTGCTGCTATCACCCAATTGTGCTTCCACACATGTAAAGAATTGTTAAAAAATTTGTGATGCCTTTATTACATAGATCCTTAAGGAGATTGTAAAGTCTCATGTTTTTTCACTTTAATGCATTCTATGCATTAAAGTGAAAAACCTTCTGTGCTTCAGCTGCCCCCCCAGATATCGCCTTTTTCTTACCTTACCTGAACCCGATCGTTCCAGCAACGAGCACAAGCTCAGCGGCCCCAGCCTCTGTCTCAGGTCCTCATTTAATAGATTGATAGCGGCAGGAGCCATTGGCTCCCGCTGCTGTCAATCAAATCTAGTGACACGGCAGTCGGGGGCAGGGCCAAGTCCTGCTGTCTGTGTCAATGGACGCAGCAGTGGGACTCTTAAGCGCGCCCCCACAAGGGTGCCCCCATGGTAAGCGGCTCTCCATGGGGGCTGTTCTGACTCAACTACAAGGCTATAAATGTTATCCTCAGCTTCACATAGAGCTTACATGACCTGGTGATCTATTTATCCCTTGCATCAATTCAGGCAGCTTAACTCAATGAATAACTCACTGTTTGGAAAGACAGACGATGAATCCTCTCGAATGTTCCGTTTAATGATGGATATTCATAGGTAGAAAAACGTTGCAGTTGTAAGCCACATGTAAGATGTTACAGCAATGAGGTATACTGTGCACAATGAATCAGAGAGAGGAAGGGGAGGAGAATATACAGAACTACGGTGAGAGAAAGAGTTCAGATAGACAGAGGGAACAAATCTTAAAGACACAGAGCATAATAAATCACATAGTGTAACACAACACTCCCCGTCTGAAATCTTTAGATTTCATAACCATAAACAATTATATATATATTCAATAAGTCCAATACTGTTAAATGTTCTGGAACCTGTAATGAAAAACATGCAACAAGCAAGTATAAACATAAGTCCAACAGGATTGAAGAACATGTAGTCCGAAGTATGACGTCTTCAAAGAGTTCCAAAGTTCAAGGTAGAACCTGTAGATAGCAGCAATGTACTCCCCGCCGTGCCAACAGCATGGCTAGTCCTTGTATAAATCACTAACCTGGCAAAAGGAGTACTAACTCTGTAATTGGTCGAGTGAAGGTTCGCGTGGATCCTCCCTTGGTTACCTTGACTTCTACCTTCCGGACCTTGTTATCGTCACTGGGCATAACCTTGGTAATAAGACCCATAGGCCACTCATTCCGACAAACTTCCTTGTCTTTTAGAAGGATGAGATCTCCAACCTTAAGATTAGGCTTAGATGTTTGCCATTTGTTACGACCTTGAAGGTGATGAAGATACTCCTTCCTCCAGCGATGCCAAAACACATTGGCGAGATGCTGCACCTGCTTCCATTGACGCCTGTAGATATCCTTGGGTTCAATCTCACTTGAAGATATTACAGCAATCCCAATCTTTTGAGTAAGGAGAGAAGCTGGAGTAAGGATCACTGGAGCATCAGGATCTGAAGATACCGGCACTAAAGGTCTTGCGTTCACTATAGCACACACTTCAGCTAGAAAGGTAGACAAAGTATCATGGGTGAGTGGTAAAGACTTGTGAGTCTGCAACATGGAGTCAACAGGGGGTGAGTATGACTCCTCACACAAAAAGCTTGGAGGTGACAGCCATAAGCTGTCCTGAAGAACATCAGATGACACAGCTCTGGTCCCACAGTCAGCTGGATTGAGTTCAGTGGGAACGTAATGCCATTGACTTGGTAGGGAGAATCTTTTAATACGTTCAACCCTGTTGCTGACATACACATGAAACTGTTTTGTTTGGTTGTATATGTAACCAAGTACTACCTTACTGTCTGTATAGAAGGTGAAAGAATCAATTCTAGTGTCCATTTCACTTCGTATGACTTCGGCAATTTCTACTGCTAGCACGGCTGCACAAAGTTCAAGTCTTGGTATGGTATGTGCAGGTTTGGGAGTGAGTTTTGCCTTGCCTAGGACAAAACTACAGTGTGATTCCCCATTCATTTCAGAGGTCTTTAAATAGGCTACTGTAGCAATAGCTTCAACTGATGCATCTGAGAAAATATGAATTTCCCTCCGGTAAACAGTTGAAATAGAACCTGGAACATAGCAACGGGAAATCTGAAGTTTTTCTAGTGACTTCAAAGAATGTCTCCACCTTTCCCACTTGTGTTGATTCTCACTAGGTAAGGGAGTATCCCAGTCTATGTTCTCAGTAGATAACTGTCTTAGCAGAATTTTACCTTGAATGGTAACTGGAGCAAAGAAACCGAGTGGGTCATAGATGCTATTCACCACCGACAGGACTCCTCTCTTAGTGAAGGGTTTGTCACAAGTTGACACTTGGAAGGTGAATGTGTCTTGTTCGATGTTCCACAACAAACCCAGACTTCGCTGTACAGGAGGCACATCTGTACCCAAATCAAGGTTTTTTAGACTGGTGGCATAGTCCTCAGAGTGAAAGGCATTCATAAGTTCCTGGCTGTTGGATATAATCTTGTGCAGTCTAAGGTTTGCTGTAGCCAGCATCTCCTTTGTTCTGGTGAGGAGATCAATTGCTTCTTTAGCGGTTGGAAAAGACTTGAGTGCGTCATCAACGTAGAAGTTTCTTTCAACAAACTGACGAGCATCAGATCCATATTCTTCTTCTCCAGTCTGAGCTGTTCTCCTTAGCCCATAAGTTGCCACTGCAGGAGAAGGACTGTTACCAAAGGCATGTACCTTCATTCGAAAGTCTATAACTTCCTTGTGGATGTCATTGTCTTTGTGCCATAGAAACCTGAAGTAGTTTCTGTTGTCTTCTCTGACAATGAAGCAGTGAAACATCTGTTGAATGTCTGCCATAACTGCTACAGGTTCTTGTCTGAAGCGAATCAAGACTCCTATTAGACTGTTGTTCAAGTTAGGCCCTGTAAGGAGCATGTTGTTGAGAGAAACACCTTCATGCTGAGCACTGGAATCAAAGACAACTCTGATTTGGTCTGGTTTACGTGGGTGATACACGCCAAAGGATGGTAGGTACCAGCATTCTTCTCCCTCCTTTAGTGGGGGTGCAGGCTCTGCATGATCTCTGTCAAATATATTTTGCATAAAGTCGACAAAGTGTCTTTGCATCTCTGGTTTCCTGCTTAAGTTTCGTTTTAAGGAGGAGAATCTACTGATGGCCTGTTGCAAGTTGTTGGGCAGTCTCTCTCTTGGAAGACGAAAAGGTAGGGGTGCTACCCAGTTATTGGAGTCGTCTTGAAAGAACTCATTGTCCATTACCTTGATGAATTCTTTGTCTTCCATTGAAGGAGCCAGTATGTCATCTTCACTGGTTGTATTAAACACTGTAGAGCCGAAGTCGTCATCGTGGCAGGAGAAAGGGCTTGTGTTACCTGAGATACCATGTTGCCATCTATGGCTGGCTATCTTCTCTTTCACCCAGTAGTGATGTGGGCATGGCTCAAAGTAAGTGTTTCGGCCATTTGGCAGAACATTTGTCTTGAATGACGAAATGTTGGTAGGTCTTTTCATTTTGCCTATACAGACGTTGCCTATGATGACCCACCCTAGATCCATTCGCTGAGCAAATGGGGCATCTGGGGGTTCACTGACTTGTTTGTGTACCTTGTGAACTCTTAGAATGTCTCTTCCTAAAAGAAGAAGGATCTGAGCATCTTTGTCAAGTGGCGGTATCTCATTTGCTATTACCTTCAGGTGAGGGTGATGGAAAGCAGCAGCTGGAGTAGGGATTTCTTCCCTGTTAGCGGGTATCTGATTGCACTCGACAAGAGTAGGTAGAGGTAATTGCAAGTTACCTTTGAGAGAAGATACCATGAGTCCATGAGCCCTTCTTCCAGAAACCTCTGTAGTTCCACTACAGGTACCCAAGGTGTAAGGATGAGCTTCGCCTTTTATTTCAAATAGATTAAACAGTTCTGATTTTGCAAGCGATCTATTGCTCTGATCGTCTAAGATAGCATAGGCTTTTAGAGTCTTTTCTGGTTGGTCCTTGTGGTATATGTTCACCAAGCATATTTTAGCACAGGACTTATCGCAGCGGTCTTCTCCACAAACTTCAGTGCAGGATGAAGAAATGATGGTAGAATTAGGCACTTGGTCTGTATTCTCCCCGCCATGCGTTAACCTGGGAGGAGAGTTAGCAGGTTGTGCAGAGCTGGGCTCAAGCGGATGTAGGGCTTGCACATGCTCTTCGGAGCCACACTCTATGCACTTGATGGATACATTACAGTCCTTTGCAAAATGTTCGGTGGAAGCACAGCACCTGAAACATACCCTAAATGTCTTTAAAAGCTCCTTACGCTCTTCAAGAGGCTTTTTCCTAAAGCCGATACATTTTTTGAGGGGGTGTGGCTTCTTGTGAATGGGACACTCTCTGTTAGGGTTTTCAATCTTCCTACTCTGTCTGTCCGTGGTAACAACTGTGGTAGGAGTGGGAAGGATGTCAGTCTTTTTCACGGATACTGGGCCTCTACGGCTTCTATAGTTGCCCTGAAGACTGGTACTCTTAGGAAATGGTGAGAAGAGACTGTATTCACCGTAGGAAAAACTTGGATCATTCTTGGTCTCTGCGATTCTCCTGATGAAGTTGCAGAAGAAAGAGAATGGTGGGAAGGAAACCTTGTTCTCTTTTTTGTATGATGATCCTAGTGCAGACCATTTCTCTTGTATACCATACGGGAGCTTGGAGACAATTGGGTTTACCCCTCTTGCAGTGTCAAGGTAACTGAGTCCGGGTAGTTTTGGGTCTGCCTTGGCTAGCTGAAGCTCAAGGAGAAGGTCACTCAGTCTCTGGAACTCCTTGCTGTCCTTACCAGATATCTTTGGGAAAGTTTCCAGGCGCATGAACAAGGCATTTTCTATAGCTTCTGGACTGCCATAACTTTGCTCTAGTCGCTCCCATGCAGCTGTGAGGCCTGCTGTAGGATTGTCCATGAAAACTGATCTTAATGGCTTAACACGTGCAGCAGATAGAGGACCAAGCCATCTAATCAGGAGATCCAATTCTTGAGCCGCTGTAATGCCAAGATCGCTGATTGCAGTTCTGAAAGCACATTTCCAACTTCTGTAGTTCTCAGGTTGGTCATCAAAACTTGTAAGACCAGTCTTTGTGAGCTCTCTGCGAAGTATGTACCTCACAAACTCTGATGTCTCAGTTGTCTCTGCCTTTATGTGAGATGCTGTTGGCTGAACGGTGCTGATTGCACTATCTTTGACATTATTGATAAAGGACACAGGTAAATATGGTGCAGCAGATGCGTTCAGGTGAGTTGCTTGCTTGAAGTCGGTTGTTCCAATGGTACGTTTATTCAATGCTGTACCGATGACAGGAAATTGATGACTTGCTTGCAGCTTGCTCTGATGCTCTGTGACATAAGAAGGAAGGTTAGGTAGGCAGGCAGGAAATGCATTGGAGTGATTTTGCATGCAGGAAGTTGCTGGAACCTCTTTAACTTGGAGCTGTGAAGGAGTTTCTAAGTTGCCAGGAGCATTGGAGACAATGGAGTGTATACTGCAGTGGCTTAGGACATAGTCTTTAGTGCGTTTGAGGGGATCTTCCATATCTGCTATGTTTAGGTTGATGCTGTCTTTCTCACTTGCACCTTCGTCTGCACTGATAGCTTGCTCTAAAGCCCTTAGCCTTGCCAAAGCTGCGTCATGTTTACACTGTTCATTTAAGATTTCTATAGTTGCTCTTTGACGTGCTGTGTGAGCTTCCAACTCTGCTCTTTGACGTGCGGTGTGAGCTTCCAACTCTGCTCTTTGACGTGCGGTCTGAAGCACTGACTCCGTTTCCAACTCTGCTCTTTGACGTGCTGTTTGAGCTTCCAATTCTGCTCTCTTTTCTGCATATGCGACCTGCACCTTGCTGGCTTCCGCTTCAGCGCGGGCACTAATAAGTCGCTCACTGAGTGTTGAGTATCTTGAACTATGACTTCTAGAAGACCTTTTAGAATGTCTGGTGGAAACAGATCTGTGAGATGCAGTGTCCTGTATCAGCTTTAACTTTGCTTCTGCCTTTAATTTGGTTTGCTGGATAAGACTGTCTCTTTCCAGATTAAGAGCCTTGAAATTCTTTAATTCCTCGAGTGAAAGTTCTGTGTTCATATTTTGTAAGACATTAATGAACTTGTCACTGGTAAGCTGATAGAGCTCATAAGAGATAGAGAGTTGTTTAATGGCGCCCTGTAGTGTCAGTAATTCACCTTCAACAGACACTGTATTTGATTCAAAGGCAATCCTGTCCCAAATTAGCTTCAAGCTATTAAACAATTCAGTTCTTAAGGCTTCATAATTCTCCATCACTTTCCAGGTGGGTTTGACTGAGCGTTTGGGTAAGTCAATTGGCTCAGTGTCTTGTGTTGGAGTGGCTGTATATTCATATTGAGAGCTGTGGTGACTCATGGCTGACACAAGCAGAGAATGTCTCAGTGATAAGCAGGCAGGATCTGTGTGCTGTAATATGACACCCTGCAGCCTGGTCTCAGGTTATGAAGATTCCATGTGCTGCTGTCTCATTCTTTCTTGCAATGAGGGCAGTAAATCTTGTCTGTAACAGTACTGTATACAGAAATCTTGTAATTAGGCTGTGAAACTTCGTTTTTCTACTGTTCTGACTCAACTACAAGGCTATAAATGTTATCTTCAGCTTCACATAGAGCTTACATGACCTGGTGATCTATTTATCCCTTGCATCAATTCAGGCAGCTTAACTCAATGAATAACTCACTGTTTGGAAAGACAGACGATGAATCCTCTCGAATGTTCCGTTTAATGATGGATATTCATAGGTAGAAAAACGTTGCAGTTGTAAGCCACATGTAAGATGTTACAGCAATGAGGTATACTGTGCACAATGAATCAGAGAGAGGAAGGGGAGGAGAATATACAGAACTACGGTGAGAGAAAGAGTTCAGATAGACAGAGGGAACAAATCTTAAAGACACAGAGCATAATAAATCACATAGTGTAACACAACAGGGGCACCCGATGAAGAGGAGGAGCCAGGAGCGCCGTCAGGGCACCCCAGAAAGCGATGATCGGGGCTGCTCTGTGCAAAACCCTTGCACAGAGCAGGTAAGTATGACATGATTGTTATTAAAAAAAAAAAAAACTAATCTTTACAATCACTTTAAGTATCCAACTCCTGATGTGGGGCCATACCCTGAGGAAGTCTTGTGATCAGTGATGCAATGTGTCGGGCGGGGCTGGGTGAGTCACTTCGGTTTTGGTGACAGTGTACAGCTTGTATAACGGTGTAAATTTGCTGTCCCCTCAAAATAACTCAACACACAGCCATTAATGTCTAAACCGCTGGCAACAAAAGTGAGTACACCCCTAAGTGAAAATGTCCAAATTGGGCCCAATTAGCCATTTTCCCTCCCCGGTGTCATGTGACTCGTTAGTGTGACAAGGTCTCAGGTGTGAATGGCGAGCAGGTGTGTTAAATTTGGTGTTATCGCTCTCACTCTCTCATACTGGTCACTGGAAGTTCAACATGGCACCTCATGGCAAAGAACTCTCTACAGTAGATAATGTCTAAACCGCTGGCAATACTTTCCATAAACTGCAAAGCATATAAAAAACAAATCAAGTCAAGGTGTATCTCCTACAGGGTGATAAATTCACCCCAAACAGAGATATTTCCAAATGGGGGAAAAACAAATATACCTTAAAATAATCCAAATAGTATCATCATATTCAAGGAACTGCTGGGAAAACCACGGGAGATGTTCCAAGGGGGAAGCCAAAGATCTTTCCAGGAAACTACCTATATATAAAAGAAAAAAAAAAACCCATAAAGAACGTAAAGTTTACTCCCCAGCTGATATAATTCCAAAAAAGGGGGCTTATTTGGGCACTAGATGGTTCAAAATTATTCCCAAGGGGGACTTATTCATACCTTGGAATATTGACATATTATTAGCATATTCCATGGGCAGCAAGGAACCCAGAAACAGGGCAACAGTCATCCCTGCAGTATAAAATATTTTATATGTGTAATAATAATATACCGTATGTGTTTTGGCACCTTTAACCACCTCAATCATGGGCACATTTACCCCCTACCTGCCCAGGCTAATTTTCAGCTTTCAGCGTTGTCACACTTTGAATGACAATTGTGCAGTCATGCAACATTGTACCCATATGAAATTTTTATAATTTTGTTCACACAACTAGAGCTTTCTTTTTGGTGCTATTTAATCACCACTGAGTTTTTTATTTTTTTGCTAAATAAATAAAAAAAATGCTGAAAATTTAAAAAAATAAATAAAAACATGTTTTCTTTGTTTCTGTTACAACATTTTGCAAATAAATAATCTTTCTTCATAAATTTAGGCCAAAATATATTCAGCTACATTTATGGTGAAAATAACCCAAATCAGCGTATATTATTATTTAGTCTGTGTGAATGCTATACAGTCCACAAACTATGGTATCTGCCTGAAAGTTGATCACACCTGATGTACTGACGACCCTAAAACACCGGGACAGTACAAATATCCCCCAAATGACACCCTTTTTGGAATGTAGTCAGTCCAAGGCATTTAGTAAGTGACATGGCGAGTTTTTTAAAGTTGTAATTTTTTTGAAAATAAACATTTTCACGTTTTTTTGCATACTGTCACCAATGCAGTACAGCGTCATCATATAACTGGTGTGACGGTGGTCAGGGACACTGACTAGTGACAGCAAGAATACATTGCTATAAACAAACATTTTACTGAATGAAACCAATTTATTCAGTTTGTTTTGTTGTGATTGGTCAAAGCTAATCACATGGTACAGATGGGGTGTGATTGGCCCTGTCTGTACTGTGTGATCACTTTGACCAATCACAGCTAGCAACTCAGATTCACCACTCTCATTGAGAAGTCCGCCTATTAATGGTCAGCCTAAAAGTGTAGAAGTTGGACTTCTATGCTTAAAGATCTAGATCAGGTCTCCAAACTTTATAAACAAAGGGCCAGTTTACTGTCCTTCAGACTTTAGGGGGCTCAGACTGTGGCCATTGGAAGTAGAAATTGTCCTGGAGTCAGTGGGAATAAACATTGCATCTTTAGCATTAGGGGGAGCCCCATTGTTGGTGTCAGTGGAAGGAACAGTGCCTTATTATTGGGATCAGTGGGAGAAATAGAATCTTGCATCAGTGGGAGGAAAAGTGCGCCAAGGGCCAAGTAAAGGCAGGCAAAGGGCCGCAATTTATAGACCACTGATTTGGATAGCTGGGATTTCTGGTTCACCACAGCTGCTATACCACAGTGCCTCGTCGTTGGTTTCAGTGGGAGGACTAGTGTCCCATTTTTGGTGTAAGTAGGAAGAATAGTGCCTTATTATTGGTGTCAGTAGGAAGAATATTGCCTCATCATTGGTGTCAGTGGAAGGAATAGTGCCTAATTTTTGGTATCACTGGTAGGAATACTGCCTCATTGTTGGTGTCAGTGGGAAGAATAGTGCCTCATTGTTGGTGTCAGTGGGAGAGGAACAGAGTCTCATTGTTGGTGTCAGTGGGAAGAATAGTGCCTCATTGTTGGTGTCAGTGGGAGAGGAACAGAGTCTCATTGTTGGTGTCAGTGGGAGGAATAGTGACTAATTTTTGGTGTCACTGGGAGGAATACTGCCTTAATATTGGTGTCAGTGGGAGGAATACTGCCTCTTTGTTGGTGTCAGTGGGAGGAATAGTGCCCCACCCATCATTGGAGCACAGGTGTGTCAGGAGGAGGCTGTCTGTCTGGAGCTGCTGCAGATCCGTGTGAGAGGGGACTGGTGAGGAAATCTATCCCAGCTCTCCTGGCCCCTTTCTGGGGAAGCCATGGAGGCCAGCAGGGCCTCTCCTGCTGGAGGCTCTCAGCCATCTCCTGGGCCATCAGGTGACATACCTTCCTCTGTACAAACCATGGCTTGTGATCTTTCTGCCCCTGGTAAGGATGAAGGCTCAGAGGCAATTCAGGAGCGAGTGGTGGCCGGGATTAAAGCCCTGAATAGAGAAAGAGACAAGCTCTATAAACTGAGAGCGGAGCTGAAGCGCCTGAGAAGGCAGCGTGAGGGCTTGCACAGCCAGAAACGAGGGTCCATGGATCCGGAGATCCAACTGGCCAAGGTCCGGGTGGAACATCAGGAGACCATTGTGTCCATCATGGAAGGAAGAGATGGGCCATTTAAGGAAAAGTTTTACAATGATAAAAGGTTTGCGAGGATGACAAAGATGGAGGTGGAGGAGGAGACCCCCAGTTCTGACCCCCTGCCCCCTCAGGTAGAGGTAAGCAGCCCCATGCCTTCCCAGGACTCAGGAGGCATGCTCAGGGCCATCCAGGTAATGGAGTCTCCTGTGCGGGGGGATCAGCTGGCGTTTGGTGATGAGGACATAACTGATAATGTGCCTGATAATGTCAAGCCCCAAGCAGGGGATGAATCTGTTTTTGTGTCATCTAACACCATGAGCAATGTTGAAAGTGTGCCCAGTGACAATCAAGTTTCTAATGCTATGTGTAGCAATGTTGTACCTGCTAATGCTGCAGCGCAGCAAGAGCTGCATTTAAAAAATGACATTTCTGAAAAGGAACTACCGGTGTCAGCAGAGCCTATTAACTCTCCTTTGGCTGAGTCTAAAGATGTTTGCCCCACAGCTGCTGGAGACTCTACAGTGCAGCATCAGGAGACAGCTGGTATTGCAGCAACTGTGACTATTCCTGATGGGAAATTGAACGTGTGTGTGTCTGACAGCAATTGTACAAGTGTGATGGACAATCGTCCCAGCTCAGTCCAAGCAAATAATAATAATGATGAACAGACTACTGTGACTTCAGTGTGGGGCCTTGGCCCTGATAAACCCACGTTTGCTCAGGTGGTACGCTCTGCTCCTGGTGGCTCCGCCCCCAAGCGGGGTTTCCCCCTGCAGCCTACCACTTTGGGCACCCCAGGATCTGGTCTTGGGTCTCTGGCTTCTGCTGGGGGTCCGAGAAGAAATGTGGTAATTCTCAAATGGGAAGGTGGTGCGATCCCTCCAGCACGGCGTGCAGTGGTGGATTTGATTTTGGAGATGGGTTTTGGGGCAAATGACCTGTATGCCTTTATACATGTAGCTGGGACACGGGATTATACCATTAGTTTCACCAGGCCAGAGGGTCTTGACCTGTTCTGGGAGCGATATGAGGCTCGGTGCAGGTCAAGACCTGAATGGGTAGGTCTGGCCCCAGTTGCGGTTTCGCAAAGGTCAACGGTGAAAAAGATCACCATCATACTCACCAATGAGAGTGTTCCTGCCCGGGACCTAGAGGTCTGGTTAAGGAACTATGGTGAGGTTTTGACTAAGCCCAATAAAATCCTTGATGAACGTAACATCTGGACTGGGGGTTGGTCAGTAACAGTCAGGTTGGCCAGGGATGGGAATGTTGTGCGTCACCTGCCCTCCTCAGCTTTTATAGGGAGGGATAGGATGACTATTTTCTACCCTGGTCAGCCGAAGCTGTGTCACCGCTGTGGAGAAAAGGGGCATTTGAGCTCTTCCTGTTCAGCCTTGATATGTTCAGTGTGTCGGGGTCAGGGTCATATGGCCAAGGACTGCACCGAGATGATCAGGTGCAACCTGTGCCTGCGCCTTGGCCACCCCTACAGCAGATGTCCTGAAGCCTGGCACAATATGGAGAAGGAGGTAATTGATGACATGTCAAGGCTGGACAGGATGGAGGGTGAGGCCCCTGGTGTACCATCCTCCTCTGCGGTGACTGACTCCCCTGGTCCTGCTCAGGGTCCCTCCCCAGTTCCTGTGGCCACCCCTCCTGTGTCTGTAAGTATTCCTTCTGTATCTGTCTCTGTGTCCCCCCAGCCTACTGTACCCTCTCCTCATGTGTCAGAACCTTCCAAGTCTGTGCCCCCCGAGTCAGTTACCCCCCAGGAGTCTACCCCTCCTAAGACAGATTCAAAGGGAGCAACCCCCCCACCAGGAGTGGTAGTGGGTATTAACCACTTCCCACCCGGCCACTGCACATAAACGGCCGGGTGGGAGCTCCCTCCTTCTGACTGGACGTTCCCGAACGTCCTTCAGAAGGAGCGGGATCACGCGGGCGCGCTCCCGCGCAGCCGCGCAATCCCGATGCGCGCGTGTCACTCGGACACGCCGCATCTCAGATCGGCAGGAGGGCAATGTGATTTGCCCTCCTGATCCGCACGATGGCTGTGTGTAATCACAGCCATCATATAGTAAACAAGGGGGAGGGGGTGGCAGATGACAGGAGATCGCGCCGCCACGTGCCCGCGCAGCGGCGCGATCCCGATCTGCCTGTGTCCCCCAGAGACAGCACAACACAGGAGGGCCCTGTGATTGGCCCTCCTGATCACATGACGACTGTCCAATCACAGTCGTCATGTAATGTAAATAGAGAGCGTAGTAACTGCTCTCATCTCTTCCTCTCCTCACACAGAGCCTGTCAGTGAGGAGAGGAAGAGAGATCTGTGCTGCAGCCAGGAGATCAGTGAGTAATAAAGCTGTTTGTCTGCTGTTTACCCACTGATCACCCAGCTAGTGTCCCCAAAACACAGTGTCCCCAAAACACAGTGTCCCCAAAACACAGTGTCCCCAAAACACCGTGTCCCCAAACAGTGAAAACACCTGTCAGTGAACATCTGCCCGTCAACAACTGGCACATCTGTCCGCCAACAGCGGGCACATCTGTCCGCCAACAGCCGGCACATCAGCCCGTCGTCATCAGGCACATCTGCCCGCCTGCCATCAGGCACATCTGCCCGCCTGCCATCAGGCACATCTGCCCGCCAGTCATCAGGCACATCTGCCCGCCAGTCATCAGGCACATCTGCCCGCCAGTCATCAGGCACATCTGCCCGCCAGTCATCAGGCACATCTGCCCGCCAGTCATCAGGCACATCTGCCCGCCAGTCATCAGGCACATCTGCCCGCCAGTCATCAGGCACATCTGCCTGCCAGTCATCAGGCATATCTGCCTGCCAGTCATCAGGCACATCTGCCGCCCGCCATCAGGCACATCTGACACCGTCAACAGCTAACACATCAGCCCGTCATCAGCTGACACATCAGCCCGTCAACAGCTGACACATCAGCCGCCCACCATCATCAGGCACATCTGCCCGCCTGCCATCAGGCACATCTGCCCGCCAGTCAGCAGGCACATCTGCCCGCCTGCCATCAGGCACATCTGCCCGCCTGCCATCAGGCACATCTGCCCGCCTGCCATCAGGCACATCTGCCGCCTGCCATCAGGCACATCTGCCCGCCAGTCATCAGGCACATCTGCCCGCCAGTCATCAGGCACATCTGCCGCCCGCCATCAGGCACATCTGTCGCCCGCCATCTGACACCGTCATCAGCTGACACATCAGCCCGTCATCAGCTGACACATCAGCCCGTCAACAGCTGACACATCAGCCCGTCAACAGCTGACACATCAGCCGCCCACCATCATCAGGCACATCTGCCCGCCCGCCATTAGGCACATCTGCCAGCCGCCATCTGCCCACGATCAGGCACATCTGCCACCCACCATCTGGCACAGCCGCCCACCATCTGGCACATCTGCCGCCTGCCATCTGACACATCTGCCCGCCAACATGACAAAAAGGTCTTACAGCGCAGAGGAGGCTCTCCAAATACTCCAGAGTATGTCGGACGAGAGTAGCGGGGAATTCTCTCCGTCAGACTCGGATAGTGACTATGAGCCAGTGGAAAGCAGTGGCTCCGAGTTGGAAACAGAGGAAGATACAATCCTAACAAGGAGAATCAGGAGAAATGAGCAGGAGGAGGCATTCACCAGCAGCGCAGCACTCCAGGGCATCCACCAGCAGGCATCCACCAGCAGCGCAGCACTCCAGGATGATATGCAGGCATCCACCAGCAGCCCAGCACTCCAGGATGACATGCAGGCATCCACCAGTAGCGCAGCACTCCAGGGCATCCACCAGCAGGCATCCACCAGCAGCGCAGCACTTCGGGATAGGCGGGCATCCACCAGCACTTCTGCAACCTTCCTAGAAGATAGGCCAGATGCTAGCAACGGATCCCATCAACGAGGCAGTGCCCATACTAGCCTCCCAGATGTTCTACTGTATCCAACATGGCTGCCCGATACATCAGTAGAACCTGTAATACCCCTTTTCACAGCCCAGCCAGGCCCTCAGATGCAGACGGAAAATGTAACCCCACTTTATTATTTTCATTTATTTTTTACCAATGAACTCCTAACCTACATTGTGGAGCAATGTAATCTATACGCCAGCCAACACATAGCCAACAATCCCAGTTCCTCATATGCCCGTCCTTTTGTTTGGAAACCCCTCACCGTAGAAGAATTTAAAATTTTCCTTGGCCTAACCCTCAACATGGGGCTGACAAAAAAAAATGAACTCCATTCCTACTGGTCTACCCGACCTATCCACCACATGCCGATCTATTCTTCATTTATGCCCAGAACCCGTTATGAGATGATCATGAGATTTTTACACTTCAATAACAATGCCCAATGCCTCCCTCGAAATCATCCCAGTTACGATAAGTTATTCAAAATTCGGCCCCTAATCAATTTTTTTTGCGCCAGCTTCAAGGAGATGTTTACCCCTGATAGAAACATATGTGTGGATGAATCCCTGGTGCACTTCACCGGAAGACTGGGAATAAAACAATACCTCCCCAGTAAAAGAGCCAGACGTGGGGTAAAATTTTATAAGGTGTGTGACAGGGCCACGGGTTACACATATGATTTTATGATTTATGAGGGAAAAGACAGACAGCTAAACCCCCCTGGATGCCCTACCTACATGGGAACAAGTGGCAAAATTGTCTGGCAGCTGATCCAACCATTACTTGGGAAAGGTTACCACCTTTACGTAGACAATTTCTACACTAGTCTCCCACTTTTCCGCCATTTGTACCTGAAGAACACTGTGGCCTGTGGGACAGCACGGACCAACCGCAAAGGCTTCCCACAAAGATTGGTCACCAAGAAATTGAAGAAGGGTGAAATGGCCAGTATGCGAACTGAAGAAGTACTAGCGGTGAAGTGGAGAGATAAAAAAAGAGATGTCTACATCCTTTCAACAATACATGACGACACCTTGGTGGAACTTCAGAGAAGAGGAGGCCCCATACAGAAGCCAAAATGTGTGCATGAGTACAACCTATACATGGGGGGGGTGGATATGAACGACCAGATGATGCAGCCCTACTTGGCCACCAGGAAATCACTATTTTGGTACAAGAAAGTCGCCATTTATTTGATGCAACTTGCCCTATTTAATTCCTATATCATTTTTTCTAAGTGCACCCAAAGTTCCCTACCCTATCTAAAATTCCAAGAAGAAGTTTTCACAGCCCTTCTCTATCCCCAAGGCCAAGCCCCTCAACTAATTCGCTCCGATGCGTTAGCCAGACTCCATGAAAGGCACTTTCCCGAAATCCTCCCTCTTACCCAAACAGGTCGCAAACCCCAAAAAAAATGTCGTGTATGTGCAAGTAGAGGAATTCGCCGAGACACCCGATACTACTGTCCCGAATGTCCCTCCGAGCCAGGGCTCTGTATTGGAACATGCTATCGGAGCTATCATACTTCACTACACTATTAGTACAGTGAAGGTGATTTTTTTCCACTATCTGCCATTTCTGTGAATGACCCGGACTGTTAACGACTATGCCTCTGCCAAACATGTTTCTGCCTTCAACGTAAATTGACCCGGACTGTTAACGACTATGCCTCTGCCAAACATCTTTCTGCCTTCAACGTGAATTGACCCGGACTGTTAAATGACCATGATTTTTGCCTGCCTCCTGAACTGATCATTTGCCCTGCCACTGTACAGCACAGGGGTCTCACATATGTGAGGGGCTCCAGAAAAGGTTTTCCGAGTGGAGAAAACATTTTTCTCCGGGTTTTTAGTTTTCTCGGATTAGGGTCTGGAGACTCGGAGGCTTCGTAGAGATTTGGGTGGGAAGAAGCCTCTACCCCTGTCCTCAGGTCTTACCTGACCAAGGCCCAATGTACAAAGTGCTGCCTGCTGCCACCTGAACTGGCCATGCCTTTTGCCTGCCACATGACCTTGCCATGCATTTGCCTGCCACATGACCTTGCCATGCCTTTGCCTACCACCTGGACTGGCCATGCCTATGCCTGTTACCTGAACTGCCTGCTAAACCTTGGACTGTACTGAACCATGTTCATACTTTTCCATATCTGTCTGCTGCCTGGACAATTCCTGGACATTTCCTTTGGCTGTCTGGACAAATGCTTTGGCTGCTCTGGAACGGTATTCCTGCCTGCTAAAACCACAGGTGAGCTTTTTTTTTTTACCTTTTGCTCAGCAGAATGTATTTTGGGGTGTAATTCTTGGTGTGTACATGCTATGTGTTAGAAGCCTGGAGGTGCTACTTGCATGTTGGGCCTCTGTATGTGGCCAGGTAGTGGAAAAGTCTCACACATGGGGTATCGCCATACTCAGGACGAGTAGCAGAATGTATTTTGGGATGTCATTTTGGCTATGTACATGCTATGTGTAAGAAAGATCTTCTAAATTGACAACTTTGTGAGAAAAAAAATAGGTTTTCATTTTCTTTCCACATTTTCCAAAAACTTGTGGAAAGAAATTACATGTTAAAAAGACTCATTATGCCTCATAGAATATACATTGGGTTGTTTTCTTTCCAAAATGGGGTCATTTTGTGGGTAATTCCATTGTCCTGGTGCTCCAGGGCCTTCAAAAATGTGATAGGTACTCAGGAAATTAAATGTGTAATTTATGCCTTTAGAACGCCTGATGATGCTATATGGATGTTGGGCCTCTGTATGTGGCCAGGCTGTGGAAAAGTCTCACACATGGGGTATCGCCATACTCAGGACGAGTAGCAGAATGTATTTTGGGGTGTCATTTTGGCTATGTGCATGCTATGTGTTAGAAAGATCTTCTAAATTGACAACTTTGTGAGAAAATAATAGGTTTTCATTTTCTTTCCACATTTTCCAAAAACTTGTGGAAAGAAATGACATGTTCAAAAGACTCATTATGCCTCATAGAATATACATTGGGTTGTTTTCTTTCCAAAATGGGGTCATTTTGTGGGTAATTCCATTGTCCTGGTGCTCCAGGGCCTTCAAAAATGTGATAGGTACTCAGGAAATGAAATGTGTAATTTATGCCTTTAGAACGCCTGATGGTGCTATATGGATGTTGGGCCTCTGTATGTGGCCAGGCTGTGGAAAAGTCTCACACATGGGGTATCGTTACACTCAGGACGAGTAGAAGAATGTATTTTGGGGTGTCATTTTGGCTATGTACATGCTATGTGTTAGAAAGATCTTCTAAATTGACAACTTTGTGAGAAAAAAATAGGTTTTCATTTTCTTTCCACATTTTCCAAAAACTTGTGGGAAGAAATGACATGTTCAAAAGACTCAGTATGCCTCATAGAATATACATTGGGTTGTTTTCTTTCCAAAATGGGGTCATTTTGTGGGTAATTCCATTGTCCTGGTGCTCCAGGGCCTTCAAAAATGTGATAGGTACTCAGAAAATGAAATGTGTAATTTATGCCTTTAGAACGCCTGATGGTGCTATATGGATGTTGGGCCTCTGTATGTGGCCAGGCTGTGGAAAAGTCTCACACATGGGGTATCGCCATACTCAGGACGAATAGCAGAATGTATTTTGGGGTGTAATTGCAATTATGCCTGCACCGTGTGTGAGAAATAACTTGTAAATATGACAATTTAGTGAAGAAAAAAAAAAAAATCTATATTTCTTAATTTTCCAAAGCATTGTGGGGAAAAAATTTCAACTTCAAAAAATTCACTATGCCTCTTACTAAATACCTCAGACTGTCTTCTTTCCAAAAAGGGGTCTTTTGGGGGGTTATTGTACTGTCCTGACATTTTAGGGCCTCAAGAAATGAGATCAGTGCATTAGGCCATCAGTGCATTAGGATTGATACATTTTCAATAATGCGTAGCATGGCTTGTAGACTCTATAACTTTCACACAAACCAATGATCATACAATTATCAGGATTTTTTTTACCAAAGACATGTGGTAGAATACATTTTTGCCTAAATTTTCGACAAAATTAAATTTTTTTGGTTTCTTTTAAAAGAGAAAGTAGAAAATTTAGTTTTTTTTTCAAAATATTCGCTCTTTTTTCGCTTATATCACAAAAAATAAAAAATGAAGTGGTGAATAAATACCACCAAAAGAAAGCTCTATTTGTGTGAACAAAATGATAAAAATTTCATTTGGGTACAGTGTAGCATGACTGAGTAATTGTCATTCAAAGTGAGAGAGCACTGAAAGCTGAAAATTGGTCTGGGAAGGAAGGGGGTGAAAGTGCCCAGTATTGAGGTGGTTAAAAAGGTCGCTTCTGCCTCTCTAAAGGAGTCTTCTGTAAAGACTTCAAAGAAAAAAACAGGAGATAAGGGCATCTCTGAAGCTGACCTGCAGTACCTGGAGGAGAGAAGGAAGGTTGGGAAGCGGAAGAAGCAGGCGGTGAGGACGGAACAGGCTCCAGTGCCTGTCTCCAACCGTTATAGGTCCTCTAAGTGGGAGATTTCCTCATCTGGAGCTTCTTCGGAGCGAAGTTCTGATTCTGAGATGGAGTTTGAGGCGGCCTCAAGAAAGAGAGAGGCTTCTGGTGATGAGCAGCAGAGGGGAGCTAAGAAGCAATCCACCCAATAACCCAAATGGCGGTTCCCCCTCCGTTAAAAGTGGTGACAATAAATGTCGCCAGCATTAAGTCAGTAAGAGCTCGTTCTATGGCCTTCTTTTTGTTCAGCCAATTAGATGCTGAAATTTTATTTTTGCAAGAGACTAGGCTCACCTCCTTGGCAGATATTCATATGGCCAAGAGAGAGTGGAGGTATGGTCCATCTTACTGGTCTCTTGCGGCCGAGCCTTACGGCGGTGTGGCGGTGTTGTTTAAAACCGGCATGGTAACTATCCGGCGGGTTATTGAGGTGGAGATTGGGAGATGTATGGTCTTAGACGTCCTTGTGGGAGGGCAGGACCTGCGCCTAATTAATGTCTATGGGCCGCACACAAAGTGGGACAGGAAATGCCTTTTTACAAGGATCAAGCCATTTCTTTTTACATCTCGGCAAGTGGTCTTTGGAGGTGACTTTAATACAGTAACTAGGCCCAAGGACAGGAAGGACTTCAAGGACAGGCTGGGATATGATAGCGTTTTTTTAAATAGTATGGTTAGGGATGCTGGTCTTGTGGATGTGCACATTAAGCACCTCCCGGATGACACTGGGTTCACCTTTCATCGAGGTAATAGTCAGAGTAGAATAGATAGGTTTTTTTTGAAGGAGACCTCTGCTTTCTCACCCCCAGTGGTGCAGGCAGTAGAGTTCTCTGATCACTGTATGCTATCTGTGGTCCTGAATGCTTCAGACGCCCCTCAGAGGGGTAGGGGCATCTGGAGATTGAATTCGACTCTACTCAAGGAAGAACATGTTAGACAATCCTTTGAGGAATTCTTTCAGGCACAGGTGACCATCCTGGACTTTTGTAGCAGCAAGGCTGAGTGGTGGGAGCTGACCAAAAAGAGGATCGCTGGATTCTTCAGGGGCCTAGCCAATAGAAAGCAGTTTAATAAATACATGACCTACCAACGTTTACGGAGGAAGCTGGATATTCTTGTCTCGAGAGGAGGAGATCCTGGGGAAATCTCCGAAGTGAAACTCCTTCTCAGGAAGTGTCAATATGACCGGCATGCCTCTTTGGTTCTGGAGAGGGACTATGGGAAGTACCACTCGCCTGATCCTTACCAGAACTGCAAACAAGGTGTAGCTGTTAAAACGGTCGTTGGCCTTAAAGACAGTACAGGTTCCTTGACAAAGTCCAGGTCAGGGATTCTGGAGGTCGTGAGGTCCTTTTATGCTGACCTTCTTGGGAGGAAAGAGCTTGACCGTGACAAGATGGAAGGCTTTTTGGACTCTACTCCAGGTCTAAATGATGAAGATGTCCCATTGATGAATTTGACAGAGGAGATCACAGTTGAAGAGGTGATGAGGGCAATTGAACAACTTGCCATCAAAAAGTCACCTGGACCGGATGGCTTGACGGCTGAGTTTTACAAAGCCTTTAAGTCTATTCTGGCCCCACATTTGGTAGAGGTTTTTAACAGTTGCCTTGCTGAGGGGGTACTTCCCCCTTCCATGAGGCACTCGGCTGTGATTCTTCTTTCAAAGGGTAAAGATCCTTCGATGATTGAGAATTGGCGCCCCATCAGCCTTCTTAATGTCGATAGAAAGATACTGGCAAAGATATTTTTCTGGCGCCTATCGTCAGTAGCAGAGTCTTTGCTTTCTCGCCATCAGCACTGTTCGGTCCAGGGTAGGTGCACCTTCACAGCGGTTTTAGCTGTCCGGGAGGCCTTGGAGCGGTGCAGGGCTGCAGGCTGGGGAAAGTATTTGCTGACATTGGATCAGGCAAAGGCTTTTGATCGTGTCAACCATGAGTACCTGTGGTTGCTCCTTAGTAAGTACGGTCTGCCGGGTGGTTTTGTCGATTGGTTAAAAGTCTTGTATAAGGGGGCAGAAAGCTTTCCTCTTGTTAATGGTTGGGTTGGGCAGTCCTTTGAGGTTGGCTCCGGGGTGCGCCAGGGTTGTCCCCTGAGTCCCCTGCTCTATGTGTTTGCAATCGACCCTTTCATTAGGAGGCTAGAGAGCGGCATGTTGTGTGGGGTACCAGTGGGTCTCCCGGGTGAGCCGCCTTTGAGGGTTGTTGCCTATGCGGACGATGTGTCAGTGATTGTCACCGGGGCGGATGAAGCAGAGGAGGTGGTCTCTCTGACATCACGGTATTCTGAAGCATCAGGCTCCAAGATCAATCAGGAAAAGAGTGAAGTCTTCTGGATGGGAAAGGAAGGTGAGGGTTTTGATCTCCCGGACACCTTTCCAGTGCCCCAGGAAAGAATTAAGATTCTAGGCATTGAATTTGGACCCGGCGATTATGGCCTCAAAAACTGGGAAGGCAGACTGGAAATTGCCAATACTAAGGTGGTCAGCTGGAAGAAATGGAAGTTATCTATGAGGGAAAGGGTTGATCTGATTAAGACTTACCTGATTCCGATCTTTTTGTATGTCAGCTTTGTCTGCATCTTGCCAGTGTCTCTCTATGCTAGGGTCAGTAGTGTGTTCTTCCAGATGTTGTGGGGGAACAGACTGAACCCCATCAAGAGGAATGTCACCTATCTATCCTGGAGGGAGGGTGGCTTAGGTATGGTCAACCCAGTTCTTTTCTTTTCACTGCTTTTTCTCAAGTTTAATATTGGTAATATGCTTGCAGTGGAACCTCCTGGATGGGCAGGCATTTTTAGATCTTGGTTTAGGCCTTTTCTGAGACTTTGGGAAGAAGGTGGCCAAGTGAGGAATCTCAGGGGTCATCGTGGTCAGCTACCAGCCTATGTCGCTCCGTGCCTGAAGTTATTACGGCAGTGGCGATTGTCGGCTGAAGATCTCAGATCGGTTCCGAGGAAAGTCCTTATGAGTCGAGTCTTGAGCGAAGTCTTTCATGACCCACTGGCCTTAAGGGATTGCTCAGGCCCAGTTTTGAGGGCAGGGTTAAGACTTATTAATTTGGACAGAGTACCTCTTAAATTCAGGGATCTGGCCTGGATGTGCTTCCATGGGAGGCTCTATGTTAGGGGCAATTTGAAATTCCGCAGTGGGGTGGATCGTAGCTGTCCTCGGGAGGAGTGTGCAGGTGAGGAGGAGACTATGGACCATTTTCTGCTTCATTGCCCTTTTAACATAGAGGTGTACAAACAGGTGGGACGGGCCCTCGGTGTCCCTTTCCTCTCCAGGCTGGGTTATGCTGAGTGGGTGTATGGAGCATTCAATACTGGTGGGGTATTTTGTTTAGATACACTTTTTCTAGTTAGCCTAGTAGTCCGTTATTTCACTTGGAACGCACGGTGTCAGGTCTGCATTCGGCGTAAAATCCTTCCTGTTCAGGTGGTGGTGTATGACATTCTGCATGACGTGGAGAAGATTCGGGTGCTCGAGAGAGACAAGCGGAGTCAGGAGGCTTGGTTGAAGGCGTGGAGGGGTTTCAAGCCTCCCTGACTGCCAGGAGTCTCTTTCCTGGGTGTGGCTGTCTGTCTCTTATCACCCTAGATTATTTTTTGGATTAATTTTTGATAAATGGCTGCGTACATAGGTGATGGGTTGTGCCTCTTAGGCCCTCTCTGCTGCTTTATGTAAATAGTTTTGGTAATGGATTATGTATATATTGTATATATTCTGAACATGGATGTGTATTCCTTGGATTTCTGTTGAAGTTTTGTACTATGGTTTTGTTTTTTACTTTTGTATAAAATTGGTTGCTTGATTCTTTTTAATAAAAGATCAATAGTGACTAATTTTTGGTGTCACTGGGAGGAATACTGCCTTATTATTGGTGTCAGTGGGAGGAATACTGCCTCATTATTGGTGTCAGTGGGAGAGGAATAGAACCTCATTATTGGTGTCAGTGGGAGGAATAGTGCCTCATTGTTGGTGTCAGTGGGAGAGGAATAGTGCCTCATTGTTGGTGTCAGTGGGAGGAATAGTGCCTCATTGTCGGTGTCAGTGGGAGGAATAGTGCCTCATTATTGGTGTCAGTGGGAGAGGAATAGAACCTCATTATTGGTGTCAGTGGGAGAGGAATAGTGCCTCATTGTTGGTGTCAGTGGGAGGAATAGTGCCTCATTGTTGGTGTCAGTGGGAGGAATAGAATCTTGTATCAGTGGGAGGAAAAGTGCGCCAAGGGCCAAGTAAAGGCAGGCAAAGGGCCGCAATTTATAGACCACTGATTTGGATAGCTGGGATTTTTGGTCCACCACAGCTGCTATACATGAGTGAAGGAGACTTCCGTCTTATCATTCTGTTGAATTCTTGGCACGCTGTAGAAATTTAGCACCGGAGTTCACATGTCAGGAACCAAACAAAGAGATCGATTTATACGACTCGGCGAGCCAAACATAAAAGCCTTCGGCCCTGTGCGACAGGCATCCTGTACGGCATCCAGAGCCCCGGCTAATGAGGCCCCGTGTGCTTTCCACCCGTACGGAGGCAGCGACATGAAACGCCAGCTCTGTGAATTCCTCGGCTCGGGTTATAGAACATGCTGAGATTTTGGGGGGGTGGGGGGGAAGTCTTGGCTGCAGAATGGAGTTTGCGGGCAGGGAGGGGAGGCGGAAAAAGGACAGAAGAAAGAGCCAGGCACAAAAACGGCCTTTCACCACCATCGCTATTCCAGACAACCGCAGCTCGAGGAGGAAAGAAAAACGCACCAATCAGTCGTAACTGTTTCACTGCCAAGGTGGCTGGAGCTCAGGAAGAAGAGGTCACACTCATTCAGGGCATACATTCTGCTGACTGGGAGTGTTTAGATCATTGCCAGCCACCCCAGGAGAGCCCCAACTGTAGAAGATCCAAATGGTGGCCCTGGTCTTCAATACTAAGTGATGTGCAACAAGCTCATGTCCCTTTTCTATGCTTGTAAAGTTGGAAAGAAAAAGTTTTAAAAAGTTTAAAATCCTTTTCCTCATTGGTAAGATTCAGGACAAAAAAATGAAGGGTAATCAAAAAGTTGACCATTGTCACCTGGAGGTGAGTAAAAGTCTGCCAAATGAGGACACTGACTTATCTAAAAATCCGACGAACATATAGGTGTGGAATGGAGTTCCACATCAAGTAATTGTTTTGTGGTTTTGTATACACTATATAACCAAAAGTATTGAGACACCTGCCTTTACAGGCACATGAACTTTAATGGCATCCCAGTCTTAGTCCGTAGGGTTCAGTATTGAGTTGGCCCACCCTTTGCAGCTATAACAGCTTCAACTCTTCTGGGAAGACCGTCCACAAGGTTTAGGAGTGTGTCTATGGGAATGTTTGGCCATTCTTCCAGAAGCGCATTTGTGAGGTCAGCCACGGATGTTGGAGGAGAAGGCCTGGCTCGCAGTTGCTGCTCTAATTCATCCCAAAGGTGTTCTAGAAGAGTTAAAGCTGTTATAGCTGCAAAGGGTGGGTCAACTCAATATTGAACCCTACGAACTAAGCCTGGGATGCCGTTAAAGTTCATGTGCGTGTATGTTTTCTTTTTCATTTCAGTCAAGAATAGGAATGAGCTTTGGATTTGGGTTGACCTTGAGTTTGGTCCAAGTTGTTCACCATTCACCAGGGCTATAAGCTATAAAAAGCAAGATCCCATGAAAACCTCCATGGGATCAACAGGGCTCATCATACCAGCCATTGTCATTGTGTCCAAAGCGGCCATTGAAATGGTTGGATTTGACCAGTTCGTCCACCCAAACCTCCAGCTTCTGCAGCTGGAAATCGGGGAAGTGGGAAAAAAAAAGGACATACATTTTATTTGGGTACAGCGTCGCACTACCGCGCAATTGTCAGTTAAAGTAACGCAGCGCCGTAAAAAAATAAATAAATAGAAATATCCCATGTTTTTTAGACACTATAACCAATCAATATACGCTTATTGGGATTTTTTTTTTCCAAAAATATGTAGCAGAATACATATTGGCCTAAACTTATACAGAAATTCAATTTTTACATTTTTTTTTATTGGATATGTTTTATAGCAGAAAGTAAAAAATATTGCTTTTCGTTTTCAAAATTGTCAGTCTTTTTTTGTTTATAGCACAAAAAATAAAAAAGGCAGAAGTTATCAAATACCACAAAAAGAGAGCTCTATTTGTGGGAAAAAAGCGACATATGTTTTATTTGGGTAAAGTGTTGCATGACCGTGCAATTGTTGGTTAAAATAATGCAGTTCTGTAAAAAAGTAAAATGCATAAAAAAAATTAAAAAAAATTTCCCATAGCTTTAGACACTTTAACTTTTGCAAAACCAACCAATATACGCTTATTGGGATATTTTTTTTACCACAAATATGTAGCAGAATGCAAATTGGCTAAAATTTATGAAGAAATTTGATTTAAAATTATTTTTTTGGATATGTTTTATAGCAGAAATTAAAAAATATTGCTTTTCTTTTTCAAAATTGTCAGTCTTTTTTGTTTATAGCACAAAAAATAAAAAAAGGTAGAAGGTATCAAATACCACTAAAAAAGAGCTCTATTTGTCAGAAAAAAGGGACATATATTTTATTTGGGTAAAGTGTTGCATGACCGTGCAATTGTCGGTTAAAATAACGCAGTTCCGTAAAAATAAAATACATAAATAAAAATTCAAAAAAATAAAATAAAAATTTCCCATAGTTTTAGACACTTTAACTTTTGCAAAACCCATCAATATACGCTTATTGGGATATTTTTTCTAGCACAAATATGTAGCAGAATGAAAATTGGCTAAAATTTATGAAGAAATTTGATTTTAAATTATTTTTTTGGATAAGTTTTATAACAGAAAGTACAAAAAAATGTTTTTCTTTCAATATTGTCAGACTTTTTTGTTTATAGCGCAAAAAATAAAAACCACAGAGGTGATCAAATACCACCAAAAGAAAGCTCTATTTGTGGGGAAAAAAGGACATAAATTTTATTTGGGTACATCGTTGCACGACCACGCAATTGTCAGTTAAAAATAACGTAGTGCCATATCGCAAAAAAAAATTACCTGGTCAGGAAGGGGGGTAAATCTTGCAGAGGGCAAGTGCTTAATTTAAAAAAAAGCCAGAAAATATAACAAGATACGTCTCCTATAGGCTTCAGTAGGGTTCGGGTGGTATGTTCAGGTTTTGTTGATTTTTTTTTTTTAAATTCAGCGAACATCCAGCAAACCAACTCGGTTCACTCATCACTAGTCAGAACTAATAATATTCAAATGATATTTTGTAATATAACTTATTCATATTACATATTCTCAATATACAATTTCCCTTTATTTTCTATTGTAAAAACAAGTTGTTAATAGAGCTCAGTAGCTCAAGATGAAGTTTCACACACACACATACGTTAAAAAGTCAGTCCTACCCCTCCCATTGTATGGCTCCAATCAGAGACAGCATGTCTGAAAGGAGATATCTCCTGTTGTGCTGTCTCTTTTGGCTTACCCATAGTGCTCTGAGGTTCCCCTGTCGTGTTTTAAATTTGTAAAGATCGTACATACATATGCAACATCTATTTAACAACTTATCAAAATGTAACATAAAATTGACCAAAACCACTATTAGTTTTGATTTATATTGCTGATAACTATTTAAGAAAAAAGACTTAAAAAAGGGATGAAGTAACACTGAGACCCAATTTATTTCCATTGGAGCTATATTTTAGTGTTTTTCCACCAAGGAAAAAAAAAGTTAGATCATGGTATTATTCTTTCATCATGCTTGACAGAATTTTGAAGCGTTTCATAAATTGTAACAAATTTGAAATAAAATGAGGGCAAAGTTTGTTTTACGGTTACGTTTTTTTCTTTTTTTTTTTTCCTTTGGGTTTCGGGAGGTCTGTAAAGGAGGTTGGCTTGGCCGAGGCCTCCTCTCCCAGCTCCAGTACTGATGTCGTTATTAGCTGTATAGCGTATCAAGGTAAATATTTGAGTTCTCTTGTGAATCACTGTCCCTTCAAAGTCGGTTTATTTACACTTGTCAGTGTTGGGATTTTTGTGTTTGGAGAAGATTTTCGGTGCTGGGAGAGGTGGGAGGAACAGTGATTTATCCTGTCTTCTCTCTGGGTCTCTGAAACCTTCTCGTCTCAGCGACATGGCATAATATTTCATAGGCTCAGCTGTGGGACGCTCTGGGACGGATTCCAATGGCGCCACAACTTTTTTTTCTTTTCTTTTTTTTTCACTCTGTGAAAATTTCCCAATGCTCCTACGTTTAGTGGTTTTGTATATATTTTCTTTATTTATTATGGTCAGGACTAAAATAATGTAAAAATATTTTTTTTTCATACAAATATGTAATTTTGCGTATTAATATTATGTATTCTCATTTTCATCATGCAGATATATTAACCTTTTGTTTTAAAAACAAAACGTTGTTAATGGAGCTCAGTAGCTCAAAATGAAATTAAGCACATACATTTACAAGTCAGGGCAACGTGGCATAATATTTCATAGGCTCAGCTGTGGGACGCTCTGGGAAGGATTACAATGGCGCCACAACTTTTTTTATTTATTTTTTTTTCACTCTGTAAAAATAGCCCAATGCTCATATGTTTAGTGGTTTCGTATATATTTTCTTTATTTATTATGGTGAGGACTAAAATTATTTACATTTTTTTTCATACAAATATGTAATTTTGCATATTAATATTATGTTTTCTCATTTTTATCATGTAGATTCACTTTCCTTTTTATTTTTTAAACAAAAATATAAATAAATAAATAAAGTTGATAATGGAGCTCAATAGCTCAAGATGAAATTTACACATATACATTTATGCCGCGTACACGCGGTCAGACTTTTCGATAACAAAGGTCCGACGGTCTTTCCGACGGACTTTCGACGGAGTTACGACGGACTCTCGACTGACTTTTCTAACGACCGGACTTGCCTACACACGATCACACCAAAGTCCGACGGATTCGTACGTGATGACGTACGACCGGACTAAAATAAGGAAGTTGATAGCCAGTAGCCAATAGCTGCCCTAGCGTCGGTTTTTGTCTGTCGGACTAGCATACAGACGAGCAGATTTTTCGACCGGACTCGAGTCCGTCGGAAAGATTTGATTTGAAGCATGTTCCAAATCTAAAATCCGTCAGATTTTCGACCGAAAAAGTCAGCTGCAGGTCTGATGAAGCCCACACACGGTCGAATTGTCTGCTGGACTCGGTCTGTCAGACCAGTCCGGTCGAAAAGTCCGACCGTGTGTACACGGCATGATAAGTCAGAGCAACATTGCATAATATTTCATAGGCTCAGGTGTGGGATGCTCTGGGATGGATTACAATGGCGCCACAACTTTTTTATTTATTTATTTTTATTCAGTAAAAATTGCCCCATGTTCCTATGTTTAATGGTTTCGTATATATATTTTCTTTATTTATTATGGTCAGGACTAAAATTATTTAAAAAAAAAAAAAAAATTTCATACAAATATGTAATTTTGCATATTAATATAATGTATTGTCATTTTTATCATGTAGATTCACTTTACTTTTTGTTTAAACAAAAAAAAAAAACTTTGATAATGGACCTCAATAGCTCAAGATGGAAATTACACATATACATTTATAAGTCAGAACAACATTGCATAAAATTTCATAGGCTCAGCTGTGGGATGCTCTGGGATGGATTAGAATGGCGTCACAACTTTTTTATTTATTTTTTTCACTCTGTGAAAATTTCCCAATGCTCCTACCCTGTTTCCCGAAAATAAGACCTAGCGTGATTGTCAGTGATGGCTGCAATATAAGCCCTACCCCCCAAATAAGCCCTACCCTGTTTCCCCAAAAATAAGCCCTACCCTGGAAATAAGACCTACAAGGACTTTAACTAGGGCTTATTTGGGGGGTAGGGCTTATATTGCAGCCATCACCGACAATCACGCTAGGTCTTATTTTCGGGGAAACAGGGTATGTTTAGTGGTTTTTGTATATATTTTCTTTAGTTATTATGGTAAGGACTAAAATAATGTAATTTTTTTTTCTTACACATATGTAATTTTGCATACAAGTATTATGTATTCTCATTTTCATCATGCAGATTTATTAACCTTTTGTTTTAAAAACGGAACGTTGTTAACGGAGCTTAGTAGCTCAAAATGAAATTTATGCACATACATTTATAAGTCAGAGCAACATGGCATAATATTTCATAGGCTCAGCTGTGGGACGCTTTGGGACAGATTCCAATGGCACCAAAACTTTTATTTTTTTCACTCTGTAAAAATTGCCCAATGCTCCTATGTTTAGTGGTTTCGTATATATTTTCTTTATTTATTATGGTCAGGACTAAAATTATTTTAAAATATTTTTTCATACAAATATATAATTTTGCATATTAATATTATGTATTCTCATTTTTATCATGTAGATTCACTTTACTTTTTTTTTTAAACAAAAAAAAAAAAAACGATGATAATGAAGCTCAATAGCTCAAGATAAAAATTACACACATACATTTATAAGTCAGAGCAACATGGCATAATATTTCATAGGCTTAGCTGTGGGACGCTCTGGGATGGATTCCAATAGCGCCACAACTTTTATTTATTTGCATGGAGATTCACTTTACCTTTTGTTAAAAAAAAATATGTTAATGGAGCTTAGTAGCTTAAGATGAAATTTATGCACATACATTTCAGAGCACAGCGACCCCCCCCCCCCCCCCCCCCACACTGTTGCAATTATTGTAAATTGTGTGGTGTACCTATGTAACTGCTATTAACCCTTTTGCTGCTAGAGCCTTTTTCTTTCCATACACATGCTAAAATGCACATTTTGTTTATATAAAAAAAGACCCCCTCTTAAACTTTATATATTTCTGAAAGCATAGGGACCCATAGAAAAAAAAAATTTGTAGCTCCAATTTTTTTTTATGTTGCATGATATTAGTGCATCTGTTAATGCAAATTTATATTTCATTAAAAAATACATTTAAAAGTATTTAACTTCTCAAAAAATGTTCTGTAAATGACAAAAGATAAGGTTTACTTGAATAAAAAAGTGAACAAATATTTCAAGACTTAAAACCGTGAAATAGTGACCAACTACAAAACCCAGAATTTTATTCAGGTCGGCCGGCCATCAGTATTACAGAACCATAACGCTAACCCAGGGTGGGGGGCAGTTAGGGCAGCCCCAGCACTTAGAAGGGGGCGGAGTTCTGCCTCTGTTTATCCTGCTCCACCTCCAGCCCACTGCCGTGCTGCTACAGCCGTTCTATGATGCAGACTGGGAGGGAGAGAATAAAGGAGGTTCTAGGAATCTGATGTTAAAGAGGGGTTGGACTGAAGACTCCGATGTAAAAAGGAGGCAGTAAAACTGAGGACTCTGATATGAAGGGGGATACTGAGGACTCTGATATGAAGGGGGATACTGAGGACTCTGATATGAAAGAGGGGAACTAAGGACTCTGTTTTGAAGGGGGGGTACTGAGTACTGTGACGTGAATAGGGGAGGGGGTGGACCGATGGCTCTGATGTGAAAAGGGGGGAACAAATGAACTCTGATGTGAAGGGGGGGGGCTAAGGACTCTGATGTAAAGGGGGGCTGAGGATCCTGATGTGAAGGGGAGGACTTAGATCTCTGATGTGAAAGGAGGGTAGTGCAGACTCTGATATGAAGAGGAGGGGTGGGGGGTGGCTGAGGGCTCTGATGTGAAAGGGGGGTGGTGGTGGGCTGAGGACTGAGAAAAGGGGCAACACGTGAACACTGATGTGAAAGGGGGAAGGGCTGAGGACTCTGATGTAAAAGGGGGGGGGGCTGAGGACTCATTCTGATATGAAAGGGGGAAGGGCTGAGGGCTCTGATGTGAAAGAGTGAGGAGAGGGGCTGAGGACTCTAATATGAAAGAGTGTGTGTGGGGGTCTGAGGACTCTGATGTGAAAGAAGGGGGGGAGGGGCTGAGGACTCTGATGTGAAAGGGGGGTCTGAGGACTCTGATGTGAAAGATGGGGGGAGGGGCTTAGGACTCTGATGTGAAAGAAGGGGGGAGGGTCTGAGGACTCTGATGTGAACGGGGGGTTGTGGTGGACTGAGGACTGAGAAAAGGGGGGAACAAATTAATTCTGATGTGAAAGAAGGGGGGCCAAGGACTCTGATGTGAAAAGGGGAACAACTGAACTCTAATATGAAAGAGGGGGGACTGAGGACTCTGATGTAAAATGAAGGAGGTGGCTTAAGGCTCGGATAAGAAAGGGGGGGTGAAGACTCTGATGTGAAAGGAAGGGGGGAGTTCTGATATACTAGGGGCCCCATTTTAGACTGGGGTGACTCAAGAGTTTGCATATTTTCAAAGGGTACTGTGAATGAAAAAACTGCCCTAGGCAGCTGCCTGCGCTGCCTTTCCCTAGATATGTAGTCAGTCATCTTTGAGCTGGGGTCCCAGTCCAGGAAGTAGATGGTGACCCTGAATGATTCCTAAACAAAGATGGCACTGTCCTTCTAGAGAGAAAATCAGATGAGGGCATTGTCAGGGGGTGTGCTGGGATCTCTGTTAGAGGTAATAAATACCTGGAAGGGTCACACTGACACATTTCTGCACTTATGAAATCATATACCTGAATCAAGAATAAAAATGAATCCCTGGAGCTTCAAAAAGAATCTCTGGCAGCTGCAGACTTTCTGTTCTTTTTCTGCTTTATTATTTCTAAACTGGGAGAAAACACAAAGAACAATAAAATACAAAAAAGCCCTTTAAAAAAGCTGTACCCTGCAGTAATTATTTTTTGCCAGAAGATGTCCTCAGCATCATTTAACCCACCTCCTCTGAGCCCAGTTCATCCTGGCTCCACCTACAGTCTGTGACTGGACAGTGATAAGAGAAGCAGCTCAGTGATGAGTAAATCTCTCTCTGTCACTCTGCTCTCTCCTCCTCATCATGCTCCTTGTCACTGATTGGCTCCCTGTGTTGCTTCTCCCTCTCCTAGTCTGAGCTCTGGGAATGCAAGGGACTGAGATCAGGTAACATTCAGGTGTTTACAAAAAAAAATGTAAAAAAAATGAAAATGCATTTTACTGAATGCTGCATTTATTTCTATCATTCTGTCTGTCTGGAGTTTGGCTTTAAGAAGCAGCTCCCCCAGGATGGGACGTCGGCTCCTCGCAGCGCAGAGCGATTCTGAGCCTCTGACCTCCCACGCTCCGTCATTACATGTAATATGGACATCGCTGTCTGCCAGATCATTCTTTAACACGGCTGATATCATTATCTCCCCGAAGGACAGCTTCTAATTTTTCTTATTTTTAGCCGGAGAAAAATGACCCATAAATGACAGTCTGTATATTCCTCGCCGACAAGTGACATCATCGACTTCTGAACTCCGTCCAAACCCGACAAAAAAATTAGGTGATTCCGACACCAAGTCAGAGTCTGAGAAGCGCCATAAACAGCAAACTCCTCCGCCAGAAAATATCAGCCGCGTCTGACTGCGCAAGTCTATCGTATCGCCGAACAGAGCGGATTTCATCCGTGACGGCTCAGAGTAGGTCAGTGCTGGTGAATCCAGAGAACGCCGAGCCAGTCACATCAGTGTCTGTACCAGAGGAGCTTACACTCAGGGCCGTCTTTAGCGCAGGGCAAACGGGGCACTTGCCCCGGGCCCAATCTTTGTTGGGGGGCCCGCGCTAGCTGTGAATTGGGGCCCCGATGACAGCTTTGCAGAGCGCACAGAGGACACGGGAGGATGTATTCCTCGTTAGCCAGCTGAGAGGGGGCGGGGCCGGGAGCTCCACTGACGCTCTGACCCCGCCCACGTACAGCCTGTGTACTCGGAAAAGAGCTTCTGTGTTGAGAGCCAGTGATCGGAGTGCGAGTGTCAGTGGAGCTTCCGGCCCCGCCCCCTCTATACTGGCTGGTGAATACAGAGGTCCGGGGGCGGGGCCGGGAGCTCCAATGACGCTCTCACTACAGGCGCTCTATACACAGTGCACAGGCTGCACGTAGGCGGGGTCAGAGCGTCAGTGGAGCTCCCGGCCCCGCCCCTCTCAGCTGGCCAGCGCGGAATACATCCTCCCATGTCCTCTGTGCGCTCTGCAAAGCTGTCATCAGGGCGACAATTCATGGGTGATGTGGGCCCAGGGCCCACCCAACAAAGCATCAGTGGAGCTCCCAGCTGCTTTAGTGAGAGCATAGAGTGGAAACCCCGCCCACAGTCCTGAATGTATGTAGTGAGTTTGGCTGGCCAGGTATGTCCTTACACCCATAGAATGCCTGACTGTTTAAACCCTGAGCTGTGTTATTTAACTGTAAAGCTGTGCATTGCTGAAAGTTCTCTGACCATCCCTTGTATAATGTCCGCAGTCTCTGATTGTCTCCTGCAGTATGTCCGCAGTCTCCGATTGTCTCCTGCAGTATGTCCGAAGTCTTTGATTGTCTCCTGCAGTATGTCCGTAGTCTCCGATTGTCTCCTGCAGTATGTCCGCAGTCTCTGTTGTCTCCTGCAGTATGTCCGCAGTCTCTGATTGTCTCCTGCAGTATGTCCGCAGTCTCTGGTAATCTCCTGCAGTATGTCCGCAGTCTCTGATTGTCTCCTGCAGTATGTCCGCAGTCTCTGGTAATCTCCTGCAGTATGTCCGCAGTCTCTGATTGTCTCCTGCAGTATGTCCGCAGTCTCTGATTGTCTCCTGCAGTATGTCCGCAGTCTCTGATTGTCTCCTGCAGTATGTCCGCAGTCTCTGATTGTCTCCTGCAGTATGTCCGCAGCCTCTGATTGTCTCCTGCAGTATGTCCGCAGTCTCTGATTGTCTCCTGCAGTATGTCCGCAGTCTCTGATTGTCTCCTGCAGTATGTCCGCAGTCTCTGATTGTCTCCTGCAGTATGTCCGCAGCCTCTGATTGTCTCCTGCAGTATGTCCGCAGTCTCTGATTGTCTCCTGCAGTATGTTCGCAGTCTCTGGTAATCTCCTGCAGTATGTCCGCAGTCTCTGATTGTCTCCTGCAGTATGTCCGTAGTCTCCGATTGTCTCCTGCAGTATGTCCGCAGTCTCTGATTGTCTCCTGCAGTATGTCCGTAGTCTCCGATTGTCTCCTGCAGTATGTCCGCAGTCTCTGTTGTCTCCTGCAGTATGTCCGCAGTCTCCGATTGTCTCCTGCAGTATGTCCGCAGTCTCTGATTGTCTCCTGCAGTATGTCCGTAGTCTCCGATTGTCTCCTGCAGTATGTCCGCAGTCTCTGTTGTCTCCTGCAGTATGTCCGCAGTCTCTGATTGTCTCCTGCAGTATGTCCGCAGTCTCTGATTGTCTCCTGCAGTATGTCCGCAGTCTCTGATTGTCTCCTGCAGTATGTCCGCAGTCTCTGATTGTCTCCTGCAGTATGTCCGCAGTCTCTGATTGTCTCCTGCAGTATGTCCGCAGTCTCTGATTGTCTCCTGCAGTATGTCCGCAGTCTCTGATTGTCTCCTGCAGTATGTCCGCAGTCTCCGATTGTCTCCTGCAGTATGTCCGCAGTCTCCGATTGTCTCCTGCAGTATGTCCGCAGTCTCTGATTGTCTCCTGCAGTATGTCCGCAGTCTCTGATTGTCTCCTGCAGTATGTCCGCAGTCTCTGATTGTTTCCTGCAGTATGTCCGCAGTCTCTGGTAATCTCCTGCAGTATGTCCGCAGTCTCTGATTGTCTCCTGCAGTATGTCCGCAGTCTCCGATTGTCTCCTGCAGTATGTCCGCAGTCTCTGATTGTCTCCTGCAGTATGTCCGCAGTCTCTGATTGTCTCCTGCAGTATGTCCGCAGTCTCTGGTAATCTCCTGCAGTATGTCCGTAGTCTCCGATTGTCTCCTGCAGTATGTCCGTAGTCTCCGATTGTCTCCTGCAGTATGTCCGCAGTCTCTGATTGTCTCCTGCAGTATGTCCGCAGTCTCTGATTGTCTCCTGCAGTATGTCCGCAGTCTCTGATTGTCTCCTGCAGTATGTCCGCAGTCTCTGATTGTCTCCTGCAGTATGTCCGCAGTCTCTGATTGTCTCCTGCAGTATGTCCGCAGTCTCTGATTGTCTCCTGCAGTATGTCCGCAGTCTCTGATTGTCTCCTGCAGTATGTCCACAGTCTCTGTTGTCTCCTGCTGTATGTCCGCAGTCTCTGAACCTCTCCTGTAGTATGTGTATTAATGTGCCCCTTTACTTGCTCAATTATTTGGGATTGCTCCACTGCTCAGTGAGAGGTAATGATGTGCATGAACCTCTAGCAACCAATCAGCAAACAGTAGTGATCTGCTTTAATCTCTACCAACCAATCAGTAAGTGCTAATGATGTGCTGTAACCCCTAGCAACCAATTAGTGAGCGCTAATAATGTACATTAACCTCTAGCAACCAATCGGCAAGCAGAAATTATGTGTTGTAACCTCTAGAAACCAGTCATTGAGCAGTAATGATAGGCTGTAACCTCTGGCAAACAATTGCAATCGCTGCGTGATCTGCTGCAGTAAACTGATTTTGAGTCTACCTGCTATTTTTTGTATGTCTCAGAATGGAGGGGGGGGGGGGGCCCAAGAAAATGTTTGCCCAGGGCCCAATCAAAATTAAAGACGGCCCTGCTTACACTCTAATGTCCCCACCACAGTCACACACTATTATTATACATTTATATAGCTCTGACATATACCACAGTGCTGTACAGAGAACACTGAGCCAGTCACATCAACCTCTGCACCAGAGGAGCTTACACTCTAATTTCCTTCCACAGTCACACACTATTATTATTATACATTTATATAGCTCCGACATATACTGCAGTGCTGTACAGAGAACACTGAGCCAGTCAGATCAGTGTCTGTACCAGAGGAGCTTACACTCTAATGTCCCCCTACAGTCACACACTATTATTATTATACATTTATATAGCTCTGACATATACCACAGTGCTGTACAGAGAACACCAAGCCAGTCACATCGGTCTCTGCACCAGAGGAACTTACACTTTAATGTCCCCCTACAATCACACTTTATTATTATTATTATACATTTATATAGCTCTGACATATACCACAGTGCTGTACAGAGAACACTGAGCCCGTGACATCAGTCTCTGCACCAGAGGAGCTTACACTCTAATGTTTAGTTTTCTTTATGCTGATGTAAGCTATTGTTGTTTATATATATTTTTATTTAGTTTGTATATATATGTAAATATGTTTTTATTATGTTTGTAAGATTTTTAATAAACAAAAAAATTACACTCTAATGTCCCTACCACAGTCACACACTATTATTATTATTACTTTTGTATATGTCTCATTGATGGTGGCGGAAGGTTAGCGAGAATCAGTGGCGGTGCGTCCATAAGGGAGCACGGGTGCCACCCCCTCTTTTCAGCCACCCCCTCCAGCACCAATAGATAGATTCATGCATTGCATGAATCTATCTATGGCCGCCGCTGCCACCCCCTAATCAGGCACCTGGCCCCTCTTTGGGGTGCAGGGCGCCTGAATTACAGAGGCCGGGGGGGGGGGGGGGGGGGTGTTTTGAAGCACCTGATTAGAGCCATAGGATCTAAGAGGCGTCAAAAAAAGTGACCTGCAAGCGCCATGCTGGGAGCTCGCAGGTCAATCAGCTGTGTAAGAAAAGCAAATGAATATTCGCTTTCCTAACATTAAACCTCTCCTCCAATCAGCTGCTCGGATCTGTTACCCGTCACCTGATTGGCTGAAATGACAGTCAGGCGTCCAATCATAGCAGAGGACGGGTGGAGAGGACGGGAGAAGATATCGAGGAGCTGTCCCACCGAGACAGGTAAGTGCAGACGACGGGCCGGCGGGGGGCACACTGGCAGCATTTGATATGGCACAGTGGCTGTGATTGATGGGCACAGTGGGAGCAATTGATGGGCACAGTGGGAGCAATTGATGGGCACAGTGGGAGCAATTGATGGGCACAGTGGGAGCAATTGATGGGCACAGTGGCTGCGTTTGATGGCACAGTGGTGGCATTTTATGGGGCACAGTGGCTGCATTTTATGGGGCACAGTGGCTGCCTTTGATGGCACAGTGGCTTCATTTGATTGTACAGTGACGGCAATTGATGGGCACAGTGGCTGCGTTTGATGGCACAGTCGCTGCAATTGATGGGCACAGTGGCTTCATTTGATTGTACAGTGACGGCAATTGATGGGCACAGTCGCTGCAATTGATGGGCACAGTGGCTGCATTTTATGGGGCACAGAGGCTGCATTTTATGGGGCACAGTGGCTGCATTTGATGGCACAGTGGCGGCAATTAATGGGCACAGTGGCTGCCTTTGATGGCACAGTGGCTGCGTTTGATGGCACAGTGATGGCAATTGATGGCACAGTGGCTGCGATTGATGGTACAGTGAGGCTGCGATTAATGGGCACAGTGGCTGCGTTTGTTGGCAGAGTGACGGCAATTGAGGGGCACAGTGGCTGCAATTGATGGGCACAGTGGCTGCGTTTGATGGCCCAGTGGCTGCGATTGATGGGATTTTTTCAGAATTTTTCAGTTTGTTACGCCCCCCTAAAAAATTTTGAGCACCAGCCGCCACTGGAGAATTGTAATTTAGAGAACAAAAATCTCTCTTACGCTTGCAGGTTAGTTACGCTATAATACCCGACTACTCTGCGCATATCGCTCTTTTTACAGAATCTGTTCTATTTTTTTATTTTTTTTTAATCTGGGAGAGAAGGAATATTGTGGTGTGAAGCGCAGAGTGGTGTGGGAGCGAGGAGCGTCCAATTCATCTCCGTCACCCCGACCAATCACGCTTGTGTATTGTTTCAGGCTGACCTCGTGGTGAAAAGTGAGGATTCAGAAGATAATTGGAATTCATATTCGGTTACTTCCCATGTCAGATGGACGCTGAGGGGAGGGAAGACGTCAGAGTTTAACAATTGTAATATTTTCACACTTCTGTCCTGTCAATGTCTGAGACCAAATTTTCATTTCACAGCTTAACAGGGAGGCCAAAAAAAGAAATTGCGCCACGCAAGAACACAGCGCAATATGACCATGGGGGGGGGGCATTGAATCAATTTTAGGATAGATTTGCTGAATCCATTAAAACAGATTGGAGAAGATTTACTGAAACTAAAGCACTCAGAATCGGGTGCAGTTGGGCGTGGTAGCCAATCAGCTTCTAACTTTTAGCTTCTCCAATTAACCGCTTGCGGACCGCCCACCGTACATTAACTGCGGCAGGGCGGCTACTCTGTACCTAGTACGTGATCTGACACTTCCGGGTCTGGAGTGTGCACGTCCGGCGAACCGCTTCTGCTGTGATTATACACAGCGGGAGCCCATCGGCGGGTGCCGTGGCGCCCACTGATTATACAGTACAGAGGCAAAACGACCATCTGCCAATGTAACCAAGGCAGATTGTCGTTCTGTCAGAGGGGAAGGTATTGATCCTGTGTTTCTGCTAAACAGGAGCACAGATCTTTGCCTTCCCCTAGTCAAGGCCCCTCCCACACTGTGAGTAAGCACATCTTAGGCATTTAACCCTTTGATGGACCCTGATGTTAATCCCTTCCCTGACAGTGTCATTAGTACAGTGACAGTGCATATTTTTTAGCACTGATCAGATCACTGTATTAGTGTCACTGGCCCCCAAAAAGTATCAAAAGTGTCAGTTAATTGATTTGTCCACCGCAATATCGTGGTCCCGCTATAAGTCGCTAATCGCCGCCATTACTAGTAAAAAAAAAATGTAAAAAAATAAATAAAAATATCCCATAGTTTGTAGATGCTATAACTTTTGCGCAAACCAATCAATATCTACTTATTGGGATTTTTTGAACCAAAATGATGTAGCAGAATACATATTGGCCTAAATTGGTGAAGAAATTTGATTTTTTTTTTACATTTTTTTTTTATTGGATATGCTTTATAGCAGAAAGTAAAAAATACTTTTTTTTTTTCAAAATTGTCGGTCTTTGTTTATAGCGCAAATAATAAAAACTGCAGAGGTGATCAAATATCACCAAAAGAAAGCTCTATTTGTGGGGAAAAAAAGAACAAAAATTGTATTTGGGTACAGCATCGCAGGACCGCGCAATTGTCAGTTAAAGTAATGCAGTGCCGTGTCGCAAAAAAATAGCCTGGTCATGAATGGGGGGTAATCCTTCCGGAGCTAAAAACCTGGAAGCTGATTGGCTACCATGCACAGCTGCACCAGATTATTCGCGCTCCAGTTTTAGTAAATCAGCCCCATTGTGTCACATTTGCTGCCGTTTAGCCCAACATGGGTTATGTCAGCCACAGACATATCAAGCAACGAACCATCATAAATTAATTTTAAAGAGATCTTTAATTACAAAATGATCGCTGGAGGCAACAGAAAAAAGATCACTTTCATAGCATACCTCCCAACTTTTTGAAATGGGAATGAGGGACACCTATTAGTAAAAGTATGTAGCCATAGGCCCCACCCCCGGCCACGCCCTCATAAAGGAAAATTATGGGGAAAAAATTATTAGTTAAACCATACGGCCCAACATTTTGAGATGGGAATGAGGGACACCTACTAGCAAACATATGTAGGCATACGACACGCCCCCTGCCACACCCTCTTAAAGGAGAATTAACCAAAAAAAAAGGTTACTTAAATCCACAAGGGCTCTTTTTTACCACTACTATTCCTTTATATTGGTTTTGAAAGTTTACAAATGCAGCAATTTAGAATTTGGATGAAAGGTTAGCACTGGAAAACACTTTTTGAAAGATAAAAAGTGAGGATCAGACCAAAATGAAGGGACAAATGAGAAGGAAAGAGGGACATTGCTCCAAATCAGGGACAGTCCCTCGAAATCAAGGACAGTTGGGAGCTATGTCATAGTCAGATTTGAAAGGATTTTCCACCATGACAGGTTAAAATGATCCATAGAATCATTAATGGAGAAAAAACTGCCATGGGCTCCCTTCAGTGCTGCGCACAGGTACACATACCTAGGGTGGTAAGTAAACCCGTCCACATCCCCAGGCATTTCATCATGTGGGCAGTAGAGATAGGCGAACGGTTCGGGCCGAGCATAAGTTCGGGACGAACTTTGGTTGTTAGTATGTTCTGCGAACACCGAACATTATGCGGTGTTCTGGGCAAATTCGAAAGCCACCAGAACATCGTTAAAGTCTATGGGACATTATCATGAAAAATCAAAAGTGTTCTTTTTAAAGGCTTATATGCAATTTATTGTCATAAAAAGTGTTTGAGGACCCGGGCCCTGCCCCAGGGGACATGTATTAATGACATTTTTTTTTTTAAAAACAGCCGTTTTTTCGGGAGCAGTGATTTTTTTAATGCTTAAAGTGAAACAATAAAAATGAAATATTCCTTTAAATATTGTGCCGGGGGGGGGGGGGGGGTGTCTACAGTATGCCTGTCAAGTGGCGCATTTTTCCTGTGTTTAGAACAATACCACAGCAAAATGACATTTCTAAAGGAAAAATTGTCATTTAAAACTGATAGCGGCTGTAATGAATTGTCGGGTCCCAGCAATATAGATAAAAATCATTGACAAAAGAGCATGAGATCCCACCCCCAGTCCATTACCAGGCCCTTTGGGTCTGGTATGAATATTAGGGGAACACCGAACCAAAATGTAAAAGAAAATTGCGTGGGGGTCCACCTAAAATCCATACCAGGCCCTTCGGGTCTGATATGGAAGTTAAGGGGAACCCTGCACTAAAATTTTAAAAAAAAATGGCGTAGGGGTCCCCCTCAAAATCCATACCAGACCCTTATCTGAGCACGCAACCTGGCAGGCCGCAGGAAAAGAGGGGGGGATGAGAGAGCACCCCCCCTCCTGAACCGTACCAGGCCACATGCCCTCAACATAGAGGGTGTTTTGGGGTAGCCAAAGCACCTTGTCCCCATGTTGATGGGGACAAGGGCCTCATCCCCACAACCCTTGCCTGGTGGTTGTGGGGGTATGCGGGCGGGGGCTTATTGGAATCTGGAAGCCCACTTTAATTAGGGGAACCCCCAGATCCCGGCCTCCCCCCCTGTGTGAAATGGTAATGGGGTACAAATGTACCCCTACCATTTCACAAAAAAAGTGTCAAAAAATGGTAAAAAAGACAGCAGCTGGTTTTTGACAAGTCTTCTTTCCCCCGCTTCTTCCTCCATCTTCCTCTGCTTCTTCCTCCAGTCTTCTCCAACTTCCTCTAGCTTCTTCTTCCCCGCTTCGTCCTCCGGACCATCCGCCTCAATGGGAGGCTCCCGCAGTGTGACGCTTCTGTGCTTGTGACAGTTCTTATATAACTGAGGGCAGTGCCACCCGGTGACCCTGCCCCCTATGACACCACGGGGACTTCCCTATGGCTTTCCCGTAGTGTCAGAGGGGGGCGGGGTCACCCGTTTACGTAACCGCGTAAACTAATTTGGGATTTTTTTTCAAAATTGTCAGTATTTTTTATATATCAAAAAAATAAAAAACCCAGTGGTGATTAAATACTGCCAAAAAAAAGAAAAGTGAAAGAAAAAATGAAAGAAATTGAATTTGGGTACAGTGTTGCATGACCGTGCAATCGCCATTTAAAGTAACGCAATACCAAATAGCCTGGTCATGAAGGGTGTAAAAGCTTCCGGAGGTCAAGTAGATAAACCAATCAGGGATCCTGAGTGTTGTTATTTACCAAATATGGTCATGGTCATGTTACACCTTCTGGAGGTCAAGTGGTTAATCATTGCCATGAGTAAACCCTGATGGCCCGAAACGTGTTAGCCATATTTATGCTGTACTTACCATATAGCCAATAAATTTTACCGCGTTTGGATGAAACTGAGTTGCCGGCTGGAGTTCACTTTGGATTCGGTATACTAGTGAGAGTGGAGATATTATCAGCCTGAGCACCGATATTTCGAACTCCTATATGGGAGTTGGTTTTGAGCGATGCTTATCAGTGTTTTAGTTGTAGGGAAATGTATTTTGCCCACAAAGTATGGATCTGCGTGTCTTCAGAAGAATTGAGAGCTGGAGAGGCTCATCAGCAATAGGTTGGGGAGGTGTCAAGGGTGACCTTTCCCCGAAAACTTTTAGCGCTAAATGGAAAAATTGGGAGTTAATAAAGAAAGTTTTCCCACCCGTACACTCCGCTAAATCTTTTGACCTGTCACCGATTAATTTGACCGATACCCCGAGACAGCTATTTAATTACTGCTGGTTTGAGCCTGGATGAAAAACAGACCCCTCTAATGGAATCCACTCCGCATCTCGGAGGTGTGCGCCGCTCCTAATCTCTGCTAGAATTGCAGTTAATTCGACCCGCAGAGCGGAGGGCTTTGGGATTTCCTGGATAATCTATTCCAGATCGGGCCGCTGATGAATGTTCCCCCCCATCCTCCGCCGTTCACAAGTGCGAACGCTCTACGCTCGTTTGGCTGGGCTGTTCCCACCGCGCCAGTAAATTCTGCCAGGCCGTGGCGTCCCAGCGTGGGAGAATTATCGGCTGTTGACGAGCATATTCATCATGGCGAGACCGTGTTTTCTGGCTGCAGGCGATCTTGAGGATCGGTGGTGTGCTTTTCCTGGATAATCCTCGCCGTTGGGTCACACGGTTTTCATTGTTGATATCGCTGCAAATTGCAGCAATTAATTGCAACATTCACACGGCTGGGAAATGGGCAGTAATCTGCAACGCAGCTTCATTACCTTAGAACAGTGGTCTCCAAACTGCGACCCTTTTCCTGCCTTTATCTGCCCTTGGGGCACTATTGCTCTCACTGATACAAGACACTATTCCTCCCACTGACACCAACAATGGGGCACTATTCCTCCCAATGACACCAACAATGGGGCACTATTCCTCCCACTGACACAAATGATGGGGCACTATTCATCCCAGTGATACCAATCCAATGATGGGGCATTGTTCCTCCCACTGATGGGGCACAATTCTTCCTACTGATACCGATGATGGGGTACTATTCCTCCTACTGAAACCAACGATTGGGCATTATTCTTCCCATTGGCCCTTTTCCCCTGGTCCGATTTTTGCCTTGGCACTGTGTGTCAGCAGCCATTCTTCACCTCTCTAAGGTCATTTCATCCAAAATTGATGTTTCAGTGGTTGGTGGAAGCTGGAGCATGAATGTCCTTTAATTGATTCTTCCATCTCTCAGGGATATTTATGAGTTCTCCGTGCTGAGTCTACAACCTGCTGTGCCCATTATGAGGGGTTCCCACCATCCCTGTGCTGAGTTCCTGGGTCTGTACACCTGCTGTGCCCATTATGAGGAGTTCCTACCATCCCTGTGCTGAGTTCCTGGGTCTGTACAGCTGCTGTGCCCATTATGAGGAGTTCCCACCATCCCTGTGCTGAGTTCCTGGGTCTGTACAGCTGCTGTGCCCATTATGAGGAGTTCCCACCATCCCTGTGCTGAGTTCCTGGGTCTTTACAGCTGCTATGCCCATTATGAGGAGTTCCTATCATCCCTGTTCTGAGTTCCTGGGTCTGTACACCTGCTGTGCCCATTATGAGGAGTTCCCACCATCCCTGTGCTGAGTTTCCGGGTCTGAACACCAGTTGTGCCCATTATGAGGGGTTCCCACCATCCCTGTGCTGAGTTCCTGGGTCTGTACACCTGCTTTGCCCATTATGAGGGGTTCCCACCATCCCTATGCTGAGTTCCCAAGTCTAGTTTTAAGTAACATTTAGGCTCCTTGCACATGCAATTGGGGGAGATTTAAAATATGCTGAAAGTTAAATTCTGGGTGTTTTCCTGAAATTTCCACAATACATCATATACACACATGTGGGAAAACACAGATACAAGGAGTCGAGTGCTGCATATAGCAATTCACTTGGATGGCAGGCTGTATGCGGCACCTACCGCAGTCTCAACACATGTAGCTCAGCCTAATTATTTCAATGGTCTTCCCTACAAGCGAGAAACCCAGTAAAGATGTCCATAACCCTTTTCCAAAATTGCGTCGCATGATGCTGCATAGATGCGTGCACTAATCTGCATGCTTACCCCTAAGTATAAATCCCCCTCCTACAAATCTTCCCCCTCTGCTAAAATCTCCCCTCTCAGCACAAATCTCCCCCATCTCCCTCAGCTTAAATTCTCTCACTCCGCATAAACTCCCAGCACAACCCCCCCCCCCCAAGAAAAAAGATTCCCCCTTTCTGGCACAAATCCTCTCTCCCCCTACTCCAAATCCCCCCTCCCAGCACAAATTCCCCATCCCCCCTAATTTCTCTACCTAGCACAAATGCCCCTCAAACATCTCTACTAGCACAAATCCCCTCCCCCCACCCCCACCATATTACCTTTTCTAGCAACCCCCCCCCCCCCAGTACAAATCCTCTTCTCCCAGCACAAATCTCCCCCCAAATCACCACTCCTAGGCCTTGGTGTCAGTGGGAGGAATAGTGCCCCATCATTGGTGTCAGTGGGAGTAATAGTGCCCCATCATTGGTGTCAGTAAAAGGGATAGTGCCCTTTAATTGGTGTCAGTGGTGGAAGGAATAGTGCCCCATTAGTGTCAGCGAAAGGAATAGTGCCCTGTCATTGGTGTCAGTGGAAGGAATAGTGCCCTATCTTTGGTATTAGTGGGAGGAATAGTGCCCCATCATTGGTGTCAGTAGAAGGAATAGTGCCCCATGTTTGGTGTCAGTGGGAGGAATAGTGCCCCATCATTGGTATCAGTAGAAGGAATTGTGCCCCATCATCGGTGTCAGTAGAAGGAATTGTGCCCCATCATTGGTGTCAGTGGGAGGAATACTGCCCCATCGTTAATTCCGTGGAAGGAATAGTGCCCATTTGTTGGTATTAGTGGGAGGAAATTTGTTCCAACATTTATATCAGTGGAAGGAAATATGCCCCATTGTTGGTGTCAGTAGAAGGAAAAGGGCCCATTGTTGGTGTCAGTGAGAGGAAATATGCCTCACCATTGGTATCAGTGGAAAGAATGATGTCTCATTGTTGGTGTTAGTAGGAAAAAATTGCCTGATATCAATGACTGGAATAGTGCCCCAAGGCCTGGATAAAGGCTGGCAAAGGGCCACATCTGGCCCACGGGCCGCAGTTTGGAGACCACTGATCTAGCCTAAAGCAGGCTATACACTCAGTGCAAAACATTGGTACATATGCTTCTTTGGCACATTTTTGGAGTAGAGGGAGGCCCATTCAAGTGAATGGTGAGGCTCTAAAAACGCACCAAAAAAGAAGGAGGGTGCGTCACTCAAATGTGTACGGGGTCTTAGAAATTCGTACTTTCGAGAAACTTTCCTTCCTGCTCCTTCGACTTTTCTTTTCACTGCGGTTGAAATGAACATCGATTTGGCCCCACTAATGATTATGATAAGAAAAATGAATGGACGTTCTTGTGGCTGGTTCAGTTTCAACAGAACCCCTCATCTTCCAGTTATTAATTAGAGTTTGACCACTGATTGGCATTCTCAATTCCTTGGATATTTTTTTATATCCCTTTCCTGTTTTATACAGTTCAGCTACTTTTTTCCCGCAGATCCTTTGACAATCCTTTTGCTTTCCCCATGACTCAGAATCCAGAAACGTCAGTGCAGCACTGGATGAGAGATGCAAGGGTCTGTCAGGAGTCCAGAAACTCATTGACTTTTTATACACACTAATTACAAGCAAACAGATCACAGGTGAGGATGGTTACCTTTAATAGCCATTCAAACCCCTTTGTGTGAACTTGTGTGCATGTTATCAGGCCAAGATCACCAGGGTATGTAAACTTTTGATCAGACTCATTTGGGTAGTTTCTGTTGCCATTATGATTTAAAAAGAGTAAACACAGTTGATTGATAATAAATGGCTTCAGCCAAACACTAACCATGACTGAAAGAAAAGTTTTTGCGTTATCATTCATATTCTCTGAAAAATGGCCAAGAAATCATAAAATTCTGCCAGGGTGTGCAAACTTATGAGCACAACTGTGCCCAGCTTTAATTACATTAAATTATAACATATCTGTTAACAATGTAACAGCGATAACGATGGTGACAATGAAACAATTACATAGCTTATGTCCCAAAACATTTGCAGTTAAAAGATGTGCAACTTTATTCCAACGGCGTTCGTTACGGAATGAATTTCTAAAAAGACGTTCGCCAATTATTCCGCCGGTGAAGCTGTTTAAATATTTGAAAGGGGAAAAAAAAAAAAAAAATCATTTACCTTTTGTCATTAGCGTTCGCAGTTCCTGGAGGTTGTCGGGAACCTGAGGGGGTGCACCTGCCAAAATAAGCATTCTGGGCCCGTTAGCCACTCAGGGACATCTCCGCTCAATAAATCAGCCGGCCGCTATGACAGCTAAATGTGTTTTATATCATAAAGGGAGCTGTGTTTATGAACGGCAGATAAAAGGGTTTTAGGCAGTGCAAACACTGGGACTACTGTGCGGAGTCTGGCACTTTCACTGCACCAACTTTTTTTTTTTCTTCTCCTTTTTCCCCCCCTTTGCTCTCGCGCGCTTTAAACCGCGTCTAGAGAGGGGGCTGGACTCGCTGATCGCTGACCGCAGCATGGCTTGTCACGTCTACACCAATCGCTGAAATTTGACAGGATGGGATATGCTGAAAGGTGTGGGAGAGGGCAGTTTATTTTACAACCTTTGCTTTACAGTAAATATACAGCTGATTATACTAAAGAAATATTCAAAGAGAAGGTTACATTCGTGTCTCTGCCCCTCCCACAATGGTGAGATTTCCCTGCAGTAGTTTGTGTCTCTGCCCCTCCCACAATGGTGAGATTTCCTGCAGTCGTTTGTGTCATTGCCCCTCCCACACCAGAGAGATTTCCTGCAGTAGTTTGTGTCTCTGCCCCTCCCAACTTTTTGAGATGTGAATAAAGGGACACCTATCAGCAAATGTATGCAGGCATAGGACACACCCCTTGCCACGCCCCCTTAAAGGAGAATTGTACAAAAAAAACAAGATTGGTTAAACCCACAATCCTTTTTTTACCACTACTTTTCCTTTATATTGGCTTCTGGAATTTACAAATGCGTCAATTTAGAAATCAGATGAAAGGTTTAGCGCTGGAAAACACTTTTTGATAGATAAAAAGTGCATTTTCTATACATCTATATAGATCAGACCAAAATGAGGGACAAAGGAGGAGGAATGAGGGACAGAGGGACATCGCTCGAAATCAGGGACCGTTGGGAGCTATGGTTTGTGTCTCTGCCCCTCCCACATATAGTAAGATTTCCTTGCAGTAGTTTGTGCATACCTCCCAACTTTTTGAGATGGGAATAAAGGGACACCTATCAGCAAAAGTATGCAGGCATAGGACACACCCCTTTCCACGCCCCCTTAAAGGAGAATTGTACAAAAAAACAAGATTGGTTAAATCCACAAAATTCTTTTTTTTTACCACTACTATTCCTTTATATTGGCTTCTGGAATTTACAAATGTGGCAATTTAGAAATCAGATGAAAGGTTTAGCACTGGAAAACACTTTTTGATAGATAAAAAGTGCATTTTCTATACATCTATATAGATCAGACCAAAATGAGGAACAAAGGAGGAGGAATGAGGGACAGAGGGACATTGTTCGAAATCAGGGACCGTTGGGAGCTATGGTTTGTGTCTCTGCCCCTCCCACAATGGGGAGATTTCCACCAGTAGTTTGTGCATACTTCCCAACTTTTTGAGATGGGAATAAAGGGACACCTATCAGCAAAAGTATGCAGGCATAGGACACACCCCTTGCCACACCCTCTTAAAAGGAGAATTGTACAAAAAACAAGATTGGTTAAACCCACAAGTCTTTTTTTTTTCACAACTACTATTCCTTTATATTGGCTTCTGGAATTTACAAATGCGTCAATTTAGAAATCAGATGAAAGGTTTAGCACTGGAAAACACTTTTTGATAGATAAAAAGTGCATTTTCGATACATCTATATAGATCAGACCAAAATGAGGGACAAAGGAGGAGGATTGAGGGACAGAGGGACATTGCTCCAAATCAGGGACAGTCCCTCGAAATCAGGGACAGTTGGGAGCTATGGTTTGTGTCTCTGCCCCTCCCACAATGGTGAGATTTCCAGCAGTACTTTGTGTCTCTGCCCCTCCCACAATGGTGACATTTCCCTGCAGTAGTTTGTGTCTTTGCTCCACCCACAATGGTGAGATTTCCTGCAGTAGTTTGTGTCTCTGCCCCTCCCACAATGGTGAGATCTCCCTGCAGTAGTTTGTGTCTTTGCCCCTCCCACAATGGTGAGATTTCCCTGCAGTAGTTTGTGTCTCTGCCCCTCCCACAATGGTCAGATTACCTTCCAATAGTTTGTGTCTGCCCCTCCCACAATGGTGAGATTTTCCTGCAGTACTTTGTGTCTCTGCCCCTCCCACAATGGTGACATTTCCCTGCAGTAGTTTGTGTCTCTGCTCCTCCCACAATGGTGAGATTTCCTGCAGTAGTTTGTGTCTCTGCCCCTCCCACAATGGTGAGATCTCCCTGCAGTAGTTTGTGTCTTTGCCCCTCCCACAATGGTGAGATTTCCCTGCAGTAGTTTGTGTCTCTGCCCCTCCCACAATGGTCAGATTACCTTCCAATAGTTTGTGTCTGCCCCTCCCACAATGGTGAGATTTTCCTGCAGTAGTTGTGTCTCTGCCCCTCCCACAATGGAGGATAAATCTGCTGTGCCCCCATGCATGCTGCAGCATTCCCACCAATAATCCTCCATTATTCTATGAGTTCTTCCCCTATCTTCTACCTCCTTATTCTTACCCATAAAGCTTTAGCAGCTTCTCCTGCAGAATGATTTCCCACAAGTCCTCCAGCATATAATGGGTTAAATGCAGGGCGAGGATGGAGCTGCCATGTGCGATTTTCATGCATAATATGACTTTGACAAATGACCGCGTCTGGATAGTTTTTCCACCTCGTTTTCCCTGAAAACTGAGAAACCCAAAAAAAAAAAAAAAAAAAAAAAGAAAGTGAGATTTTTGTTGCCAATCTGCATTTTAATCAACAATGAAGTTCTGTCTGTGAGGTTTGAAAGAACGCAGGGCGACTTCAGAGGGCGAGGCGGAGATGGGAAAGGGAGCGCCATTCCCAGTCCCGCCCACAAACCAGCCTACGGGAGGAGACTAGGGCGACCCGCGCCTCCAGAAGTCGCATCAAAGTCGGACCAAAGTAGTGCAGGGACTACTTTGAAGTCGCACAGGTATGAACGGTACCCATTGGAAATCATGGGGTACAACTTGTCATGCGACTTTGCAGTCCCAAGTCGCAGGACAAGTCGCACTAGTGTGAAAGGGGCCTAAAAGTGACTTTTTTCACACCCAGGATGCATGAGGGCGGAGGCTGCATTCACACCCAAAGCCCCTTTCACACTTGTGCGACTTGTCCTGCGACTTGGGGCTGCAAAGTCGCATGACAAGTTGTACCCCATGATTTCCAATGAGTACCGTTCATATCTGTGTGACTTCAGAGTAGTCTCTGCACTACTTTGGTCTCTCTTTGATGCGACTTGAGGTCCATAGACCTCAAGATTACACACGCATTGCTTCAAGTCGCGGTAAAATCGGGGGGGGGGGATCGCACGACTTTCAGGTCACACAAGTGTGAAAGGCGCCTTACTGTTCCATGAATGCGTCAAAAGTATGTCTGTGAAACGCGTGGAAAACTGATGTTGCGATTGTGGTAGCGTTTAATGTTAATGGCACCCCAAATGCGGCAACCAGATGCGTGTTTTTGTGCGCATCAAAACATGCGGCAAACACAGAAAAACGCATCTTAAAAAAAAATGTGTGAAGCTCAACGCCCAAGAAGGTACATGAGATACTTTGGAGCATCTGTCGCAGGTAGGAAGATCATTGAAATAAATGGGCCGCCCCCCAATGTGTGTAGCACCAAAATACACAAAAACAAGCAACAAAAAGAAAAGCGTCTTCACAAAACACTAACTGGGTACCAAGACTAAAAAGACATCCTTGAGCTGCCGTCAGTGACTTCGCCTAGGCTGAGATGATGTCATCAGTCTGCTGCAGGCAGGAGGAAGCATTTCCTCAGTCTCCCCTCCCCCAGTCATCAGACTGCAACAAAAACTTCTGCGATCTTTGCACTGTGTTCTCTATAATGTGATCTCTATACTGTGATCTCTATATTATAATCTCTATACCGTGATCTCTATATTATAATCTCTATGCCGTGATCTCTATATTGTGATCTCTACATTGTGATCTCTATACTGTGATCTCTATATTGTAATCTCTATACTGTGATCTCTATATTATGATCTCTATACCGTGGTCTCTACATTGTGATCTCTATACTGTGATCTCTACATTGTGATCTCTATATTGTGATCTCTATATTATTATCTCTATACTGTTATCTCTATATTGTGATCTCTATACTGTGTTCTCTATAATGTGATCTCTATACTGTGATCTCTATATTATAATCTCTATACCATGATCTCTATATTATAATCTCTATGCCGTGATCTCTATATTGTGATCTCTATATTGTGATCTCTATACTGTGATCTCTATATTGTAATCTCTATACTGTGATCTCTATATTATGATCTCTATACCGTGGTCTCTACATTGTGATCTCTATACTGTGATCTCTACATTGTGATCTCTATATTGTGATCTCTATATTATTATCTCTATACTGTTATCTCTATATTGTGATCTCTATACTGTGTTCTCTATAATGTGATCTCTATACTGTGATCTCTATATTATAATCTCTATACCATGATCTCTATATTATAATCTCTATGCCGTGATCTCTATATTGTGATCTCTATATTGTGATCTCTATACTGTGATCTCTATATTGTAATCTCTATACTGTGATCTCTATATTATGATCTCTATACCGTGGTCTCTACATTGTGATCTCTATACTGTGATCTCTACATTGTGATCTCTATACTGTGATCTCTACATTGTGATCTCTATACTGTGATCTCTATATTGTGATCTCTATATTATTATCTCTATACTGTTATCTCTATATTGTGATCTCTATACTGTGATTTCTATACTGTGATCTCTATATTATGATCTCTACATTGTGATCTCTATACTGTGATCTCTATATTATGATCTCTATACTGTGATCTCTATATTATGATCTCTACATTGTGATCTCTATACTGTGATCTCTATACTGTGATCACTATACTGTGATTTCTATACTGTGATCTCTATACTGTGATCTCTATATTATGATCTCTATATTGTGATCTCTATACCGTGACCTCTATACTGTGATCTCTATACTGTGATCACTATACTGTGATCTCTATATTATGATCTCTATACTGTGATCTCTATATTATGATCTCTATACTGTGATTTCTATACTGTGATCTCTATACTGTGACCTCTATAATGTGATCTCTATACTGTGATCTCTATATTATGATCTCTATACTGTGATCTCTATACTGTGATCTCTATATTATGATCTCTATACCATGACCTCTATACTGTGATCTCTATACTGTGATCTCTATATTATGATCTCTATACTGTGGGATATTTTCTGTGTATATGTCACACACCCAGCACTGATTGCGCCCCCCCCCCCCCCCCCCCTCCCGGTGATAAACTCTCCAGGAAACAAGCAGTGACACCTCGGATTGCTCCATTCGGCTCGCATTGAAGGGGGTCGGATCATCAACCTGTGTTGGAGGTTTTCTGTGTGAACCTCTCTGGTCAGAACATTTGGGGCTTTTCTAAGAGGCGACTTTTCCCCCTCCCTCGATGTTGTCAGCAAAGCGTCTTGGATTTTTCCTGCGTAATGACGGGGGGTGGGGGGGGGGGGGGGCGCTGCCTGTTGACTGCGGCCCAGATTTCAATCCCGCCACATTCACAAGACCTGCGCGGGTCTTCGATGAATAGAGGGGGCTTCTTGGAAGTGCGGGGTCTGCAGACATGTCTCGGAATCCTCCAGTGCGGGTCGGAGGGGCATTAAGATAATTGCGGCCTCTCCCCGGGAACCGCTGTCACCGAAATCTCTTTTAATGACTTTTTTCCCCGGTTGAGCGGTATGCAGAGATCGGGGGGCCGATTGGGGGGCGGCGCACAAGCCGATGAAGCGTTTCGCCCACCCTGGAGCTTACGAGGATTCTGCGGGTGGAAAATAAAATTCGATCTGATTGGAAGTTGCTATTTTACCTTTGTGGAAGTTCGGAGTCATCATAGAAGACTCATAAAGAAAATGTCACAAAAAAAGCAATAAAATAAAAAAAAAGTTCCAAAAATTTTACATTTTAACAACCTGCCTAGCGGGCACATTCACCCCCTTCCTGCCCAGGGCAATTTTCAGCTTTCAGGGCAATTTTCAGCTTTCAGCGCTCTCACATTTTGAATGATAATTGTGCGGTTGTGCAGCACTGTACTCTATGACATTTTTATCTTTTTTTTTTGAGACAGACAGAGCTTTCTTCTGGTGGTATTTAATCACCACTGGGGTTTTTATGTTTTGCTAAATGAAAAAATGTGAAAAAGTAAAAAAAAAATAAAATAAAAACTTAGTTTCTATTATACAATTTAGTAAATAAGTAATTTTTCTCATTTCACTGATGTGCAGTGATGAGGTTGCACTGATGGGCACTGATAGGCTGTACTGATGGGCACTAATGAAGTGGCACTGATAAAGTTGCACTGATGGGCACTGATGAGATGGCACTGATAGGCTGTACTGATGAGCACTGATGAGATGGCACTGATGGGCACTGATAGGCTGTACTGATGTGCGCTGATGAGGTTGCACTAATAAAGTTGCACTGATGGGCACTGATGCGATGGTGCTGATGGGCAGTGATGGGCAGTGATGGGCAGTGATGGGCAGTGATAGGCTGTACTGATGAGCACTGATGAGGTTTTACTAATGGGCACTGATGAGATGGCACTGATGGGCAGTGATGGGCACTGATAGGCTGTACTGATGTGCGCTGATGAGGTTTACTGATGGGCACTGATGAGATGGCACTGATGGGCAGTGATGGGCACTGATAGGCTGTACTGATGAGCACTGATAAGGTTTTACTAATGGGCACTGATGAGATGGCACTGATGGGCAGTGATGGGCACTGATAGGCTGTACTGATGGGCACTGATGAGATGGCACTGATGGGCACTGATAGGCTGTACTGATGTGCGCTGATGAAGTTGCACTGATGAGGTTGCACTGATGGGCACTGATGAGATGGCACTGATGGGCACTGATGAGATGGCGCTGATGGGCACTGATGAGATGGCACTGATAGGCTGCACTGATGAGATGGCACTGATAGGCTGTACTGATGTGCGCTGATGAGGCGGCACTGATGGGCACTGGTTAGGCTGCACTGATGGGCACTGATTGGCAGCACTATTGGGCACTGTTGGGGTTGCACTGATAATCAGTGTAGATGTCCCCTGTGTGGATTTGCCAGTTATCGACTCTCCTCATGAGATGTCAGTGTGAGGAGAGGAATGCCGATAACTGGCAAATCCAGTTTAAACTGTGATCAGCTGTGATTGATAACTGATAACATGGTAAAGAGCTGCTGTGATTGGCTCTTTACCACGATCTGTGATCAGCTGTGTCTCAAGGACAATTGCAGACCAATTTGATGCAGTGTGCGGCGTATGGTCTGAGCACTGACAGGCTGACCCCTCACCCCTTCAACCTCTGCAGCAATGCTGGCAGCACTCATACGTCTATTTCCCAAAGACAACCTCTGGATATGACGCTGTGCACGCGCACTCAACTTCTTTGGAGTCACATCACACCAGAATAGCACAGGAATGCAGTCCATGTTCCTGTACATTCCCCTGCAGTGCAAATGGGCTGCAAACTGAACCGGATCACACAAAAAGTAGTGTATGCCCTACTTTTGGAAAAGCGTGCTGCACCAAATCACATAGTACTGTACCATACAATCTGGTGCCCGCAAACGCATTGCGCCTTCAATTTGTGTTTGGGGTTCTGTTAACTGGCACCTGTGGCAAACTGCAAAGGCGATGCGTCTTGAACATGGAGAGGAAAATCCAACGTGCCTTTCCCACACCAAATTCTGGTGTGAAGCCGTCCTCCATGGACACATCCCTGACAATATCCACATAACACATAACAACCATAGGCGCGTGCACAGGGTGCGCCGGATGTGCCTGGGCACACCCTAATCACCCCCTGCACATTAGCATTATTGTGTTCCATCGGGAAGATGGGAAAGATCTCCCTGTTACTGGCTTGGCCACAAGAGAAGTGTTTACGTGCTTCTCCTTCAGTGTTCCGGCAGGGAGATCAATGTGCCGGGGTCATATATATGTACACACACATACACACACACATACACACATACACACGCACACATACACACGCGTGTGTGTTTGAGCTTCAGGGTGCACACCCTAATGCAATAGGCTGATCATTTCCCAGAAAAGCTCCACCTTTTATCAATAAAAGGCCTTCCTTGAGCTCCAGCCAGTGACTTTGCCTAGGCTGAGATGATGTCATCAGTCTGCTGCAGGCAGGGGGAGGCATTTCCTCAGTCTCTTCTCCCCCATTGATCAGGGTAGTGGGTCAGATATTTGTGAACAAGAACTGCACAGGGACCAGGATTTAAATGATAGTGAGCCGGCATCCCAGGCCAGGAAGTAGATGGTGACTTTGGATGATGCCTGAGCAAAGATGGTGCCGTCATTCTGTAGAGAGAAAGAAATGAAGGCTTTGTCCGGGGGAGTCCTGTGATCTCTGTGAGGGGTAAGGAGGTCCACCCACATATGACTTAGTATGGTGGGCTTGGCATTCAAAAGCTTGTGGGCCCCAAATAAGCCGCGGAGCCCCTCCCCCATTGCGGTTTGCTGAATTTGGCCTCTTGTCTCCATGATGGTGAATCGGTGAAATCTCTTCTGTCCTCCTGGATGTATCTCTGAGCAGAAATGTTCTCAGCCTAATCGCGGGGATGCACGCCGCGGCGCGGGGCCAAGAACAACCTTCTTCCCGTCCAATTGGGCAGTGGGCGGTCGCAGAGCAGCATCCTCGGGACAATCCGCTGACCCCCTCGGCGCTCATCTCCGCAACGTTCTGCAAAAGTTGAAAGCGGAGCAAAGTTTATCTGAGCGCCGGTGACAGGTGATCTTTACCCTCCTGGGGGCCCCCCGGGGGGGGGGGGGGCGATGAGTGCGGCAGGTGGAGCTGCAGTGAAGATTTTGGCACCGTGACTCGGCACTCGCCGCCGCGATTGTTGTTATTACGGAGAGGACACCGCCGCCCGGGTAGAGTGCTTCCTGATTGATAAGAGCGAGGCGGGGGAGGGGGCTGTGCTATCAGCAGGCCATGTGTTTGTGCTGCGTGTAAACTCGGCCATTGTCACCGGGGTCGGGGCGCTGCGTCGGTGTAGGGGGGGCGCTTTATCTGCGCCGGTCACATTGGTCGGAGCGTTTGATGTACCTGCGATCTCCTCTGGACACGGCCAAGGTCAATAAAGAGGACGATGATTACACTGCGATAAGATCGGACGCAGGACTGGCGGCACGGCGGAGAGAAGAACAACAAACACCCCGAAAATCCCATCAGAGGCTTAAAGGGGAACTCCGCCTGAGCCAGACACAAAAAGCTCCGATCCCTTCTGTACTGATTTGTATTGTAACTGTACTGACTGACCTCATATTCTACTACACTCAGCAAAGTGATCGAGACATAGAGATCCAATATAATAATAATAATAATAGTCAGTGATAGGAAAAGAAGAACAACCCTGAGAGGAGAGAAGAGATCATAATATAGAGAGCACAGTTTAGAGGTATAATATAGAGATCATATTATAGAGATCACAGTATATAAATCATAATATAGAGATCACAGAATAGAGATTATAATATAGAGATCACAGTATAGAGATCATAATATAGAGATCACAGTATAGAAATCACAATATTGAGATCACAGTATAGAAATCATAATATAGAGATCTCGATATATATAGATCACAGTATAGAGATCATAATATAGAGATCACAGTATAGCGATCATAATATAGAGATCACATTATAGAGATGACAGTATGGAGATCACAGTATAGAGATCATAATATAGAGATCACAGTATATAAATCATAATATAGAGATCACAGTATAGAGATCACAATATGGAGATCACAGTATAGAGATCATATTATAGAGATCACGATATAGAGATCATAATATAGAGATAACAGTATAGAGATCATATTATAGAGATCACAGTATATAGATCACAGTATATAATTCATAATATAGAGATCACAGTACAGAGATCATAATATAGAGATCACGATATAGAGATCATATTATAGAGATCACGATATAGAGATCACAATGTAGAGATCACAGTATAGAGATCATAATATAGAGATCACATTATAGAGATCACAGTATGGAGATCATAATATAGAGATCACAGTATATAAATCATAATATAGAGATCACAGTACAGAAATCATAATATAGAGATCACGATATAGAGATCACAGTATATAAGTCATAATATAGAGATCACGATATAGAGATCATAATATAGAGATCACAGTATAGAGATCACAGAGGTGACTTGTTAGAAAGTTCCAATGTTGCAGTCTGATCCCTGATTGGCTAATCACAGTGATCACATGACTAGGATGAAGCTCTCCCATTTTCCCATCATTAGTGGGAGTCCCGGGGGGTGTCAGTGGTGGGATCACACGATGGAGCTCTCACCTCCACACAGAAGTACACATAGGAGGTGTAGAGGAATGAAGCCACTTCCTGGACACGGCACATCATATCTGTTGGGAGGTTGTAGGCGGGTTGAGTAGAGAAGGTTTCGGGATTACTGACATTACTACTTCCACAATCTGCCTGCATGGCATAGAGAAGCACACAGACCCAGTGAGGATATCACCGGCTATAACATGAGACATGTCAACCTTAGAGTGTAAGCTCCTTGAGGGCAGGGACTGATGTGAATGTACAATGTATATGTAAAAGCGCTGCGTAAATTGACGGTGCTATATAAGTACCTGAAAATAAATAAAATAAAAAATGAGAATGAGGGGCTTTTCTCTGAATGAAATGAAATCTGGACATTATATGTTCTGTTTTTGTCACTTTCCTCCTCGCACTCCTGAAAATATAAACCCGCCAGGGGCTCTAGTCCTCCCACATGCTATAGACCAGTGTTGGCTGGTTTTTAAAAGAGACAGAGTTGACAACAGCTGGTCCTCCTGACACGGGGAACCTATTAAGGTATTTCCTTGAAGAGCTGAGCACTTGGCAGGAGGGGCCAGGCAGTGATATGGGGCCCCGAGTCCCAGCAGGGGGCCCCTCTGTCACTCAGTGTTCTCCAATGAAGAGAACCTGACATGCGGCCGCCATATTTGGATACTTTGCAGCTGTCGTTGTTGGGGGGCGATCTATCACAGACCTGCCATGGTGCACAGCGGGGGTCATGCTATAGTCTTACCCCGAGCATTTGCTACAGAGGGGGGCCAGACGTGGCCGGGGCCCGGCACAAGGCGGACACGCCGTGACAACCAATTCCGGAAATTCTCTATAGATGGAGATGGGGTCACACTGGGACTTTCCTGTAATGGGCTCTACTGTGTGGGTTGCATTGCAGTGCTATTCATTGGAACTGCAGGAGGACGCCTGCCTGGGGCTCATTCACACACACTTTGATCACTGAAGAGTGATCTGAGTTCTGATCACTCTTCGGTTAGGAGGTGTATAACCGCATACAGCCGCATGCAGCCGTTTATATCTACGGAAGTCTGTACATAGTGCCTGGGCTTCCCAAGTGCAGAAAAAAGCCAAAATTGTATGCCGTACCCCCCAATACACCCGTGTGCAGGAAGCCTGTGTGTAATGTTGAGTATTAATTTAATTAATATAATTTAATAATATAATATAATGATAAAATGTAATAATATAATGATATAATGTAATAATATAATACAATATAATATAATATAATGATAAAATGTAAAAATATAATATAATATAATATGATAATAATATAATAATATACTATAATATGATAATAATGTAATATAATACAATGATATAATGTAATAATATAATATAATATAATAATAATGATATAATGTAATAATGTAATATAATATAATATAATAATAATGATATAATGTAATAATATAATATGATAATAATACAATATAATATGATATAATATGATAACAATATAATATAATGATATAATGTAATAATATAATATAATAATAATACAATATAATATAATAGAATGATAAAATGTAATATAATATAATATAATGATATAATGTAATAATATAATATGATAATAATACAATATAATATAATGATATAATATGATAATATAATATAATGATATAATTTAATAATATAATATAATATAATAATAATACAATATAATGATAAAATGTAATATAATATAATATAATATGATAATAATACAATATAATGATATAATGTAATAATATAACAATTAAGTTAATATTAAAGTGATACTAATCACACACACTATTTCATTTACATTGTCCCTTTTATTTCTGTATGTGGATGATGGCACTGTAATTATTTTGATTAAAAAAAAACAAAAAAACCTAGTTACCTTTTCTTCTAATCGATATCCAGCTGTCACATGACCCATCTCTCTCACAGCCTGTCTGCAGGGAAACAAACAGGAAGACCTTCTAGTCCTCTGCTGCTGGTCACATGTTCAAAATATTTTTTTAAAAAACAGCCTTTGGAAAACGGAGTACAAATAATTAATTATTATCAATAAACTGTTTTAAATTGTCTGACAAATATATATTTGAAATCAAATCTTTTTTTATTTTTTGGCAATAATGGTGTGGGTGACTTTCTGCCAGTCACAAGCTGTGTCACGCCCCTCCAGCCTGTGTCTTAGAGGGAGGTGAAGCCTTCATTAACTTACATGTAATATCCCGCCCCCATTGTGTTTAGCTGGTTGGAGGGCATGGAGGAGGAGGGAGGGAGTGGGCTGTCACTTACCACTGTGTATACACCCACTCTATAGTCACATGGGCTGCTTAGATATGGAGGAAAATGCTCAGCAGAGAAAAGCACTAAAAACTGAGCATGTGCAGAGTTTCCACCACAGCTGCAAAATCCCTAGCTGCATTGGGGACATGGACAGAAGGGGGAGATAGAGAGCAGCAGGATCAACCAGGTTTTTTGCAGAATACAGAAAATGAATCTCATAGTGACGGAGTATGAACAGCATGTAATACCCCATTTATTGATAGTCTTTTATGATGTGAGTTTAGTGACACTTTAAAGGGTAACTCCACTTCCATGGGAAAAAAATATTGCGAAAAAAATTGCAACAGAAGCCACTTTGTAACTGATTATTGTTAAAAATTAGATTTTTATTTCAAACTACAGCCGCTGTGCTTTTCCATAGAATTCAATGCAATATGGCAGCCTGGAGGAGTTCTGTACGCAGACGGTGTAGGAAACGCCCCCCTGAGATGTCATTTCCTGCTTGTGTGATTGGCTCACTGATTTTCCCAGAAGTCTGTACTAATAAACGTCCGATTTTAGGCATCCCCTGCAATAGTTTCACTTTTGGTAAAATTCAATTAAGAGCTGTGAGGCAGCGTTCACACCTGAGGGTCACATTTTTGTAGCATTTTTATGTTTGTATGCACATCTCTGAGTGTTTCTGTACAGCATTGTTAAAGCATTTTTAAGCTTTGACGCTTTTTTATTAGCCAATAGAGAAAAATATCACACACCTGTATTTAATCGTTTGTTGCTCTATTTTTCAGCTTTTTTCAGCTGCCTTTATTTATCATTTATTTATTATTATTTCTTTTAATTTTTTAACATTTTTTTTTTTGGTTAGGGGTTGGGGTTAGGATTAGGGTTGGGGTTAAAGCGGAGTTCCACCCAAAAGTGGAACTTCCGCTCATTTGTCACCTCTCCCCCTCCGGTGCCACAATTGGCACCTTTCGGGTGGGAGGGGGGACAGGAGTCAAAGACAGGTATTCTGTTCCCAATTCCGGGAGTCCGCGCCGCGGCCCGTGACACCACCGCGGGGATCTCCCCTCCTCCCCCTGTCACCAGGCCAGTTTGAGAGAGGAGCGGGGTCTCTTGCATGCGCAGTAGGGTTCCCGGCATGAAGCTGTAAGGCTACACTGCCGGGTTCCCTTACCCGCAATGGTGGCGGCAGCACCCGACAGCTGATGGAAACATCAGCCGAATTCGCTGGACTCCAGGACAGGTAAGTGTCCTATTGTTAAAAGCCAGCAGCTTCGCTTTAATATTAGGGTTAGGAGTTAGGATTAGGGGTGGGGTTAATATTAGGGTTAGTGGTAAGAATTAGGGTTGGGGTTTATATAAGGGATATGGGTTAATATTAGGGTTAGGGGTTAGCATTAGTGTTGGGGTAAATATTAGGATTAGGGGTTAGGGAAGGACGGTTAATATTAGGGTCGGGGATTTATATTAGGGTTAGGGGTTAGGATTAGGGTTGGGGTTAATATTTGGGTTTGAGTTAATATTAAGGTTAAGGGTTAGGATTAGGGGTGGGGTTAATATTAGGGTTAGGATTAGGGGTGGGGTTAATATTAGGGTTAGTGGTAAGAATTAGGGTTGGGGTTTGTATAAGGGATATGGGTTAATATTAGGGTTAGGGTTAGCATTAGCGTTGGGGTAAATATTAGGGGTTAGGGATGGGGGTTAATATTAGGGTCAGGGGTTTATATTAGGGGTTAATATTAGGGTTAGGGCTTAGGATTAGGGTTGGGGTTAATATTAGGGTTAGGGGTTAGGATTAGGGGTGGGGTTAATATTAGGGTTATTAGGGTTGGGGTTAATATTTGGGTTGGGGTTATTATTTAGTGATAAGAATTAGGGTTGGGGTTTGTATAAGGCATAGGGGTTAATATTAGGGTTAGGGGTTAGCATTAGCGTTGGGGTAAATATTAGGTTTAGGGGCTAGGGTTGGGGGTTAATTTTAGGGTTAGGGGTTTATATTAGGGTTAGGGGTTAGGATTAGGGCTGGGGTTAGGACTTTGATGCAATTGTTGCACGATAAATGGCGGTAAAATCATGCAAACAAAATTATGGGATGCGTGTCGCCCCCGAAGCTTATTTTGAGTGATATGTGTCCCGCAATTTTGCCGCAATTTGTTTCGTGAAAATTAATGGCATAGCAAACGCGTCCCAAGTTTTAGAATTGCGGCGATTCCACCTGCGATTCATATCACCTAGGTGTAAATTGAGCCTTACTCTCTGTGATTATGGTAAACAGGTCAAATAGAGTGAATCTCCCTAATGAGGGCACAAACAGCAATAAAAACCTGACAGGGGTTCCAATCCCTTTCCACTCTATCCAACACGAAAAAAAACCCAAAGTTTGGCCTTTAGTTCTACTTTCTCTTATATGTTCTGATCTGTTACACTGTATTGTATTCATGTGTATCTATGGTCAGAATGTAAAATCATATAATCATTTCCACATTGTATTCCAATTATTTCTAGCCGTCTCCTATCTCTCTTGAACCATCTTGAAGTTTGTAAACTTTGTGAAGATCCCCACACATCTACCTCCTTGAATTCTGTAACCTGTAGTCACTATGCGCTGTGAGTAGGCACTGCTGTGTCACCCATTTCACAGAGCCTGCCTTCTGATAGGAGGAATTTCAGTAGGCAGGGTCAGTACAGGAATCACAGCTTGCAGGCAGCAAGGTACCATGGGATATGTAGTCCTTAGACTAGAGAAGCTGCAAAGCACGCTGGGAATCCAGGAAGTTGTGGACAGAGAAGGCCAGCGGACAGGCAGCACTCATAACATGAAAGGAGATTTTTCAAGTAAGCTCACATTGGATTGTCAGTAATAACTATTGTTTGTGTTGTTATTACAATGCTGATATTATAAAATGAAAGTCTATGCTGCATCCATAGATTTCCCTTATCCTATTTTAAGAGAATGTAGTTGCCCTAGAACAGGAGGTGGGTTAGACCCCCCTATGTTATAGAGATATAGAGATGGGAGTTGTGTAGTTCTAGCACACTTCTTTTTGCAGGGTGACAACACTGCTTCTCCATACATACAGTACAGTAAGTGAGCGTTGTCACCATAGGACAGGAAGTGAGTTACTGGTGGGATCACCCGGTGATAATTAGGGGAAAAAAACCTGAAAAAAGGAAACTAATGCAAACCAATGACCTAATGCATCTAAGGAGCAGTAAGCTGCAATATATGACATCTTTGTTCCTCGCCATTAGGTACACTTTACGTTTGTGGTGGGCTTTGTGCATCCCCCATGCTGACAATGATGGGGCCAATGATGGATTATTATCGCCCTCATTTCCAGCACTGGCTCTGGGATCCCATCCACAGAGTGCTAATGATGAGCAATTTGCTAATTGTCACCAAAGTGTTAAAGAAATCTGTTTTATCTTTTCAGGGGTCACGGGGGTCACAGATAACATCCTAACAGTTTGGTTGGGCCATTCCAACTTTAAAAGCAGATTTATAAAGAGGCCTCAGAATATGTAATGACAAAATGTAATAATAAAATATATATATATATTTTTTATATACAGACACATACAGTATACAGATATAAAAATATCTCTAGATTTACTAAAAATACAAAAATTACTAAAAACTAAATAAAAAAATCTTTATATGTTGTGTATACAGAATGATAACTCAAGATGGATTCAAAATAAATGCTTCTTTTATATAAAAAAATATATATATATATCTATATCTATAGATCTCTCTCTCTCTCTCTCTCTCTCTCTCTATATAATCATATAATCTATAGATATCTAGATATATCTAGATATCTATAGATAGATAGATATATAGATATATATATATATCTATAGATATATCTAGATATCTATAGATTATATGATTATATATATATAGAAAGAGAGAGATGTATGTATATATATATATATATATATATATATATATATATATATATATATATATATAGAGATATATATATATATATATAGAGATATATATATATATATATATATATATATATAGATATATATATATATATATATATATATATATATATATATATATATATATTATAATGCATTTGTGTAATTGTATCACATTTTTATTTGTTATGATATATTAAAATATTTTATAATATATCATAACAAATAAAAATGTAATACAATTACACAAATGCATTATAAAATATATATATATATATAATTTTTTTATATATAATAATATATACATAATATATATAATACTTTTTGTTTCATATTTCTTTTTTTTCTTTTATAGCAGCATTTATTTGTAATCCATCTTGACTTGAGTTAATAGAAAGATAGATAGATAGATAGATAGAAATATATTTCTTTCTTTATTTATTTATATTATTATTATTATTATTATTATTATTTTAATAATAGATGTGCCATTTATTTTTAATAATACTGTATCATACTCTATATACAATAAATAAGGACATTTTTTTTATTGTTTATTTTTGTATTTGTATATATTTTGTATATTGTATTTTTGTATATGTATATATATATATATATATATATATATATAAAAATACAAAAATGATATATATATATATATATATATATATATATATATATATATATATATATATATATATATATATATATATATATATATATATATATATACATATACACATATATACACAGGGTATATAATTTTTTTTTTAGCTTAATTTTAGAAGCAAATTTATTTTTAATCCCATCTTAGTTATTAAGGCGTGGAAGCCGACCAACCTGATTCAGTCAGCACCGCAGCAGATTTTTTTTATTTTTGTTTTGCGGATCCACTTAATGTTTCTGCTAAACAATCTCGCCACCAAAATAAACGCTTCCATCGAAGTAGATTGCCTTGCGGTAAAGCCCGCGCCCGAATCCCCCAATGCCGCGCGCAGCTCTGGGCGCCGACGGGCACTGACTGACTTCTGTACACAATAATCGCAGACCGCAGATTGCACTGAGAGCGTGTTTGGCCCGGCCAATCCTTTTCTGAAACAAATCTGGTGTTATTTTTGGACGCCTCGCTCAGTCGCAGACTTACCTCCGCCTCAGCGGCCAGCCCTGGTGTGCCAACGCAGACATTAAATTGTCGGAGACGAGATGGAATTTTTTAACTGTCCTGCTTTTTTTTTTTTTTTTTTTTTCTTCCATGAACAGCTGGCGCTTAACAAGCGTCCCGACTCTCCTGCGTGATGTGAGAAAGCCAAATAATCACCTGCCAATGGGGTTCATAGTGGTGGAAAGGCAAGGTGTACGATCGGGTTTCAGGAGGAGTAGGCGTCGTGAGCGCCCCGTGACATCAGACCCAACTCTGGGAAAGTCAGATCCTGTTAACTTTAAAAACAGAACATTTGTCTCCGCTGTGACCCGGCGCTGCCAGCTGCCAATTTTTTTTTTTTTGGGGGAATTTTATGCAATCGAGAAAGATAACTTTCGAGAAGAAAGACAGAAAGGAGAGAAGGGAAGAGATTTGGCAGAGCCGGGACGTTCCCAGCCAAATCCGGCGGCCTTCAGTTTGTTTTTACTCTCACTGAAAAGTATTATGTTAGCGGGACGGGCCGGTCCGGTGTCCTGCCTCCGACTGGAGCTGGAATGTTTTCGCACTTTGGGCGCCTTGAGAAAAAATCCCAGGCGTTCGGCGGAGGGGCGGGCGTGGTGGGGATGGACGACACTTAGGCCTGGGGGTTGGGGTTCACTCCACAGCCTGGGATACATGGGAATTAAAAATGTATAATTCTCAGTATTTGTTTGTATTTTGTATGTATGGACTCTGCACAGTACTACTTCTCTTGTCCTGTATGCCGGGTGTAATTCTCAGTATCTGTTCTTATTCTGTATATATGGAGATTTTTATTTGTAAAAAACAAACAAGATACATAATAACAAACTAACTGACTGAAAATAACAGAAATACAACAATTACTGACATGTTGTTTACGTCAAAAACTTAGCAGCTAAAGGGCATCAATAGTAATAAATGTGACAATAAGACTCCTTTCCATAAATCTATACTTCAACATTTCATTATAAGTCAGAATCGGAGTCACTCTGCTGACTACCAGTTTCCATATCAGATTCTGCGGATCCAGGATCAGGGGGCGGACGCCTTTTAGTAGGCGGGTCATCCTCTGAGCCAATCACATACTCCTTTTCCACCCTTTTTAATTCCTGCTCCAGTTCCTGCTCCTCCAGAGAATAGGAGTCAGCATCCGAATCTGATAAGGCTTCATACCTATTGGTGGAAAGTGCCGTACCCACTTCTGGTGCCCCTTTCACTTTTTTAGATGACTTCTGCACTAATATCCAGTCACTTTCGGGTTTACGGGTAGACTTATCTTTTTTATTCCTCCTCTTCTGACCACTGATCCTCACAGAGACAGGAACTGGAACAGAAGAGGAGTGTGGGGCCGGCTGCTCCTCAGCCTGCTGAACACTGTCCGTCCGCCCGGGAGTAGTCTCCTGGACCTCCGGGACCACCTCCTCCCTAGTCAATACAGCCCCATTCATTAAAGCTTCCTCCTCTAGTTGTTCTGCTGCAGCCAACAATTCATTGTCTGCAGATTCCCCATCCTTATTATGGAAGGCCTCCGGGCAATCCCTATGGAAATGGCCAAGCCCACCACATAGATTGCACTTAACCTTCTCACAGGTAGAACTGATGTGGCCAACCTCCCCACAAAGATTACACTTCAGGATCGTACAAACATTCGCCACATGGTCAGATTTACCACATTTATAACATAACCTGGGCTGACCTGCATAGAAGCAAACTCCTCTCTCCCGCCCAATGAAAAAAGAGTTTGGTAGGTGATGAGTAACATTGTTACTTTGCCTCAACTTAACAAGAACCCTCCAACCACCCGTCCAGATCCCATCACTGTCTTTAGTTTTTGTCAACTCAGAAACCATTTCACAATGTCTTCTAAGCCAGATGACAACATCCTGGGGGGGCACAGACTCATTCCAGAACATGATGGTAACATTTGCTGTGTCAGGTTTGGAGATGGGAATAAAGATGAAATTCCTCCAACCCTCTTTGTCCCGCAAACCACTGAAACTGGCCCAGAACCTGTCTAAGTCAGACATGAGCTTAAAGCTGACATCATAACCTTGTCTGTCAGGGAGATTGATGACTGCCAGTATGTCTGCAGGAGCAAACCCCATCTGATGACACAGCAACTCCCTTACTACAAACCTCCGATCAGGGAGCTCCTCTCTGGAACCCCTATGCTTCAATCTCACCACATTCCTTCTCTTAAAGGCCTGACCAGTAGAACTGTTACTGGTGGAAAAAGAAGGGGCCCCACGGCTCCAGGCATTCCGAGGAGGGACATGACCAGATGGACCAGCATTCCCTTGTGGAGCAGGTGGTGGATCCACCAAAGGGGGGAAATCCTGAGGGTTATTCTGAACTGACTCCTCCATCGCTACATTCTCAGAGCCCTCAGACTGCTGATGACCCCATTCAGATATACCAGCATTGATAACATCAGAATTATTCACCACATCAATATTAGTGACATCATCACTGCACCTCATATCATCATTACTAGTTACCCCAGTGTTACTCCCACCATGAACACCAGTCCCCCCAGCATGGCTCCCCCCATGAACACCAGTCCCCCCAGCATGGCTCCCACCATGAGCACCAGTCCCCCCAGCATGGCTTCCACCAGGAGTACTAGTGGCAGCAGCACTGTTGTCACAATCCATGTGCTGGGAGTCCACCATGTCACTCCCCTGAGTCTCCTGTACTGTGAATGTCTGCTGGGTTATACTGATGTTCCCACCACCCTCCAGAGCTGGAAGTTCAGCAGGAGGATCTACTCCAACCTCACTGTCCTCCAGAGGCTGCACAGTCTTCCCTTCAGGAGACACATGTGGTGGGTGCGTGCGTTGGACCGAATCCCCAGAGTCTGACTCTGTAGAAGACTCAATCCTTCCACTCAATCCCGCCTCAAATCGATCACGATTGTGGTACACCTCCGCCACTGGTCCCAGTTCTTCCAGAACAGCATCAATGTCCTTTGACACACCGGCCAGTTCAATGCCCAGGGAGTTCAGTTTGCTGTCATATAAAAATTCCTTCTTGGGGTTGGCAGCTTTAAGTCTATAAACACATTCAATCTGCTTCTGGATTTTAGTCTTGGCTTTCCTCAGGGACTCCATTCTTTTTACAAGGAAAGGAATCTTGTCAGCCAGGTGCAGCGCAGGTTCAGACTTTAACACTTTCTGCTTCGCGGCTGCAGGACGCTTGAAATCCTGATCCACCTTCCTATTACCAGTACTGGTCTGAGGGCCTCTGCTGGGTGTAGATGGTTTCACTGGGGCGGATTGTGGAAAATTTTTACCACCCTCCTCTTTATTCTGCTGCAGCTTGGAGCGCGATGAACGTCCCTGGCCGCTGCCCACCATTACACACTGTTGTAAGTTCTCTTTAATGGTTTTCTGTTCTAAGGAAGTTCTGGTGTATTTGCGAGGAGTACTGGGAGAAACCGATGTCTCTGCTCCACTCTGCTGAGCTTGCTGTGGTTGTAATGGCTGACTGGATTGGATCACGCTTCCAGAACTTGGACTGTACTGAGTGGTATTAGTAAGTTGCTGGACTGAATGAGCCCCACTCTGAGGGGTTCTTTGAGTTGTACTTCCAGAGTTTGGACTGTGCTGAGCGATAATAACATGTCTCTGAGTAGACTGAGCTGCACTGTGCTGGGCTTGCAATGGCTGGCTGGATTGGATCACGCTTCCAGAACTTGGACTGTACTGGGTGGTATTAGTAAGTTGCTGAACTGAATGAGCCCCCCTCTGAGGGGTTTGCATTGACTGTAATGACTGGCTGCATTGAGTTGCACTTCCAGAGTCTGGACTGTGCTGAGCGATAATAACATGTCTCTGAACAGACTGAGCTGCACTGTGCTGGGCCTGCAATGGCTGGCTGGATTGGATCACGCTTCCAGAACTTGGACTGTACTGGGTGTCATGTTGCTGGACTGAATGAGCCCCACTCTGAGGGGTTCTTTGAGTTGGACTTCCAGTGATAACATGTCTCTGAACAGACTGAGCTGCACTGTGCTGGGCTTGCTGGGCCTGCAATGGCTGGCTGGACTGAGAACTCTTTTGCTGAATAACATCTCCAGACTTCCTCTTATCAGTATTATCGGTACTTTTCATACAAACATTTCCACGTCTACTTACAGTCTCTGCAGATTGCTTCCCATTCCCAGAGCTCCGTCCTCCGGCTTCACCACCAACCACAGCTTCACCTGACAGTCCTTGTGTAGGCCGGAAAGCCTGGGACTCTCCTGAGAGAGATCCCCGCCCAGGGGAGCCCAACCCTGGGCTTGTACCAGACATCAGAGGAGCTCAGCACCACACAGACTTCAGCTGCTCCACAAGCAGCCACACCCTCTGCACAGTACTACTTCCCTTGTCCTGTATTCTGGGTGTAATTCTCAGTATCTGTTCTTATTCTGTATGTATGGACTTTGCACAGTACCACTTCTCTTGTCCTGTATTCTGGGTGTAATTCTCAGTATCTGTTCTTATTCTGTATATATGGACTCTGCACAGTACTACTTCTCTTGTCCTGTATGCCGGGTGTAATTCTCAGTATCTGTTCTTATTCTGTATATATGGACTCTGCACAGTACTACTTCTCTTGTCCTGTATGTCGGGTGTAATTCTCAGTATCTGTTCTTATTCTGTATGTATGGACTCTGCACAGTACTACTTCTCTTGTCCTGTATGCTGGGTGTAATTCTCAGTATCTGTTCTTATTCTGTATGTATGGACTCTGCACAGTACTACTTCTCTTGTCCTGTATGCCGGGTGTAATTCTCAGTATCTGTTCTTATTCTGTATATATGGACTCTGCACAGTACTACTTCTCCTGTCCTGTATTCTGGGTGTAATTCTCAGTATCTGTTCTTATTCTGTATGTATGGACTTTGCACAGTACCACTTCTCTTGTCCTGTATTCTGGGTGTAATTCTCAGTATCTGTTCTTATTCTGTATATATGGACTCTGCACAGTACTACTTCTCTTGTCCTGTATGCCGGGTGTAATTCTCAGTATCTGTTCTTATTCTGTATATATGGACTCTGCACAGTACTACTTCTCTTGTCCTGTATGTCGGGTGTAATTCTCAGTATCTGTTCTTATTCTGTATGTATGGACTCTGCACAGTACTACTTCTCTTGTCCTGTATGCCGGGTGTAATTCTCAGTATCTGTTCTTATTCTGTATATATGGACTCTGCACAGTACTACTTCTCCTGTCCTGTATGCTGGGTGTAATTCTCGGTATCTGTGCACATGGTAGAATATTATTGTAGGGATTGATGGGATTCCAGGCGGTGAGCTCACCTTGGCTGGCTGTTATCAGTGGTGGTCTGCCAGTATAATGAATCATATGGGGGAGATGTGGGAACACGAGCGCCCCCAGAGCTGCTTAGGGCGGGATGCTTAATTATAGGAAAATCCTTCCCTGGGCCACCCAAACAGAGATTCCTCTTCTGTGTACCCCCTCCCCCCTCCCCCCACACTCTGATTTCAGATCTGCAGACCGTTATCTGTTAATGAACCAATCACCTCCTCCACTGTCACACCTTCACTGTCTCGTTATCCCGGTAAGGACCGCCGCCGTCATGTATGAGATGATTACTTTGATATTCTTCATTTAAAGGAGAACTCCGGTGTGTCTTCAATATGCGTCTATTTTTGTATCCGTAGTAAACCCTCAGGTGATACAAAGAGGTGAAATCCACCTACAAGTTGTACCTGTTTATCTGCAGTCTTCTCTCCTCCACATCCGTTCAAAGTCCAGAATTTACAAAGCTTGTCTGGGCTTTCAGAAAAAAAGTGGGTGGAGAGCTGAAATGACACCCTGAAGAGCTTAGTGAGGAAAGCACTGGGAGCTGATTGGAGGGAAGGGACCCCCCCCACCCCCCTCCACACAGTACACAGGAACAGAGCTGAGACTGTCAATCACAGGCTGTGTGCTGGAGCTCCCTCCCCAGTCATCTTTTTTCCCTTGGTGTCAGGAAAACCTATCAGAAGTGATTCATACAGATAGCAGAGAAAGGGGGCAGCAGACAGAAATGACACTTAGTGCTCTTCATTGAGACACAGGAGCCAATGGCTGCGCTGCTATCAATCTATCCAATCAAGAGCCGAGACAACAAATGAAAAAAGAACGGGAATTAAAAAAAATATTTTTTTTTCTTCGTTTGTTATAAAATTTTGTAAATAAGTAACTTTTCTTCTTTACTGATGTGCGCTGATAGGTGGCACTGATGGGCACCGATGGGGTGTAAATGTGCCCTGTCACAGGATAGCTTTCCTTTTCTCACACAGTGACAGCGGCAAAGGAAAGGAAGTGCCAATAACCGCCATTTGTTTCAATGGGATCAGCTGTGATTGGACAGAGCCAATGTCATCGGCTCTTTACCCTGATCGGCGATGCGCTGTGTCCGAGGGACGCGGCTCACCACTAATCGCCACGCTGTGCGCCCCCTGAGGGTGTGCACGAGCAGCGTGAAGGAGAAGGGTCCCGCCCGACTGTCGACCTGCTATTGGCCGGGCGGGAACTGGTTAAAAGCGGTAATAATTCTAGGTTCACATCTATGCAGCTGCGCTTGATGCATTTTCAGGCACGTTTTGCAGTGCATTTTTTGTTTTTAAACCCTCGTTTTTTATGCGTTTTTGTAATCAGTTTTCATGCATTTTGCGTTTTTATGGGGTTTTTTTCTCTTTAACCGCTTCAGCCCCGGAAGATTTTACCCCCTTCCTGACCAGAGCACTTTTTTGCGATTAGGCACTGCGTCGATTTAACTGACAATTTCGCGGTCGTGCGACCTTGTACCCAAACAAAATTGACGTCCTTTTTTCCCCACAAATAGAGCTTTCTTTTGGTGGTATTTGATCTCCTCTGTGGTTTTTATTTTTTGTGCTATAAACAAAAAAAAAAACACAATATTTTGTACTTTTTGCTATAATAAATACCCCCATTTTTTAAAAAAAAACCTAATTTTTTTCCTCAGTTTAGGCCAATATGTATTCTTCTACATATTTTTGGTAAAAAAAAAAATTGCAATAAGCGTATATTGATTGGTTTGCGCAAAAGTTATAGCGTCTACAAAATAGGGGATAGATTTATAGCATTTTTATTATTATTTTTTTAGTAATGGCGGCGATCTGCGATTTTTATCGGGACTGTGACATTATGGCGGACACATCGGACAATTTTGACACATTTTTGGGACCATTGGCATTTATACAGCGATCAGTGCGATTAAAAATGCATTGATTACTGTAAAAATGTCACTGGCAGTGAAGGGATTAACACAAGGGGGTGATCAAGGGGTTAATTGTGTTCCCTAGTGTGTGTTCTAACGGAAGGGGGGAGGGGACTGACTAGGGGAGATGACAGATCGCTGTTAACACTTTGTATGAACAGACGATCTGTCACTTCTCCTCTCAGAGAACCGGGATCTGTGTGTCATCGCGACCGCCGGGCACATGCATCGGCTCCTGGGGCGAGCAGCAGGCACGCGTGCGCTCCCCTAGTGGCCGCCTCGGGAACCGACGTAACATGATGGCGATTGGCACAGTGCAACTGCGGCGGCTGGTCGGCAAGCGGTTAAGCACACTGTATATAGCTGGTTGCTAAGGAGGGGGCCAGGAAGCCGGCCACTGCGTCCTTAACAACCGATGAGTCATCAGCTGTCAGCGGGGTTCCCGCAACCGATTTTCTTTTTGGGATAAAGGCTTTACATGAATAAATAAAAGCTGATCATTATAAGCACCCCTGTCAGTGGTAAATGATTTGTCTCACCTCTGTAACTGATACATTCTGCTGAAGAGCTTGTTCTTTTGAAAAACGACAGACTTACTGGCTGGTTTACCAGATGAAAAATAGAAAGAAAGAAAGCCTGAAAAAGAAAAATAACGCAGCCATCACATCTAGGAATTGGTGAGCTGCAATATAATAAATGTTTTCTTCTGGATTTAATACCACTTTAATCCCTGGTTGACACCGGATCATGCGGCTGTGAAATCACGCTACTTCAGGGTGACTTCAAAGCCGCCAGTGCGATTTCATGTACGGCTTGTCGACAGCTGTGTGACTTCAGGGACAGATTTCTACACAAGTCGCACATGGAATCGCCAAAAGCAGTGCAGAAACCTTTTCAAAATCGGTGCAAGTCAGAGTCACACCGATTTGAACGGTTCCATGAGCACAAATAGGGTGAGAATTGTCCTGGGATTTTAAACTGTCAAATCGCACGACAAGTCACACCGGTGTGAAGCGGGGCTAAAATACAGATAAGGGCTACAAAGCTTCTGAGTATCTGAAATCTGCGATTGGCTGTACAGTGCCTTGGAAAAGTATTCACACCCCTTGAAATTTCCATATTTCCATATTTTGTCATGTTACAACCAAAAACGTAAATGTATTTTATTGGGATTTTATGTAATAGACCAACACAAAGTCGCACATAATTGTGAAGTGGAAGGAAAATGATAAATGGTTTTCAACATTTTTTTACACAGATTCTGAATTGGATTTAGGTCTGGACTTTGAGCCATTCTAACACATGAATATGCTTTGATCTAAACCATTCCATTGTAGCTCTGGCTGTATGTTTTGGGTCGTTGTCAACCCCAGTCTCAAGTCTTTTGTAGACTCTAATGGGTTTTCTTCTAAGATTGTCCTGTATTTGGCTCCATCCATCTTCCCATCAGCTCTGACCAGCTTCCCTGTCCCTGCTGAAGAAAAGCATCCCCACAACATGATGCTGCCACCACCATGTTTCACAGTGGGGATGGTGTGTTCAGGGTGATGTGCAGTGTTAGTTTTCCACCACACATAGCATTTTGCTTTTAGGCCAAAATGTTCAATTTTGGTCTCATCTGACCAGAGCACCTTCTTCCACATGTTTGCTGTGTCCCCCACATGGCTTCTCACAAACTGCAAACAGGACTTCTTTTGACTTTCTTTCAACAATGTCTTTCTTCTTACCACTCTTCCATAAAGGGCAGATTTGTGGAGAACACGACTAATAGTTGTCCTGTGGACAGATTCTCCCACCTGAGCTGTGGATCTCTGCAGCTCCTCCACAGTTACCATGGGCCTCTTGGCTGCTTCTCTGATGAATGTTCTCCTTGCCCGGCCTGTCAGTTTAGGTGGACAGCCATGTCTTGGTAGGTTTGCAGTTGCACCATACTCTTTCCATTTTCGGATGATGAATTGAACAGTGCTCCGTGAGATGTTCAAAGCTTGGGATATTTTTTTATACCCTAACCCTGCTTTATACTTCTCCACAACTTTATCCCTGACCTGTCTGGTGTGTTCCTTGTCCTTCATGATGCTGTTTGTTCACTAAGGTTCTCTAACAAACCTCTGAGGGCTTCATAGAACAGCTGTATTTATACTGAGATTAAATTACACACAGGTGGACTCTATTTACTAATTAGGCGACTTCTGAAGGCAATTGGTTCCTCTAGATTTTAGTTAGGAGTATCAGAGTAAAGGGGGATGAATACAAATGCACCCCACACTTTTCAGGTATTTATTTGTAAAAAAAAAATTGAAAACCGTTTATCATTTTCCTTCCACTTCACAATTATGTGCCACTTTGTGTTGGTCTATCACATAAAATCCCAATAAAATACATTTACATTTTTGGTTGTAACATGACAAAATGTGGAAAAAGGGGTATGAATACTTTTTTGAAGGCACTGTATCTGGGTATTTTGGCTCCCATGCGCGAAACCACGTAACTGTACATAGGCTCGTGGAGTCCGGATAGCACCTGCTGCACAGCGGGGGTGCCAGTGCTCATGGCTGACGGTTGCGATGACCGCCGGCCACGAGCGATCGTGAAGAGGAGACACAGAACAGGGATGAGTCTGTGTAAACACACACTTCCCTGTTCTGTTCTGACAGGAGTGACAGATCGTGTGTTCCTATTAGCCAGGAACCATGATCTGTCACTTCCTGTAGTTAGTCCCCTCCCCCTTCAGTTAGAATCACCTCCCAGGGAACACAGTTAACCCCTTCACTAGTGGTTAACCCCTTCACTGCCAGTGACATTTTTACAGTAATCAATGCATTTTTAATCGCTGTATTAATGCCAATGGTTCCAAAAATGTGTCAAAATTGGCCGATGTGTCCGCCATAATGTCGCAGTCGTGACAAAAATCGCAGATCGCCGCCATTACTAGTAAAAAAATCTATCCCCTATTTTGTAGACACTATAACTTTTACGCAAACCAATCAATATACACTTATTGCAATTTTTTTTTACCAAAAATATGTAGAATACATATCGGCCTAAACTGAGGAAAAAAATAGTTTTTTTAATATATTTTTGGGGGATATTTATTATAGCAAAAAGTAAAAAATAATGCCTTTTTTTTTCAAAATTGTCGCTCTTTTTCTTTTTATAGCGCAAAAAATAAAAACCGCAGAGGTGATCAAATACCACCAAAAAAAAAGCTCTATTTGTGGGGAAAAAAGGACGTCAATTTTGTTTGGATACAACGTCGCAAGACCACGCAATTGTCAGCGACGCAGTGCCGAATCGCAAAAAGCGCTCTGGTCAGGAAGG